>BGZK01000897.1:0-253962 GCA_005406025.1 Eumeta japonica
TTTTTTGTTTCCCTTGCGACGAGGAGGAGGTAAAATGTCTATCCTGCACACCCTCGCGCCCGTACGCGTGGGTAGTGTGGACTGAAACCCACTAAAAATTCCTCCTGAAAGTGAAGTAATTGGGTCGGCTATGCTATTTAGTCGGTCGAGACGAGTCGGATGACAAGTCAGACGACTTTGATAGCTTCACCGAGTGCGGCCGGACGGCATGAGTGCCGACGGCGCGTGACATGCGCTATGGACGACGCCTGGTGGAAGTCGTCTCGGCATAGGATGTCGCAGGAAACCGTCACGGGTCGGTTCCTTCTCCCGCTCGGCCGGAGGCGGTTAGCGGCCGGGGGAGTAAGGGAGCTTAGGTCGATGACCTGACTAACGGATAGACCTACTCTAAGTCAGTCATGCGTGTCGTTGACGTCATTAAGGCTTTCAACTGCCGCTGTAAGAGCGTCAGGTGGATCGGTAAGTACGTTTCGTGGCCTACGGATAGGATGCGGCGGTTGATAGTCAACCGCCGCGCGCGAGCGCATTGGGATGTGATCCCGCGATGTCGAAGAATCGCTTCGATGCGTCCTTCATATATTTGGAAATAGTGGGGAGTTCTAAGTCCCTATGAGAATTGAATTACGAACACACCAATGTGCATCCGTTGCGGCTCTACAGAATTTATTCTGTATTACCTGTAGTCTATGTAGTGCTTTGAGCGGCGTGAGCGAAGACGGGAGACGCGTATGTCATCACCGTCCTAATGCACATTTTGTATATGGTACGTTTATTACGTCTAGATAGTTTACTTTTTCTACCGAGCACCAGCCCTTGCTTTGTAGAAAAGTATTTCTAACACGCTCGATATGATCTCGGAAGTGTAGATTTTATCGAGCGTGACTCCTAAGTATTTGTAGTTCCGTTGCCACGGAATGATCGCATCCAACATTTTAAGATTGGGAGTGTTTTGTCGACAATGAGTCGACTCTAATCTTACCATACTTGAATTGTATGGCTGCTGATTTGTCGGGTTTACTTCTATCCTCCACTTCCGGAACCATTGACCTAGCTCGTCAATGGCCCTCTGGAGGGGAGGAGGGTGAATCGGGTGCTCCTATTCCTACTTCCGTAAAGAGCGCGGTATCGTCCGCGAATAACGCGAGTTGGACGCCAGACGACGACGGTCGCGGTACATCGTTTGTGTACGCGGAGTACAGCAGAGGAGAGAGGGTGGAGCCTTGAGGAACTCCTGCTCTGATAAGACGTCTTGTCGAGTGAGTGCGCTCATGCCTAAATGTGAAATGTCTGTTTGCTAAATAATTTTGAATAGTGATTATGAGGCGATCTGGTACTTGGAGAGAATATAACTTATAAATCAGACCTGCGTGCCATACCCTATCGAAGGCCTTGGCTACATCAAAGAAGACAGCTACGGTGCTACGCTCGTTGGTTTCAAAGCCCTCCGAGACATACTCTACTAAGCGGAGGACTTGCTGTGGACAAGAATGGGCTGGGCGAAAGCCGAACTGTTCATCTATGATAAGGCCTTTCCCTAGGAGGTGATCGCTAAGGCGAGTTTTGAGAATTTTCTCGAAAAGTTTGCCCAGACCGCTCAGGAGGCTGATCGGTCTGTAGCTGGCAGGGAGGTCGCGTGGTTTCCCTGGCTTGTGGATGCCTATAACCTCCGCCTCCTTCCAGGCAGGAGGAAAATAGCAATTTTTTATGCACGCGTTAAAAATCGCGACCAGTAAGCTTAACAACGGTATAGAAAAGCATTTGATTGCTTTATTACTAATACCATCGAGGCCCGGTGCCTTTCTGGTATTAAGTGATTTCACTAGCGTTTGGACTTCGCTGAGTGAGACGGGAGCCAGATCGTCTTTAGGTTCGAGGGAGGTTTTTTGGAGAACCTCTTCCTCGATGCGACTGATATGAGCGATGTCGTGCGGAGGGGAAGCGTGAGAGCATTGAGTCTCTATAGAGTCTGCAAGGCACTCTGCTATCTCCGCGTCGTCTATGGCCACTGAATTATCAGGTTTTTTGAGTGGGGGTATAGGGGTATATCCCTCGGTTTTGAGCGCTTTGGTAACTGCCCAAAACGCTTTGTGGGATGGTTTGATTTCCTCCATGAGGTCGCTCCAACTCTCATTTCGGAATTCCCGAACGCGAGCTTTCACTTCGCGTTGAGAGCTCGCGCTCTGGATCTGTACTGGGAGTGGGATATGCGCTCGCGCGGCGCAAAGCTGCGTTTTTGCTCTTATCAATTCGAGAATATCGGGCGGAAACTTCCGGCGATCCGAGGATGCCGGAACCTCCGCTCGCTCTCCTCGACCACTGTCCTGACGTGGTTGGTAAGAGCACCTATGGCAAAGTCAATCTCGTCTGTAGACGCGATGTCATTGGGAATGCTGTTGAGGTTTGGAGTGTCGATTTTCTCAAGCGCGGTCGACACTCTTTTCCAATTAGTAATTTTGCGGATGGGAATAGGCCTCCCGCCGTCGGGAGGTCCCATTTTTAATATAACCGGCCGGTGGTCAGACGTGAGACCGTGTATTGTCTCAATACTATTGAAATTAAGTGCAACTCCTTTAGTGAGTGCGATATCTATCGTCGAGGGTCTATGTGTGACGACATGGGGAAAACATGTCGACGTAGAGGGCGCGATGATTCCGAAGTCTAGTCTGTCCTCGAGTTCGTCGAGTTTAATTCCGTTATAATTGTTAGATGGGCAGCCCCATCTTATGTTTTTACAATTGAAATCACCGAAGAGGATGACGGCATCCCCTAAGGCAAAGAGGGCTCTTAGGTCGCGCCGGAGCAACCGTTTTGGAGACGGGAGATAGACCGAGACTATGACGAGTGTACTATGGCCCGTCATAGCGAGTCTACAACCCGTGGCTTCCATATTTGTAAGTGGAGGAATATTAATAGGCCGCAATGTAGGGAGCGTCTGTAGTACAGAGCGGTACCCCTACTACTGTATGTCCTGTCCGTTCGTAGTTGGACATAGCCTGCGATGCTGCAGGCTTTAGGCCTATTCGGTTTAAGATATGTTTCTTGTACGAGAGCGATATCGATGCTGTTCTCCGACATACATTTTTTTAACTCTAAAACGTTTGAAGTTAGACCGCAAGCGTTGAATGATAATAATCTAATATTTTTTGGTTTGAGGCGCCCAACTGAGGGAGGAAAGCTACTACACCCGGGTGCAGACATTTATATGGACTCTAATTTAACCATCAGGTGATGGTATCTGACGAGAACCATGAGTTTCTCTTCGACGTTACTGCACGCTCGGAAATCTCGGGCGAATTCCGAAATCTCTGAGCTCTTAACGGCGCGAAGGATGGACATCACCGTTTGGATGTCGTCTCCAAACGATGAGGTGCCCGCGGTCGCGGAAGCGGGAGCGACACGGGTGGCTCGCGGCGGACAGCTCCGGACGGTCCCGGAGCGGCCCTCGGTGGCAGCGTGGGCTTTGGTTTACCCCACGGGTTGGAGGCGGGCGAGAGGCGGCAGCCGGGGTTGGTTTGTTTCCCGCAAGATCGGGGAAGTTATTTAGATCCCGAGGTGGAGCTACGGGCCTACTTTTAGCCTATTGGGATTAGGCCTATTATAAGAAATAAATTTAGGGCT
Source organism: Eumeta japonica (assembly GCA_005406025.1). Classification (NCBI taxonomy): domain Eukaryota; kingdom Metazoa; phylum Arthropoda; class Insecta; order Lepidoptera; family Psychidae; genus Eumeta; species Eumeta japonica. The sequence continues at coordinate 3,619 of BGZK01000897.1, forward strand.
TTCGGACATCCCTATAGTTGGCCGTATGCTGCTGGAGACAATTCACGCAGGAGGGTTTCTCTCCTGACTCACGAGTACGCGGGCACTCTCTGGTCCAATGTGGGACCAAACATTTCACGCAGCGCGGGTCCGCATGACAGTTGGCGGCCGCGTGGCCGTACAACTGGCAGCGGTGGCACTGCCCTGGACCTCCTTTCTTGTGGGGCCTCTACTCGGATACCCGAGAGGCCACACACATGTTCAGATTATTGAATATATTCTTGGCTTCCTCGGTCCTGGGAAGGACGGCGAGAACTAGCCATAATGGTGAGCCGTCTCTGGCAAAGTCTGTGCACCGAGTGCACAGGGAAGCCCTGGCCGCAGAGGTCGGCTTGGATTTCGTCTACCGGGAAGTCGGTAGGAATGCCGCGGATAACGGCCTTTAGTTTACGCTCCTCCTCGAGGGCGTACGTGTGAAATTGGACTTTGAAGTCCACGAGATATTTATTGAGACTGCGGAAAGTCTCAACGTCTGGGCAGTGAATTTTAATGCCGTCGTCGGCGGTGCGGACGGCTTTACTGTAGTTTATCCGAAGACGGGTGCAGTCTGCGGATATTTGGAGGAAGTTAGCGCCTTTGCGCAAGAAAATAGGTGGAGGCAGTTTAGGCCTAGGAGGTGCGGTGGGCTTGGCACCCGTCCTAAGAGCGGTTTTGGCGGTCACCGCCTGCGTGGAAGCGGAGACTGGATTTTGGGTTGACTCAACCGGGGCGGTACTCGTAGTCTGAGTCTGTTGGACCGCAGCGGGGAGGGCTTTGCATCGTTTGCACGGGATGTGGGCGCCGATGATGGGTCTATGTCCATCTCCGGCTGGTCGCGAGCCACCTTCGCTTTTGAGCGCTTTTCTTAGCGCTCGTTTATTTTACTCTACGAGGGTAAATGAGGTGTTACTGTTTTCGGACTCGCTGTCCGAACCGACGACTGTGCTGTCGGAGCACGTCGCTCCTTCGTCGGACGATGAGCTCGCCTGGCGTTTATTTTATTTTATTCGTCTTCATTGGTGATGTTGCGCGGCTCGAGGCGCGGCTCGAGACGGGGTCACTCGCGATTAGTTTTTACTACGTCCTGAGGCGCTTCGTATCCTATTTCGGACAGCGCTTTGGTTAGACCTGTTGTATGAATTCTAACGTGATGGGAGTTTTGGGCCAGACCCTCCCGCCCCAGGGGAGCAGGGGAATCTTGGTCCATGGTAGGCTAATTTTAAATTAAATAAATTATTATTTTTGTTTATGCGTGTATAGCGTTAATACAGGTGTATTAATGCTAACGGTATATACTTGAGTGATACCGTGCGCGTTTGATCGTACAGTTGCCGGCTGTCGCGCAGGTGTCTAATTAACCGTCTATTGTTCGTCGGGGCGAACAATAGACGACGCGGTCGGCCGGCCGAATTCTCGGAGCTCGACGGGCAGGTATGCGAACACACAATGGGATGCTCAGCTATGTTTGCGCGGTATGTCGTCTAGTAAGTCTTTTAATATTGAGGTTTTAAATTCGAAATAAGGGGCGCGGGGTTTTGACCTAGCGGCCTAACAGCTCCGTATCCGAGCTAGGTCTGCTATAGACCCAGCAAACGGGGTACGGAGGATGGAGTGAGGGATGATGGAGGGTGGGCGGGCGACACCTGGTATCGGCGAGGAGCACCTCCAAGGCCGGTGGTCCCAGGTCCGTCCGGGTTTGCCGTTCCCTGAAGGGGAAAGGCCAGCGCCCGGGCTCGCTGCAAATCACCTCGTTGACACCGTTAGGTAGCCAGCGATTTGACCTTAAGGGTTTTTCGAAAATGTCGCTTTATTTGTGAAAGCTTAATTAAAAGCTTTCAAAAATCAGCGTGTTAAAAACCTGAAATAATAAATTATTATTAGTTGTGAAGCGTGGCGGCCGGCGGCGCCGCGGACTCTCGATCGGCAGGGCCGGGAGGGTCGCGGGGCGGCGATCTGCACAAAAAGCGAATAGCTTAGTTAGAGCGCTGGGAGCGGGCGCGCGGTAGCGTCCGTTCGGGGCGGGCGATCGAACTGAACTGACGAACAATTTTTAAGAAAAATACACTATAAGTAATTTCATACAAATTTATTTAGTTTTGTATTTTAATTCTATGATAGTAATAAATTCACAATTAACATTTTAAAAAAGTACACAAATGTAGAATTCCGTTGATGGAATTCGAAGAAACAAAATCACTTAGTCATTATTGTGTTTAATTTCAAAATAAAATAAAGACGACCACTATTTACGCACGTGTGAAGTGCACTGAGAAATAAATTTATGGGGCATTCAAACACGTATTTGTGACAGTATATTAAAGTTTATTTGGAAAAAATTATTTTTTTTCTATCGACATAAAGATGTTTGTTCAAGAAATGCAAAAAAATAATTGAGAGAAATGACAAAATAATAATTATGTATGCAGGAAAGACACTTTTTTTTTCATTTACATTCACAATCACAATTCTTTCTCGTTATATTTTGAGGTTTCATCGCTTTTTGGATGAGTAGATTTTACAAAGAACACGCTCGTATATTCCTTACTACGTATAAAGCGGCACCGGTGCTTGCAAAACTGATCTCCATGTATTTCTTTACTTTAGACTAATATCAGATCTGTCCACGGATTTTCATTCCGCTTGCATTCAATAATTGCACGGCTGCTTAAATTAAAAAGTTGATAAATTTACATTGAATACATGAATTACACAGAACTTTGTTTAAATCGCGATTTTTTACTACATTTTTATCAATTGTTCGCCTAAGTGTACGCCTTCTTGTCTGTCTGTTCAGCTAGAATTTTAAAATTGATTTCAAACTAACTTTCCGATGAGCTAGAGACCTGAAATTGTTAATTACTCAATACTTTGTATCTATGAGTAAGAAAAAAAGCAAACCTCGAGTTTCTTGCCCATTCTTCTCAAGATGAATCAGCATTTGGAATGGGTGGTAATGTTAATGTCAAAAATAATTTGTGAATGACATATTTCAAGTGTAATTAGTTCTATTACCTACGAATTAAAAATATTTTTGATTCTAAATCTCAAACATAGATCAGAATTGGGTAACAATGTAAGAAAATTGAAGAATAATTTCATTATATGATGAAGAATTTCACTACATGATTTTAAATTTTTACCCGAGAAATTGTAATTCTAAATAAGTTGTAAAATTTCATGTTCTTCATAGTATTGAAACAAAATAATTATAGAAATAATAAAAAATAATGATTTACTGTATTTTTTAAATGGACTAAAATGTTTAACGCAATTTAAATTTTGTGATCTTAAATTTTTATCAAAAAATACAAAAATAATTGTAATATTTTAAAACGATAAACTTGGGGTGCATGCAATGGTAATTACAATCTTATTATATCTTATAATTGTAATTAGAAGTAATTAAATTAATCGTTTATTAATTTCATTATTGTTGTGACTTAGCAGATAATTAACGCACAAGTAGTCATCTAGATGAACTACTTGTGCATCAATTATCTGCCAATATAGGCATTATTTTAAATGCGCCTTACGTTTTTCGTTTTCAATAGTTTGTTAAATTGTGGGCATAAATATTTCAAATGTTTACCTAATTATTATGTATTTATGAAAACATTGAGCCTGTAAGATAGTTTTAACAAAATATTTTTTACCTACTAATAAAGAGGAATTGAAATTTTTCGAAAAAAACGATTTGTGTGCGTCGAAAGTGCCAGCGTATTTTGATGAATGCAAAATATAAAGCAATAATTACTTGCAAAATATATCAGATTATTTCCAATTACTCATTATATTATAATTCCGTATGTAAATTAGTAGTTTCCTTTTTGACATATATTTCCAAACAATTCAACTACATAATATATTTTTTTCTGAAAATAATACAAGTGGATTTTTTTGTAAATTATTTCATCCACATCGTGCAAAACATGCTTAAGTGATCGCATTACTAAATTCATTTTGCGATATGCGTTTTAGCGTTATACCGATGTTTTGATGTGGACATATTAATGTTTTCGTTTTTAATAGGGGACATTTAATTGACAGGGGTTTAAATGCAGTAATACCATCTGGTAGTGCACAAGTGAACGAAGTTACCGACTTCGTTTAATTATGTACCAACGGGAGGCATTGGTGTTTAGATTTTATTTGACAATGTTCGATATTGTATATTTTTGTAGGCACTATTTTCTTCTTACCCTGTTTTATGTCTTTAAATTGCAACTATGCAAGTCAATTTAGTACTTCCATATTTACAAACCTGATTTGATGATATAAGTACCTTTGGTGTAAGTATTCGATAGCGAAATAAAAGTTAAAGAAATAGAAACATTTCGTTAATTCTGTACCTAGTTAAAATTCATATATCACTTAAGTAGGTTTAAGTAACACGCTCAGGCGGTGTGTTTGACACTAGATACAACTGGAATTTTAGCATTCAAAAATCAGTTACACTACGTATAGGTATATAAGAACGTCATGTCCAATCGATAAAATGAATTGGTAATTATAAGTGTTTACGACGGTTGTGTTTCTTGTAAACCTTTTGAATATTTCCTGTTTTTTACAAACGCTAACGGCTTCAGCGCTGATAAGTCAGTAGGTAAGAGCATCGGCTTTTGACAAAAGAAAGTACCAGATTGCATTTCGACAACGTAATTTAAATGTTAACCATTTTGCTGTATTTCATACTTTCTATATCATCAACCTGTGCTTATTTAAACTTAGTTTGAAAATTAATTTGTATCGTTCTTCCAATTGTCCGAATATCCTCTCATATATAAATATCTTATACAAAAATATATCCAAGTATAACTTACGTATGGCTTTTTTGCTGATTTCGGCTATGTACTCGTGAAAAACTAATAAATACATGAAAAAATGTATGCCAATGAACACTGTTGCATTGTTTTCTTCAAGTTATAGTCGGTAACTATTGGCAGGCATGGCAACAATTGAAAGATATAGTTAATTAAGCAAATGGGAACTCTATTTTCACCCACCTGAATTTTTAATACATTCACCTATATTTTTTGGTGTAGTATATCAATAAACATTGCTTATAAATTTGGCATACACTATCGATCATTTCTTTTTTACTGGCGCATTTTTTTTATTATTGTAATCATTTTAAAATGAAGTAGAGCTCAGACTCAAAATGAGAATCCAACTACACAATTTTGTGAAAATTCAGTAATATCCAATCAATCGTCAAAAAATCTCATTATTGCGAACTGCGCTCGCAAGCTAAATAAAAATACAAAATAAATAATCTCTAATGAAACAACTCCCGCCTCGTCTTTCTTTCCGTCGGTATCTTCAACCTAACCATGTTTTTTATTCAAATAACTAATATGACATCATGACCTAGTATGGCCAAAATAGTTTTGTTCTAGAAATCGTTATGAATTTGTAACTATTCATTGTATAAAATAATGAGTTAGGTTAGGTTATGGTAACAATTACGGACTGTTATTATACTATATTGAGGCCATAGTCAAGCGAATGGTTTGGAGGGTTTAACTCTCTCCTGATATTATTTTTTTACATAAAAATCAATGTCAATTGATCATATTTATGCATCCACGCATTCCATGCATCTTTTCGTTGTTTTATTTTCTTCAAACACCTCAAAACTAAAACTTAGCTATGCGATTGTACTATATATATAAAATTCAACAAACTCACCATCATATTTGATGATGCCTATGGGTATATTAATGTTTTAGTGGAAGTTGACAGGTTAAAAATTAAAGCTAAAGTATACATCGATTTCATTGCCACTGTGACACAATTTTTAAATTTGTACACACCTATTTCAAAACGATCAATTTATAAAGAAATTCTGACAGAAACAATCACAACTTTGACAGTCAAATATTATAGCATTCGGTTTCTTTCATGGGTTGGATAAAAATTAAAACAGCCTTTTATTTCAATTTTCATTATTTTGCCCTTAGTACAATAGATAACATATTTTTAAAATATATTTTTCACTAGCTCATGATTTTCATTAATACATTATTAGAATACCAACAGTACTTTATAGCATCGGGATGAAGACTTGTAGTAACAGACAACAGTCGACAGTACCACTACCTCAATCCTAACATTCAATCCAAATGTAAATCTTTCTTCAGTGTATATACTGTAACATGCATCATATATTGCTCATTGTCTTTAAAGTTTTGTATTGCTTGTTCTCTTACTTCTTCCCAAGCGTACAGATCTCTATATATAGGTCGTACATATTTCATACGCCCTTGTCTGTTGACAAAACTTAATATATCTCGCAGTGCGCTCTCATCTTTGCTACGTGCACAAAGGCGTAGCCATCTATACAATATTTCTGTATTTTTATGATTTTTCAATTTGTAAACGTCACCGACTGCTCTTAGTTTTCCTAAAGGCAATGGATCTCGCTCCAAAAGTTGCTGTAAGAAATTTATTATTTGGTGTGGCATGAAGTCGCTAACATCAGTATAAACAAATCTTGTTTGCTCTTCAGTAAGAACATGGTTCACCAGAGATGTACAGGCAGAAGTCATTGATGTATCATAACTGAAAAATAAAACTGATGTTGAATAAACTATATATATATATATATATATATATATATATATATATATATATATATATATATATATATATATATAATGTTGAATATACTATGACATAAAAATTAATAGGTATTGCCAAAATATTGAAAGGAGGTCGTGAAGCAATAAAAACTACACTAATTATTTGATATCCAGTAACTTTATAAATGTTTAAGCAGTTTTTTATAAATAAATTAATTGTATTTTTAAACAAATGTATATGTATGAAATTATCACAAGTAAAAATAAAATCCCAAATTATACATTTGTGTGATGCAACACAAATTCAATTAATATTAAACCATCATTCAATGTCGTTATATAGTAAAAGTAAATAAATATAATTATATTTAAAATATAAAAATATAATTATTCTTATTTAGGCGTCATAACTAAACTATGTCATAAAAGGTAAAAAAAAAAACAAATGAGTGCACTGCATGTAAGGAAAGTGATATTATTATTCACTCAATCCTTACTTTGGTATGATGGGTGGCATTCCAGCAGTGTAAAGCCAAGATTGCCAATCAATCTGTTCAATAGAACTGTTATTCCCGAAATAATCCAAAAAGTAGTTTTTAAATTGATCAGTGTCAATTGACTGCATTTTAAAATGATGTAGGTAGGAGCGCAGGAACTCATCAAATTCGACTGTAACAAAACATAAAAAATACAAAATATTGAAACTACAATACAAGGAAAAATGATTTGTTACAAAGGCAAAATTAGTTATTTAAACCATTTATACACCTCAAGGTCTTTTATCTGAAGAAATAAAAAAAAAACTGCATCACTGTGGTGGTTGCTGTTGCTACTATAAACAGTAATGGAGAATAGAATTATATATTTTTTTGTTACAGCCTTTATTACAGCAAGAATAGTTCAAAATCTGTCATTGACGATATCCAAATAAACTAAACATTTATTCTCTACTTAGTTGAGGTAAGGAATGGTTCTAATACATTATGTAATAGGAGATACATAATTGTATTTTTGTAGCATTGTTCTTTGTTTCTGTAATAATTTAATATCAAACAACAACATATAGTTCAATTACAATTTTATAATAAAGTTCTAATTATAAACACTTTTATTCAATTTGACAATTACTACCTGCTATATTTTCAGAATCAATTATCTTCATAACACTTTACATCCTTTACTCACATTATGTTATGTGCTAAATGTTTTAGACTTATGTCTGTAAATGGCATCTACAGAATTCAAAGAATGATTATTATGAAATACCAACTGAAAGAGTTTGTGTAAATCTAAAAAGCTGCAGGAGCGAGATTAAAAGAATGTGTGAAAAAAAGAATAAATGAAATATATAATGGATAAGACTATAATGATTTTTGAACAATTTTCATTTCTATTTTGTCAATTTAACAAAAGTAACCACTTTGAAATACGGTGAAAAAAAGGCCAGAACAATGTCGAGACACTGTGCGTGAAAGTGATTAGAAATGATAATGGATGCCTATTAATGAAGAAAATTATGTAAGCTTGGGAAAATTATTTCAAAAATGTTTTACAAATAGGATATATGTAAATTAGTAAAGGTTATGATGTTTGGATGAAGTTTTCCAATGCAAAACAGCATAGACAACTTATGTGTCAAGTATAAAGTTTAGTGGAATGATATATTATCCAGTTATGGCATAGATAGTAAATAATAAAGGCACTGTTGACTCTAATGCACCTGTAAGAAAAAATAATCAAACTGATTTGATATCTGTAGAAATGTTACTTAGCGGTTTGTAATCACCATGGCTGTTCATGCATGGTTATTAAAATGAATTAAATAAATATAAATCTGGATTAAGAATAGATCAGTTACTCCTCAAATGAGAAATTTTCTTACATGCCTATGGGCAAGTAGTGCACCATTAGCATGCAATTTGCAAGAAATGGTATGGTACAACGCATAAAACCCTACCGCTGGGAGTTTAGTCATGAAAGCGTCACAATGGCGTAAAATAGGAACACGAGGGAAAAGAAGAAAGGGTCGGGTAACACTGAACGCTGAAATTCGCAGGCAATTCAAAACAGAAGATTTTCATGTGTTGTACCGTAACCAACAGTGATTCAATGAAAAATAGGTATAAAAATGAATGTAAGTAAAGTCAAAGTCGTTATATAATATTTAAAAGAAGCAAAAGTATTACTTTATACTACAATTCAACTTATTTATTTAATTACAATATTGGTACTAAGAGATTTGGAAATTTCTTGATAAATAAGTTTTTTGAATTTTGCAGGTCTGTAGCAATATTAAATTAATAATTTGTTTCAGGTTTTTATCACTCCATTGCAGAAATTATCCTCTATCAATCTTTTTATTTTAGATTGAAGGGATAAAATATTAGCTAACTGATAACTTATATTACGGTTTAATATTTAATTTTACCACAAAAAAAAATTTAGCAGAGTTACTAATGGCATACATTATTTATCAATTATCAAGCTAATTTTAGCTTGCCTTACCAGGTCCACCAACTAAATCTTCTAAATATCGAAGAAATAGTGAGCCTTTTTCATAAGGTACTGAAGAAAATGCATCATCAGGATGAACACCTTTGAGATCCACAACAAGCTTAGTCAAATTATTAGTCGGGTCTAACTCTTGGTTAACCTGCAAATAGGAAACAAATTCTCACCGGGTCCACCAACCAAGTCTTCAATGTAACGTAGGAACAGTGAACCCTTTTCATAAGGCACTCTTGAAAAAGAATCATCAGGATGAACACCCTGAAGGTCTAAAACCAGTTGAGTCAAAGGATTTGTTGGACCGAGATGGTTTACCTGAGAAATTTTCAAATGATCACAGTGTTTAATGTCAGTGTTAACTACAAGGCTTTCTTATAATTTAGATCTCTGTGGCAGTAATGCAGTTAAATAGTCCTAATTGGAACAACGCAAAATAGCGTGTCAATCAAACACTTGTCTCTTTAACACACACAACAAACTATTAACTATGGAATGTTCAATGAAGAAATAACCAATACAGTAATTATGAAATATGAATATGTGTCATTGATGAATGTAGATATTGATCTTATACAAAGAATTCTTAACGAAACGCGCCACAAAGCGATTGTATTTATTTTTTACAAAAATATAATAATATAAAAAAAAAATTTGAAAATTCTGTTTCAATTACATAATTTCTAAATTTTAATTCACACCAAAGGCAGGTAGGTGTCATAAAATTTGTGTAACGTAATTTATGGATGCCCCTAATGTTGAATATTTATACAACAGTTCGTAAAAGAATAAGAATGATGTGTGTATTTAAAACACTGTAAACCTCAGATAACTTACTTATTGTTCGTTGTTTGTACTAAATGTTTGTATCGTCAACTAAAATGAAACAACGGAATATTTAAAATTATTCTTTTCATCTCTTTCAGAAACTGTTTATCATTAAGAAAAACTATTATTAATTGGAATAGTTATCTATTAGTGCATCTGTACTTATAATTATTTTGTCATTGGGTCTTAAATCTATTAAAGGTCTTAAACCTATTAAAACCATGAATCTAACCGCATGAACAGTTTACTGACTGAAAGTCTAATGAATGGAAAATACCTCAAAGCTTTTTTTGTAATAAAATCAACATAATATGACATGTAAATAGTACATGTTATTTATTTTACATCTCTTATATGGTAATTTCTTATTTAGACATAATCAAACTTGAATAAACTTAATACAATCAATAATAATAGAAACATCTTACAACAAACTAGCTCAAACTTTTTATAACAGTGTCACAAAATTTAAAGTGTTTAAATTAAAAAACGTTTTAATGCATCATAATTTACTACTTCTGTCATAGTATTGATTAAAAAACAATTTTAATTTATGGTTTATATTCTTTGTCTCGAAAAACTAATTCATCATGTTTATGTTGTTTTATTTTTGCTTTAAATGTTTCACATTTTAGCAATGGTCTACATGAAAAAATCATTGGCATTGCCAGACCAGACTCGAACGTCGGCGACGTTGGCTTTGCGAGGCCTCGTTCGTTTCCCAGCCAGAAAGAATAGGTTTATTTAAATGAGCTGAATTAGACACTAACGTCAATTCATAAAACTTTCGCGAGGCTCCGTCGGCGGTCACCGACATCGCCAACGCCTAACGTCGCCACTGAAAAAAATTATATGAGTGATTTTTTCAGTGCAGAAGTTAAAATATTGTAACACCGTAAGCATCTTTGTGAGTTTAGAAATATGTACTCAAAAGGTAATAGAGCACAGATATATAAAACAAAGATATAGTTCATGATGGGGGTAAAATGATGAGATACCAATAAAATTTAACCAGTTCGTTTTCATGGCTTTTATTGATAGTCACAGCCTCATTTAGTATTTATGTAGACCGATGCAGTGTTGTACCAAATATGTATAGATAAGATAAGATTTTTCTACACCTACCAGTCACCTGGAACGTCTAGTATAGAACAGTATTCGTTTTGCTGATGAAAACACAGAGAATATGCATATACATAATTACTTATGTTATTATAATTTTTGTTAATTTAATTCATATATAATTTAAAAATTAAGATCCTTCAAATAAATAGACCTGAATGTCTTACAGTTTCACTGAGCTCTTGCAGACCAAGTAAACTGTGGAAGTCTCTAGATTTTTTGGCTTCTTGTTGATCTTTAATAAGTGATGCGGCAACCTTCCTCTCTAAAAAAACTGTAAATCCTTCATTCAACCAGAAATGTTCGAAATTGCGATTTGTTATTAAGTTGCCTGTCCAGCTGTGCATTATCTCGTGTACTATGACATCTGCTTGACTTCTATCACCAGCCTATGAAATAAATATCATAAATCAGAAGACATATGCTGTTTGCATTTCACAATAATTTTAAATTTGGCAATAACATTGTTTCTACTTTATGCTCTTTAAATTTCTGCCAACATTCCAAGTAAAGTACAAATGCTTTGTTGGATAAGCAAAATGTAATACACTTACTAGGAGTGTAGGTGTGACGAACGTTAAGCAAGGATTTTCCATTCCTCCATATGGAAAGGATGGTGGCAACACCAGCAAATCATACTGCCTCCATTCATACGGACCACACAGTCTTTCTGCGGCCTGTAAATAGTTTTCCGTCTCTGCAAATTCCCATGCGCTCTGTTCTATTTCTTCTTTCTCTGACCATACTTTTGTTCTGAAATACATATGTATCATGACATTTACAAATTGGAATAAATTAAATGATATAATGATTGAATAATAACAAAATGCTAGTTGCACAATCTGTCTAATACCGATAGTACAAACCTCGTTACTTAACTTAAGACCAAATGGTGCTGTGTATGTGTTTGAAGATATTATTATTATATTTTTATTAATTATAATTTAAAATCGAATTAGGCAGCTACGATGAAAGTAATTGCTGTAATTCTAAAGCTAATAGGCTATATTCATTGTTTCACAATTGAGTGTTAGGAAAATTTTCTAAATTATTTTGATGTTTGTTTTATTTCTATTACATTAAATAATTTCTTGAAGCTAACAGAATTAATCTACATTAAATTATATGTACAATTGTATGCAAATTTTCCTATTTTCGTGTACTAATGAGTAGTAATGAGAATAAATAGTTGCTGACAAGAGTGCAAAAAAATTTATTCCATCATATAGCACTCTAAAATGCTTCATATTATGAGTCCTACAATAAATTTATAAATTTACATATATATACATGTTTTATATACTTTTTGGAATATTGATTACAATAATTGACAATTAAAGGTTATGGATATTTATTTTTTTTATATTGTATCTCTCTACCAGTATCAAATGTCTTTTCCATTTTTCAAATTTATGTTAATTTACTCACCTCGGACCCAGAGTTCTGTACTCTAACACACCCACAGCTAAGGCCACAAGATATGAAGGTATTGGTACAGGTTGATTAAAATATGTTTTTTTGCTTTCAGAACTTAATGTACAGTTGTCATCTCGGATAGCACTCATTAGCACTGTGAACTCTTCTGGTGCCTTTATTTGTGCATCGTATGTGAACTTCACTGCTGGAGTGTCTTGGCAAGGCAATATAGACCGAGCGTGGATTGGCTATACATAGATAAATTTGTTAGAAACTATTTTATTTAAAAAATTGTTACAAAATTATTTTGAAGTTATAGAATAAATGTAAATGCCTTTTTTGGTAGTCGTTGTAATAAAATAATGTCATACCTGACACTGACTAAAAAGATAAGGATGGCCTTTTCCCGAAGTTTGATTTGGATCCAGCCACTGTAATGCAGAAGCAGATGGATCCGTCGAGTATTTTACTTTTATTTTTAACCTAAAACAACGTTATTATTTTTATTATGCACAACATACAAATTACTACGATAACATAAATATTATAACTACCCATAAATATTACCTAACCAGAAATGAAATGAAAATCATGAGCACCGATATAACTATTTAATAAACATACATGATGATGATGAAATGGGTAATTTTAATCTTACAAGATATACAGATATGGCAAGGATGAATCAAGGCGTTTTTATAAAAATTTAGATCCCCCAATAGATGTGGTATGATTCCTCTCATCACCTCACCGAGATTCCCTCCACAATGTTTAAGTACAATAATTAAAATTCTTTGCAATGTTCATATTATCGTACACATACTGAACCACTGATCCGCTGAATGAGATTTGATGAGGTTGTGCCATACACCTCCCTAACCATTTTAAACTCAAATACCTAAAGATGAACCCTAAACAGGAGAAAAATATGATCATTTTTAAACTAAGCTATGAACCATGTACCTATTCATAAATGACACTATGCGCTTACTAATGCTACAAGTCAATTTTTTGGGAAAAAATTAAAAATAGAAAACAGCGTAGATCACTTCAGTGTTGTTCACGAATATCAGTGATTATTTCATTAAACTCTTTGTTTATGTCCCAATCCTGACTTATCTAAATAAAGAAAATCTCAATTGGACAAAGTATATACTTACAGATTCCCAGGTGCCGACATATAAGGAAGCTTCACTGTCAATTTGGAACCAAAGTTTGGTACAGGATCACTAACTTCATATTTTAATGGAGTACCATCCTCTAACTCAACTGACTCAATTTCTTGATTTGACACGTCTAATATCTATAACACACATATTTTTAAACCAATAACTTTATCTGAGCTCTATACTTACAAAATATGATCCTATCCATTTTATGCAGAAAGAGAACATAAGTTAAATTTTACGAAATAAAACTAACATTTAACCTGAACTTTTAAAGATAAATATGTTAAAACCTTGTTGTTCTAATATTAAAATACAACAGTAACATATGATTTGTAAATAAACAACATTGCACCACTTTTCCAGGTAAAGTATCATATTCTAATTACATTGAGTATAAAAAAAAATAATAAACAGAAATAGAAAAATAAATAACTGTTGTTAATTAATAATGAACCGAACTGTATAATTTGTTACTCTCTTCGTGTGGTGTTGCTAATCTTCACTGTAAAAGACACAAGACCATGCTATTCCCATCGAGAACTTCCTCTCGATTTACTGTCCATGCATGCAGTAAGAGCAAAATCAATGCAAGAAGCACCCACACACTTTGTTTACAAAAAATGTAACGCAATACGTATGATGAGCTTTTTACAATGCCAGTATTTGCATATGACATTAGTGTACACTTAGTGGTTGATATGATTCGATGAATCGAAGTGTGAGACCGACATTTCAAACATATTAAAATTTAGGTAAGTGCATCTTCCATTTTTATTTCATCAAATAAATTTTCAAGGAATAATCTTGCAAATAACATGAACCTTAGTACCTAAATTCGATTTTTGCTGTGACTTCATGTCAATGGTCATTAACATGCATACCACTTAGTTATTAATTGTTACCACAGCGCATGGACAAACACATGGCATTGATGATTGATTGTTTATTTATCATACTAAATTAATTATATAGTGTTCTATGAAACAGACAACATCTTTAAAAAGTAATAATAGACATTGAATACAAATATTGTTATATTAAGAAGATAAGTAACATGGTGCTGTTTATTTTTGAAATTTGATTGTAACAGTTTTATATTTGATTGGTGTTGGGTATAATTTGATTTATAAAAAGCTACCCTCGAGTTTCTTGCTTGTTGTCCTAGAGTAACAGCCTTACAACTCAGTGGCAAATGTTAGCAAGTGTTATTTTATAATCTACAAAATAGATATTTCGAATCTGAATTTTAATAGTTATTTACCATAGATGTGGGTGTCACACAAAAATTTTAACATTTACCGGACTAATGGGATAGCTTCTGAATTAGAGCATAAAATATCTTATGCTTATAATATATACATATATATATAAAATAAAAATAATATTAACTAGCTCTTACAAAAACATGTTAGTTAGAGTATTGTAGTAACCAATAATTTCAATAAAAAATTTATAATTACCATGTACAATAAATTTTGTGATGTCTGAATCAAAATGAATATGGTTTTATAAAGTTTATAAGTATGGTTTTATAAAATGTTTGAATGAGGATCAATTTTTTTGCCATTACTATGCCACTTACACTGTTTCTAAACTTAATTTATCTTACAAAGATTGATTATAGATATAATTATATTCAAATATTGAGCTAATATTTATACTTAATCTAAGTGACAATTATTCAATTGTGATAATTATATGAATTTTGTTAAAATTAAATAATAAATTTAATAGTAAGTTTATTATAGTAATTAATTTTAATGAAATTTACACTTAAATCAAGACATAAAAGAATTGTAAGTAGTAGAAGTGTTGCCTATTGCAAGTCACGAGGTGCACCTCCATCAGAACAGACAAATACTTTTGCATTAATTAGCTATTCCTAAAAACTCCTCCTTACAATTCGTTCTACAAACACAAACCTATGAGTCTAAGTAGAAATGGTAATTTAATTTGAAAATATATGAAAATACTAATGATTTTCTTGATTTTAAATGGTATCAAATTGTGTATGCTCCTTTTATATAATCACATAAAAAATATTAAAAAAAAACAGTAACTCATCAATTCCAATACTTTAATTGTTTACACTATATCTTTTAGTTATTGAATCCAACAAAGAAATACAACTTCTCTAGTTGCACATATTTTCTGAATATTCTTTTACTAAATTAAAGTAAATAATTATTCCCCAAGCTTTTTTACTTAAATGATTAAAACTTTATTTGATAATTTCTATACTATTTTCCATTAACAATATTGTATAATATGTAAATTTATATGTAGAAGTATACAGATAAAGTAAATTCATATTGTATACTCATTATTAACATATGACATTAATTATAGATCCAAATACTGTCAAATCATTCACATTATATATAGGGTTTAGTAAAACTACATTTATACCAGACTAGCTTTCCGCCCACGGCTTCACTTGCATGAACGTACAATGGGTAAGTAAATTCTGGTCCAGGTACTATGTTTGAATTTGATCCCAGTCATGTTCTCAGTTCTTATACTGGTCCCACACTCAAGTTCGATCCCAGTGCCCCTCTCAATTTTATTTTCGACCTCGGCTCTTGATTTTGCTTCTCATCCCACTTTCGATTCCGATACTGCAATTGGTCATGGTTCAAATTTGTAAAAATTTGGGAATTTACCCTGACTTCTTACAAATTAATATTAGAACAATATGTAGGTCATATTGCTCAGGGATAGTATAGCTTTTTAGTGAAAGAATTTTTAGTTGGTGCAATAGTTCAGTTAAATAGTATAAAACGCTGATAAAGTTAGGAACAAATGCTAAAATAGTGTATGTATAAAAACTTTCTACTGAAAAACATATATATATATATATATTGTACTTATAAGATCAATATATCACTGTTGATCAAAGCGTATTATGCTGATCGTATGTGATTTTTTATTATACAAAAGTTAATCTTGTATGTATAGATGCTACAAATTTATATAGTAATATAGACAACACTACTTATTTTAGCTGTTCTGTAATCTATATATGTTAAAGAGTAAACTGCCTATATAAATGCACAGCCCAAACTAATTCACAATTGAGTTGAGTTTCAGTTAAAAGCTTAATTTGTTTATTGCTTAATGGAGAATAAAAAAGATTGGAAGCATTCATGTTGTACCTTTAATATTTTAAAAATTATTTACAACAAAATGATGAAAAAATGAAAAGAAAGGACAAGTTTAAAAGTGCACGAAATTATTTAAAATTGTACAAAAAAAGTTTTGTTTTTTCATAATTATTAAACATGCTTGTTTTTAGTATTTTTGAGTATTAATTAAAATTCATTACTTATATTAAGCTTTAGTTTTCCAAAAAAAAAACCAAAAAATCATATAATCAACGCATTTGCTTATAACACCTTTATAAATAAAAGACACAATAAATTTTAAAAAATCATTGCTGTTGCTTTTACAGATAAAAAAATAAAATATCCCGGATAATAGAAAAAAAAATCTGATTGTGTTTCTTAAGTTTTGTTAATAATTCATATCTAAATTACTCATTAATAAAGAACTGAATAATGAGAATTTTTCAATTCCTCCAAGACGGATATTTTTTAGCCTGTAAATGCTATTATTTAATCCAAAAAGTTTATCTGGATTTTCATGTTAGCTTTCTATAAGTAAAAATTAACTAATTGCCAAAAGAATATTTGATTGAAAAATTGCGCTAGAAACTGTTTGCCAACAGATTGTCTTCATTCATGTGTCTAAATAGTACATATTTTTTTATTCCATAATATGTTTAAATTATTTTCTTTTGTTCATGGGTCAGCGCGCACATGATACAGATCGAGTGTTTTTAGCCTTATTTTCGACGATAATTAAAATATCAAAATATAAATATTGCCTATTTGGGTCCAGAACATTCAGTTTTGATAGGGAATTTTCTGTTCTTTAAAAGTCTTTTTACAAATTTTGTATACCTTAATAAATTTTGAAATATATGAAAAAACCAAACCACCTTTTTTTTCCACTAAATTGTATAAAAGTTTTCCATTCTTTTTGCATAGTATTAGAATATAATTTATACAATCAATTTAGATACAATTACAAATCGAATGACATCATGATTATAATTTTCGGTCAGTCCCGAAAATGTGGAAGTTCTGGGACACAAATGACATCTGTAAACTATTCTACTCGATAAGAATTAAAAATTTAATGTTTTCATTAAATTCAGGTCAAATCTAGATTACAGGCGACAACTAGTTATCGGTTAGTTATTTACATAATCAGTCTAAAAAGTCATAAAACAATATGCAATATACTTTGCTATTACTTATATACGATTCAATGGTTCGACCGTTATCATGATCAACATGGGGGGTTTTAGAAATTTTAGTAAGAGTACATTCAATGCCAATGAAATATATGGATGAAATTTTGTATTTTCAATTGATACATTCATACCTGGTAAGCCTATACTATGTGGTAAAGTAAATATCTTTGAATAAAGAATGATCAACATTGGATATACTGAAAAACACTGGTACAACAAATTCGGCAAGAAGATGTATACGTATATACCAACTATCATGGTGTTTGGTCAAACACCGTTGAACTTAATTTCAGACAGACCAACACTCATTATATATATAGTTGATACTAAGAATTCAGAGATATCGTTCACAATGAAGTATATACTTAGATAAACCTCATATTATGATTGACAAGATAAGGTGTGTGATATTATGAAATAAATATAGGTATCAGTTCTAATACATGTATTCACCAAGAAAAGAACAGCCATGTGAACAGATAATCATAAGGAAAATCAACACCATTCAATATCGCTTTAAATTGCATCATATTCAATGATAGTAGAATAGAACATTCAAGAGGTATAAGAATGACTTTCTAAACTTGGAAAATATACTTTGCACATTTTTTACTGTCCACAATTTATTTCCATTAACAATAAAGGCAATAAATATCAAGAATCATAAACACCTTAAGTATTACATTTAAGTATCTACTTACTTTAAATTGAATATAAAACTTACAAAGCGAAGTGAATGCAAATATTAAAAAAAATATGAATAATATTAGGTGTACAACTTTGCTTCCATCATTTTTCTCCGAAATTCGAGGCTCTATTGTAAAAAACTGGTTATACATTTATGATTCAAAGTATTGTCCATAGCTGGCCACTACTTTCTCTCATCTTTCCGGCAGTGTACGAATCCAGTGTTGAAAAAACTGGTGATCTTTTGAAGCGATCCACGAGTTGATCCAATTTTTTACTTCTTCATAAGACCGGAAGTGCTAGTCAGCCAGGCCGTATGCCATTGATCGAAACAAGCGATAGTCCGAGAGAGCAACATCTGTAGAATATGGCGGGTGGGGTAGGACTTCCCATTTCAACGTTTCTAAATATGTCTTGACCACTTTCACAACATGGGGTCGAACATTGTCGTGGTGTAAAATCACTTTATCATGTCTCTTGTTGTATTGCGCCCGTTTGCCTTTCAATGCTTGGCTCAAATGCATTAATTGTGTTCAATAACGATCACCTGTAGTTGTTTCAGTCAGTTTTAACAACTCATAATACCCTACGCCTTGCTGGTCCCACCAAATTCTGAGCATGACCTTGGAACCGTAAATATTCAGTTTGGCCGTCGATGTGGAAGCATGGCCGAGATATCCCCATGTTTTTCTGCACTTGAGATTATCGTAATGAACCTATTTTTCGTCCCCGGTCACAATGCAATGCAGAAATCCCTTCCGTTTTTGCCTTGCAAGCAGCTGTTCACAAGTAAACAAACACCGTTCAACATCTCTCGGATTCAACTCGTATGGCACCCAATATCCTTGTTTCTGAATCATTCCCATGACTTTCAGGCGTTTTGAAATGGCTTGTTGCGTCACTCCCAATAATCCTGCCAATTCTTGTTGCGTTTGACACAAGTCTTGAACAAGTAATGCCTCCAATTCTGCATTTTCAAAATCCTTCTCATTTCCACCGTCATGCTGGTCTTCGACATCAAAATCACCATTCTTGAAGCGTTGAAACCACTCTCTGCACATTCTTTGACTAATAGCGGGCCTCACCATAGGTATTTGAGAGCATTCGATGAGCCTTGGCCACAGATTTCTTCATATTAAAGCAGATAATTAAAACCTCCCGAAAATAATGAGAATTTGGCTTGTAGCTGACATGTTTAATTGAGAACAACTTTATGATGCAAACACAAATCAACTAATATTTCGATGGTGTTATGTTTACAAATACCTATGCTTATTGTATGACATCTACGATCTATTTATTTCGACTACCACTTACCTCTACAGCCATTTATTGCAAAACACTAGAAGCAAAGTTGTACACCTAATAATAGCCAGTTATGTTGTATATGTACATTGTATAATAAAAACAATTTTTTTTCTGAGCACCGGTTAAAAACTGCTGAATGTATCAGTATGGGGCTTGACCACTGGAGCAGAATCATTTGTTTCGTTCCGGTTCTAAGATATTTTTTTGTAAACCATATACCCTTTACCTTTCTTATTTTCATATTTCTTTCATGACCCATAACATCCAATAAAATGGATGAGTGACCACTAGTAAGCATTTTAGTTTCAATAGTTCACATATATGTATATTGTTAGCATATAAAGAACTGATATAAAATATTGAATTCCTCACCACTTCATCAATGTCTTCTATTGATTTCACATTAAGAATGGTGTGTCCACTCAAAATTTTGCTGTTAAAATCAACTTTTAAGTCTATTGACATATGAGTAATTAGAGCCAATTCTGAAATCATAATCAAATAACAATTAGTCGAAATATTGTTATTAAAAACAAATACAGTAATTGTAATATTATGTCTACCTGGCCGGGAATATGAGGATGGATCTAAAGGACTTAATGATTCCATGTCAGATGCTTGACTAAAACAAAAAACATGAAAAAATTTTACCAAAGAAAACATATATTTTACTGTTTTTTTACACATATTGTATAATTCCAAATGGAAACAATACTGTATAAAACAATATTGTTGGAATAAACATTCCATGGACCCCCACACAAATTCACCAACCACTTCTGCCCAAAATAATGAGTGGTAATTTTGAATTTAAAAGTACATTCACATACATATTACTGGGTAGGTATTCAAATTATCCATCATGAGTAAGAGCTATAAGTGATACCTAATCTATTTTTAAATAAAGTAAATTCTACTTATATCCAACCTCAATATTCATATGACGTATACTCTATGATTAAGTTAAGCCGGTTGAAATGACATTAGGGCGAAAAGTCAATAGGTATGTAAAATACTTTCTCTTTGCAAGTCACCCGATAAGTTAAGAAGTTGTGAAAAAATGAAACAGGCTATTTAAAGTTACCTACAAGTTTTATGCAATGATACAGTTTATAATAAAATAGGGCTAATTAAAGGAAATTCATCGCACATCACCTATCTATATAATAAAGTCAAGTAGCTAGATGACGATTAATACTTAAACTTAGAAACACAATTAAATCAATATTATTAATTCTTCGTTATAATACAAATAGCCTGTGTTCGAGTACGATATAACCACAGATTATAACCTTTTTGGAAAATCTCGTATGAAAATAACTTCACCTAGAAAGACTATATTTTTTACGGAATAAAGCACTTTTACACTGTGTTCTTAATAAATCATCTGAAAAAGTTGAAGTAACAGAACTATTTTTAAAAACTTTAAATAAAAATCGCGGCAAAAATGCCACACGCCAACTGCGCGTTATCAATGCCATTTTTTTTTAAGTAGTAATATTGAGGAAAAAGAATACGACCATAAAAATTTTAGATTGATTATAATAAGTTTATAAACTAGAATCCATCATTTTCATCTATGGTAGAATTACATAAATTGTATTTGCCAGTGACGCATTTACAAGCAGGTTGAATAGGCTGAAGCCTAGGGCGGCAGATTATAGGGGCCGTAAATTTGAACCCAAAATTCTTTTTAAGTTTAACTAAAATTAAAAAGATTTATACGTATTTAATAACTTCAAATCTACGATTTTTTTTGCACCAGGGCAGACACTTGATAGTAGCGTCCCCTTTCTCCAGCGTTTGAGGTAAATTGTTAAGAAAATAGAAAAGCAAATTGGCAGTTTCAAGAACGCTTTAGTAAATTTGCACTCTTTAATATCTATTTGTTTTTTCATTTGTATGACATAAGATTTTATAAAAGAAACATATCATAATGTGTGTCCTTCTTTTGAACGGTCAAGTTATTTTTGATTTTTAGACTTTTAAAAGTTGAAAGGTAAGACTCTAATCCTATAGAAATACCAATTTTTATAATTATTTAAATAATTTTTCCAAAAAATACAATTTATTTAATTAAAAAAAAAAATTTAACATACTTTTTGGAAAAAAAACCATTACAATGTTTTTTTAAACAATTTTAATCTTTAATTATTTATAAAAATAATAAAGTTTAATTTAAGTTTTAAATTTAAATTAATTAAAATTCTCGCCATTAAATATTGCCAACAATTTACTGCGTTACAGCTGCTCGCAGCACATTTCGGAATTTTAAAACCTAATGGGGCGTTTCAAAATCAAATGAATAATTGATAGAACAATGTGCTAGGATACGGTGCACTTTGTGAAGCAAATTTTTTCAACGATATTATGTTATGACTTTGGCGCCCCCTGAAGCTGCCGCCTGGTGCGGATTCCCCGGTTCGTCCCCCCCTTCAGATCCGGAGCTGGTATTTAAATGTTCTAAGGTCCACACAAACAATTCACCATGAAGTATTGTAACAGAATTTCATTCTCATCAGCAGTCGGATTGTTACCAGATAATTGTATATATTATGTTACGGACAGCCGCGCTCTTGGTGTTAAATTGGACAATGTGTAGTTATATGTATTATTTTTATTTAAAAACGGACTTCGATTAAGAATTATTTTTTTGTTTTATTGTATTTTGTATCCGTTAATTAAATAATTTAAATAATTGTTTTATTTAATAATAAATCTCTACACGGGATTACCCGTGTAGGGATTAGCTATTAAGAATTGTTCATTGTGTAAATTTTTGTCTATTTTGCCTGTTTGTATATATTTATCGTGTTTTAGTAGAATATTTTTGTCTTGCTTGTTTTTATTGTGTTTTGTCATATTTTATCATGAATACGAAATCATTGAGATGCGCATATGAATTGCATATAAAATTTGCCTTGACGGGGGGACCAATGAGAGGTCGATAATCGCGGACGTGCAAAACGGTACGACCGCCGATAGGTGTACCGAGTGCATGTGGAGCTCATGTGCATAATATGCAAAGTGCATGGCCACGCCCCCTCGATCAAAATGTATGCAGCCCATATGTGTTGGCTTATATGCCATCTATAAATTGCAGCAGAATTTGTGCATCTACAGCGTTATAACGAATATTCGCGCGCTTTACGATCCGGTAGGTCGTTTTAAATTGAACAGTTTTCATTTAAAGTCACTAGTATCGGTATTAATTTTACGGTGTAATATTCATTGTGATTAAATTAAATAGTTTAAGTATAGTGTCCGTGCAAATAACTATTTGTAATAGTGTTAGTGTCATCATGATGGGCGCTCCGCCTGGCCCGACTACGGGCCAGGGCTCGAAGCATCTACCATTACTAGAGCTTCAATCGTCCTTTTTCAATTTTTTAACCTAGTAAAGGTACGCAGTCCCCGAGGAAGCCGAATCTATATTCGGCAACAATAAACCCAGTGCATGTAGCCGCGACTCGTCATCATGCCCATCGGCATGTAGCAGCAAGCGTTCCTCGAGCGCTCTCTTATCCGACGAAGCGTCGGAATAGTCGAATGAGACTGTTAAAGATTCGGACAAAGAAGTAACAGAGACTTTCACAACGGTACGTAGAAAGTCTCGTAAATTAACCCGCCACCAAAAATTTACCAAAACCGACTTGACTGACTCCATATAAATGGATTTAGATAATAATCCGGCGTCGTCAACGGTTGAATCAACTCGTCGGCCTCCGCCCTTCAATCAGACCGGGAGGAGATCGTAGTAGAGACAATCGCTAAACTCCCGATCAACAACAATAAAAAAATCTGGAACAATGCCGAAGGCACCTCCCAGAGTGAGACCACCTTCCATATTATCCTCAGGGAGAAAACAAAATGGAATGCAGTTTCGAGCAATTGCTCGAGATCTGATCGAGTACTGATCCTATTAAACCAATGACGGACACGACTGTTAAGGCCAGACAGCCTAGTAATATCAAAATTATTAATTCTAATATTAATAAAGTCAGCCCAGTTAGGAACAAGCTGCGAACAAACTTGCCAGCGGGGATACCGATTTTTAACCAGCCCGCCCTCCTAAAGTCAATCCGTAGAACAGGTTTCAGTAAGCGAAGGTTCCGCTGCCGACCAAGGACGACACTATTAGGTGGGAGTGTCCTAAACTGAACAGTGTTCCTCTTCACGCGGACACCGTGGCATCCGCTCTTAGGGAAGACATTAGCACCATAATGTCCATCCTCCAGGTGGTGAGGAGCGCCGAGGTTGCCGATTTAGCGGCCAAGTTTAGGAAGGTAAACACGGTGTTGATCGCCTTAGGATCATCCTGGACAACCAGGATCTAATTAATAGATTAGAAAATTTATAACGTCTGCGCCCGGGCGCCTACAATTAAATTCAGTTGGACGCCATAAACCTAAAGAAAAATTCACTAATTTCATTTAATGCCAACGGGTTAACTGATAGTACAATAGATTAGCTGAGTATGCGCTGGAATACAAAGCAGACATAATTATGCTGCAGGAAACCCATTTGACACCAAATATATAAAATCCCCTCCAAAATAAGTAATTTCATTTTACTATGGACAGACAGACAAGGCGGTCCAATGGATGGAACCATGCTCTATTACAATCGGTCTCTTTACTGCTGTCCGACTGACATTCCACCATTAATCAATATAGAAGCCACCGCATGTAGCCTTAGTATGACAAGACATGGTATTCTGATCTTAGTATCAGTTTACCTATCTTCTAAGAAAGAATTACTCCGGAGCGATTTAGAAACACTCTTCACCCTGAGAGATGCCGTCATTCTCTTAAGCGATTTCAATAGTAAAAGTACTAACTGGAATTGTAATTAATCTAATAGGAACGGTAGAGAAATGGAGGTTCTCGTAGAGGATCTCCATTTCAATGTCATGTGGCTTGTAGAAAACATTTCGGAGGGTTTTAAAGTCAAAAGAAAGACAGTGGCGGTCTTTTTTGACGTAGCTAAGGCCTTCGACAGGGTTTGGCACGCAGGGAAGCGATTCTCGGGACATATGGAAATTGTCACATGAGACAATTTTTAAATATGAAAATTCCGTAATACAGTGGAATCTCAATAACTCGAATGTCAAGGGAAATGCAAAAAGTTCGAGTTAACGAGTTTTCGACTTAACAAGAACTTCAAGATACATATGACTGTGTCGACAAGGAACAAACATAAAGTTCACAGCTTTGTTACTTAGAAAGTTTCATGAATGTATTCATTCATTGCACGTGTACAAGACAAAAACAATAGATTAGAAGCCCCGAACCCGAACATTCCTTTTGGAATTTATTACTATTATTTCGAGGAATTCCAAGTAAGACGTCATTATATTTTACCAACTACAACTTACGGAGTCTCCTTTTTTGAAATTCGAGTTATAGCGTATAAATATGTATTATCATACTTTGTAGAGAAATAACATTTTGTTCGAGTTACAAAGTCTAAATAATTCGAGATACCGCGTATTTAAGGGTTCATCGGAAGGGAATGGCAATTTTTTTCGACTTACTGAGGATTTAGACTTAACGAGGTTCGAGTTATTGAGATTCCATTGCATACAAAATGACGAAACATGTCAAGTGATGGATAAAATACATATTCTCACTCACTTAGGGAAATTTAAAATAGTTTCTATTTAGAGATCCTGAATTTTTAATAGGTATGAGAATATACTTTTAATATTTAAAACAGAAAAAGGGAAGTTGTAAAGCCTTTCAATCTGGAATAAAAAAAGACTGGTATATGAGAACAGCGGTCATGATTTCTTTAAAATAAAGTGTTACTATATAGATTTTCTAAATTCAGCTTGTGATAATTATTGTCGTGTGCCAGGGCATGACTGTTATGTCACATGAAAATCGTTTGACAATTGTCATAGTTTGGAAATTGAGAATAGTAAATTAATGTTTTTGATTGATATTTATCACTACTTATGAAATGACAAATGTCAAAGGTCCACACTAATTCAGTATTAATAGTTTGTTTTATTGTATAAAATTTATATTCTATTATATATCTCTTTAAAAAATGTCTCATGTGACAATTTCCACATGGCCCGAGAATCGCCTCCCTGGTCTTATACATAAGCCCTATCAGTTAGAGCTCCCAGATCGTCTTGTTTTAATAAACCACCATTACATTAGTAATCGCCACTTTTGTTTCAGACTGAACAATACTTACTTGTCAATGAGACCTATCAAAGCTGGAGTACTTCAAGGCTCCACGCTCTCTCCATTACTGTATTCCGCGTACGTAAATGATACACCGCAATCATCGACAGGCGTTCAACTCGCGCTTTTTATAGATGACACTGCACTATATCTTAGGTCAAACTGTATAGGAAATATTCTCCCTAGGTTACAGAGGGCCATAGATGAGCTGACACAATGACTCCACCTCTGAAGAATCGACGTTATTCCTGATAAGTCAGCATCTATCAATATTAATTATAGGCAACATATGGTGGAGTTCCCGGAACCTTTTGATACCTCTCACTTACGTATTTTAAATCGGCCAATTCTGTGGCAAAATCACTATATATGTTTAAGTATCACAATCGATTAGCATCTTCATTTTAGAAATCATGTCGCTCATATTAGGAAACTAGCATTATTTTACCTATCCCGCTTATACGGCATGATAGGTAGAAAAAGTAAAATGGCGTTACGCTACTAGCGTACGATATTATGATGTGTATCAGGCCTATCATGACATACGCGAGTTCAGTTTTTGCTCATGTGCAGTCTGATATACTCTATGATCTGCAAGTAGTGCAGAATAAATTCTGTAGAAGAGCAGCTGACGCACTATCGTACGTCGAAAACTCTGTACTTCACCGGGATCTAGAGCTCCCAACTATTTCTAAATTTATGAAGGACGAAACAGAGCGTTTTTTCGATATAGCGAGTAGCCATCCGAATCCGTTTTTAGTCTCGGCCGTATCATACGAGCCACCTTCTCCACATCATCTTTATAGAATGACCAACCAAAAAACTTGAACTAAATAAGATGGCTATTGAATAGGAGTAGGGATTACCCCATTCATTACTACCCTTAAAAGTCATCGTCCGGTGCGTTCCCCGCGCTCCCGGAGTCCCCTTTAAAGTTTCAATCCATACGTGACGTGACTTCCTATGCCGAGGTGCCTGCTTAAAAGGCACCCATAGGGCAGTCACGCGCCGACGGTATTTCTATGCCGAAATGGCCGCGTTTTCGATAAAGGCGTCAAAGCGTTTAGCTTTAGAAATTGCAGATTTAAGTTGTTGATGAGGTTTTTAGTCCGTGCGAGTCGGACACACCCGTGTGCCCGGGCACACGGACGACCCATAATGGGTTTTTTTCCTCCTTCCCCCCTTTCGCACGGAGAGAACTAGAAAAAAGAAGGTGCATCAGTCGCAGTAGTACTCCATCCGTCACTTGTGAAGCTCGTGCTGCAATAAACAAGTCTAAATATAAAAACGCTGCCCATAATTTTGCCCACACTCCGCAAGAATCCGACTCCGAGGCGAATACGTCTAAAAAGTTGACATTGTCAAATCGACAAAATTACAATAAATTTTGCTCTAAATTTAGAGCTATTTTAGTACAAATTTAGTACTGAATTCTCAAATTTAGTGTTTTTTTGCTAATAAAAAAAAAATAAGAAAACTGTCGGCGATCAACATTTATTTTATCGGTATCGGAAATAATGTCTTAGTTTATAAGTAAATATTTATAAAATGTAATTGTCGGCGATAATTTTAATGTATAGATTGTATAAATTGTGAAATTAAAAAAGCTGTCGTCCCGCCCCGCCCCTTTCCTATTGCGCATTAGCCACGCGCTCGTCGCGCTCGCGGCAAAATGGTGTTAAGCGCGGCCAAGTGGCGCTGATGGACTTTTAGAAGTCTCAACAAATACCTAATTGACACCAAAGTCAAATTTCATACTTACGCTCTCGAAGAAGAGCGTAAGCTAAAAGCAGTAATACGCGGTATTCCCGCAGACTTTGAAACTGACGATATAAAGTCAGACCTCCTAGAGCAAGGATTCCCGGTGCAATCGGTGCACCGCCTATGTAGGCGCGATGGTTCACCACTATGGCTAGTACTGGCAGTACTACCCAAGAACCGACGAAGCAAAACATATATTTGGAAACCTTTCCAAAATTTGCGGCCTGTCAGGCATTAGGGTCGAAGCTCCGCGTAATAAGGGAGGCCCAGGCCAATGCCACCGCTGCCAGCGGTACGGCCACGCCGCCGCAAATTGTCACGCCGATCTTAGGTGCGTGAAATGCCTGGGGTCCCGCACTGGACCAGGGAATGCCCGCGCACTCGCGAATCAGGCGAAAAGCCCGAATGTGTTAATTGCGGCCAACTACACACGGCCAACTACAGAGGGTGCCCGAAAGCACCAAAATTCACTCCTCCTAAACAATACAAAAGGAGAGAAAATAATAGGCCATCGCGCGCGCCGGAAGGCCTTATCCAGAACGACGCGAATTTCCCGGAACTCAAGGCCAAGCCTTCGCGTAGCGCAACCGCTGCGTTCCGCCCCGCCCCCGCGCCCTCCTCCAATCCGTGGGGGAGAAACCAACCTTCGAGGGCCGCCCAAGAGCCGCCCAGGGAGTCCACCAGACGCGCCGCCCCCGTCCCGCCCCCCGCGACCACTGCTGTGGGTCCGTCATCGTTTGGAGACGATATCCAAACGGTGATGGCCGTCCTCCGCGCGGTATCAAGCGCGGAGATCTCGGACTTCGCCCGGGATCTCCGAGCCTGTAGAAACACGGACGAAAAACTCCTAGTGTTAGTTAGATACCATCACCTGATGGTAAGGTTAGAATCTATATAAATGTCTACACCCGGGTGTAGCAGTTTTAACTCTCAAGTTGGACGCCGCAAACCAAAAAACATTACACTTCTATCGTTCAACGCGAACGGTTTACAGTCAAATGTCCCCGAACTGACGAAATGTATGTCGGAGTACAATATAGATATCGCGCTCATCCAAGAAACGTTCCTAAAGCCTAATATGCCTAAAGCCTGTGCTATCGCAGGCTATGTACAAATACGAACGGACAGGACGCACGGTAGGAAAGGGGGCACTGCCCTCTACAAACGCTCCCTACATTGCTGCCCACTAGATATCCCCCCACTTACTAATATGGAAGCTACGGGCTGTAGACTCGCTATAACGGATCACAGTGTGCTCGTCATTGTTTCGGTCTACCTCTCGCCTTCCAAAAGGTTGCTCCGGAGTGACCTCAGAGCCCTCTTCGCCTTAGGGGATGCCGTCATCCTTTTCGGCGACCTCAATTGTAAAAGCACCAGATGGGGCTGCCCGGTTAATAATTATAACGGAAACAAACTTAACCGACTAGAAGACAGACGCAACTTCGACTTCGAAAATATCACTCCCTCTGCGGCAACCTACGTCCCAAATAATGATAGACACAGGCCATCAGTATTAGACTTTGCTATAACCAAAGGGGGTCGCCTTAAATCTTAATCGTATAGAGACCCTTCACGACTTCATGTCAGACCATAGGCCGGTTTTGCTAAAAATGGGTCCTCCCGACGGCGGGAGGCCCATTCCCACCACTATTAAAATCACTGACTGGACGAGAGTGTCGACCGCGCTTGAGAAAATCGACACTCCACCACTCAATAGCATCCCAGACGTCATCCGTACAACAGACGAGATTGACTCGGCTATAGGTGCTCTTACCAGCCACATCAGGACAGTGGTCGAGAGATGCGAGCGGGAGGTCCCGGCATCCTCGGATCGCCGGAAGTTTCCGCCCGAAATCCTCGAATTGATAAGAGCAAAGAACGCAGCACTGCGCCGCGCGAGCGCATACCCTACTCCCGAATACCGGTCCAGAGCGCGAGCTCTCCAACGCGAATTGAAAGCTCGCGTTCGGGAATTCCGAAATGAGAAGTGGAGCGATCTCATGGAGGAAATCGCGCCCTCGCATAAAGCGTTTTGGAAAGTCACCAAAGCGCTTAAAACAGAGGGATATATCCCTATACCTCCTCTCAAAAAGTCAGATAACTCTGTCGCCCTGGACGACGTGGAGATAGCGGAGTGCCTCGCAGACTCCATCGAGACGCAATGCTCTCACGCTTCCCCTCCGCACGACATCGCTCATGTCAATCGCATCGAGGAAGAGGTAACTCACAAAGCCTCCCTCGAACCAAAAGACGATCTAACCCCCTGTCTCACTCAGTGAAGTCCAAACGCTGGTGAAATCACTCAAAACCAGAAAGGCACCGGGCCTCGATGGTATCAGCAACAAAGCAATTAAATGCTTTTCTGTACCACTACTAAGTTTACTAGTCGCGATCTTTAACGCGTGCCTAAAAAATTGTCATTTTCCTCCCGCCTGGAAAGAGGCGGAGGTGATAGGTATCTACAAGCCAGGGAAACCTCGCGACCTCCCTGCCAGCTACAGACCGATCAGCCTCCTCACTCGACCAGACGCTCAATCAGAGCAGGAGTCCCTCAAGGCTCCTCCCTCTCGCCCCTATTGTACTCCGCATACACTAATGACATACCGCGACCGTCGTCCGGCGTCCAACTCGCGTTATTCGCCGACGACACCGCGCTCTTTTATAGGAACAGATTTAGGGAATCTTTCGCTCGCCACCTCCAGAGGGCCATCGACGAATTAGGTCAATGGTTCCGTCTCTGGAGGATAGAAATCAACCCAGAAAAGTCGGCAGCTATACAATTTAAGTATAGCAAGGGTAGGAGCAAATTCGTCGTCGACTATGACACTCCCAATTTAAAATTGCTAAATAAAAACATTCCGTGGCAAAGAACTTACAAATACCTAGGCGTCACGCTCGATAGAAATCTCCGCTTCCGAGATCATATCGCGCGTGTTAGAAAAACCGCACTCTTCTACAGAGCGAGGCTCGGAGCCATGCTAAGTAGAAGAAACAAACTATCTAGGCGCAATAAGCGCACCATATACTTATGCATTAGGACGGTGATGACATACGCGTCCCCAGTCTTCGCTCACGCCGCTCCAAAAGCACTGTACAGATTACAGGCGATACAAAATAAATTCTGCAGATCGGTCACGGATGCACATTGGTGCGTCCGTAACTCAGTACTCCACAGGGATCTCGAACTCCCTACTATCTCCCAGTATATGAAGGACGCATCGAAGCGTTTCTTCGACATCGCGGGATCTCACCCCAACGCGCTCCTTCGTGCGGCGGTTGATTACGAGCCGCCGCCTCCCACCCATTTTATCCGTAGGCCACGGAACGTTCTTAATGATCCACCTGACGCACTTACAGCGGCAGTTGAAAGCCTTAATGACGTCAACTATACGCATGACTGACTGAGAGTAGGTCCGTCCGTTAGTTAGGTCATCGACCAAAGCTCCCCTACTCCATCCGGCCGCCGCTCACTGCCTCCGGCCGGGCAGGAGGAACGGAAACCGACCCGTGACGGTTTCCGGCGACATCCCATGCCGAGACGACACCCCTCAGGCGTCGTCCATAGTGTATGTCAAGCGCCGTCGGCACTCACATGTGTCGTCCGGCCGCGCTCGGTGAAGTTATCATAGTCTCCGACTTGTCTAAGACTCGTCGTTTGACTACATAGCACAGCCAACCCGCCAACTTCATCTTCAGGGGGTTTTTTAGTGGGTTTCAGTCCCACACTACCCACGTGTACGGGCGCGAGGGTGTGCAGGATAGACATTTTTTACCTCCTCCTCGTCGCTAGAGGGAACATAAAAAAAAGGCGCTGATGGCATGCACGCTTCAAATGCATCAGAAGAATTACATTAGTCGTGGCTGCGCCTCCAGTTCACTCCAGATAAGCCAGATCGACAGCAGAAGTGTAAAACAGTGTGTTTCATTTTTCACCTTCAAGTCGGCAGAACGGCCGAGTGTCTTCCCGAGAACGTAGCATCCTACCAGTGCATTGTCGGTTGGATAGCCTTTCATAGTTTCTATCGAAGGTCAGAACAAAAAAGGCGATCTCCAACAAAAACTACTAGCTTTATTTAAAGCTAGCATTGTGGGATTTCAAAACCGTAGAAAACGTTGATGTATGAAAACGTCTTTTTGACCAAAAATTTGTGCTCAAAAAGTGCTATCGATTTATGCGAAAAATTTTTGAAAATCAAAAACATTAATTTAGAAACGAAAATCAATTTTTTTTTCTTCCACAACATTGATAGCTTGACATCAGATAAACATTGTATTAACGGAAATAGAGCAAAAGTTTACTAAAATGCTCATGGAACAAAACAACAATTAAGTGCTCATTTAGTACTGTATGAGTAAAATGAAGAAGAATATAAAAAAAATATGCTGACACAGATTTTGAAAACCCACAATTCTGCCTTTATCGTCACTGAGCAAGGACCAACTGTTAAAGGCATAAGTTGTTCATTGAGGGATAGAACAACCTACTGACAATTAAGTGCTCATTTAGTGCTGTAAGAATAGAAGAAGAAATATTTTAAATATATTGCTGACAGAGATTTTGAATTCTCACAATGCTGCCTTGATAGTCACTGAGCAAGGACCAGCTGTTAAAAGCATAAATAGGTGATCTGAGGATAGAACAACTCACTAACAATTAAGTGCTCATTTAGTGCGTCAGAATAAAAGACGAAATAATTAAAAAAAATTGCCAATAGAGATTTTGAATTCTCACATTGCGAGA
Organism: Eumeta japonica; assembly: GCA_005406025.1. Taxonomy (NCBI): domain Eukaryota; kingdom Metazoa; phylum Arthropoda; class Insecta; order Lepidoptera; family Psychidae; genus Eumeta; species Eumeta japonica. Next base: position 36,270 of record BGZK01000897.1, read on the forward strand.
CGATATGAGAGAGGATGGGGCAAGACGGCTCATCTGGGGCAAGAAAGCCCACCTCAAAAATCGACCAAAAATTTTTTCTTCTAATTTCCATCTAATTACCTCAAATCCAGGTTACTTATTCATTTTTAGTTTTTTACGTGAAATATGAGACAAAATGAACTATTCGAACATTTTTAAAAAAAAAGTTCTTCTATACTTTTATCACCAAATTATGTTAGTTCAATAAACTCTTTCATTTTTTGGCTGACTTGATAGATCCGAGGCGAAGTAAACTACTCTAAAACATTTGGAAATGACAAATTTTTAAATTCATAAATTCGACAAAGAAAATCGAGTAATGTTGACCACTATTACAAGGATGTTTGTATGTTCGTATATAGGTATATACATGAATAAGTATACAAACTAATATGCTTTTTACTTTTAAATAGTTTGACCGATTGGAACGAGATAAGCGGCATTCGAAGGCATCACCAGATTTAGATTTTGTATAATTTGCAATTTGAGACATCTAAAGAATATAAATTTCTGAAAGTATTTTTTCGGATCAACTTTCAAACGGTTCTACCGATGGATTTCAAAAACTGGGCAGCTTTCAGCCTTGAAAAATCACGTCTAATGCTGCCGTTCTCGTCGAAACCAGTTGATTTACTTATGAAATACCGTAACTGAAAAATTTCGAAAGGGGTGTTTTCTTAAAATTACCCTAAATGATTGGTCTGTCCAATTTGTGCTCGAGTTTACTTTGGCTGCCCAATTTTAAAACACAATAAGGGACAATTTTTTTTCCAATTAGATTTTTTAGGATTTCCGTTCTAATGGAGTCGTGTAAGCATAATTAAATTAAAATTCACAATTGGTCCCTTACTGTGTTTTGGAACCATGGGCAGCCACTTTATAGGATTTGAAGAAATGCGTTGAATGCTGTTAATCACAAAAAAATGTGGTTAATTTATTCAAAAGTTATCGCAGTTCAAGAATTAAAAAAAAGTGTGTTATTGTATCTCATTCTGTCTACAGCACTGAAAATTTAGAAAAGATAACGCCACACTTAGAAGAAATTTTTGAGGTGGGCTTTCTTGCCCCAGATGAGCCGTCTTGCCCCATCCTTTCTTATATCGTCTCGCAATGTGAGAATTCCGAATCTCTATTGGCAATTTTTTTCAATTATTTCGTCTTTTATTCTGACGCACTAAATGAGCACTTAATTGTTAGTGAGTTGTTCTATCCTCAGATCACCTATTTATGCTTTTAACAGCTGGTCCTTGCTCAGTGACTATCAAGGCAACATTGTGAGAATTATATACATGATAATTATCAGAATATACACAATAAACAAGATTGTAAAAAAATATATTTTTATAATAATGAAAACTTTTATATTCGTTAAAGATCCGCATCGACTATTACAACTCACAATTAGTGTAGATGTTATAAAAAAAATTGAACTTTAAAATATAAAATTTATTCCCACCAAAAATTCTAACCCTTTTCGGAACGAAAGTAATCAGATTGTTGTTTAACAAAAGATATTACAGCCGAATCCACTCGACAGAGAGGTACAATTAATGATCGCCAACAATTCTTGACTTTCATTAGTTTTAATATCAAAATTTAGAATCATTTTAGTTTATTTCTTTTTGACAACGACTATAACTGTACGCAATACACAAGGAGTTCAAAAAAAGTTAATAAAAAATGTAAACCCACATATCGAGCACGAGAAGTGTTGAGCATATTAAAAATAACGAACTTGAAAAAATAATCGGCTATTTACTTTTTTACGCACTCATTAGCCTTTGAATAACGACATAACATTAAGTTATGAAACGTTTTGCAAATCAATAATTAAGCTAAGAATTTTTATGTCTAAATTCTTGCTCAGTAACTATCAGGGCAGCGTTGTGGGGGTTTAAAATCTCTGTCAGCAATATATTTAAAATATTTCTACTTCTATTTTTACAGGCACTAAATGAGCACTTAATTGTTAGTGAGTTGTTCTATCCTCAGATCACCTATTTATGCTTTTAACAGCTGGTCCTTGCTCAGTGACTATCAAGGCAGCATTGTGAGAATTCAAAATCTCTGTCAGCAATATATTTAAAATATTTCTTCTTCTATTCTTACAGCACTAAATGAGCACTTAATTGTCAGTAGGTTGTTCTATCCCTCAATGAACAACTTATGCCTTTAACAGTTGGTCCTTGCTCAGTGACGATAAAGGCAGAATTGTGGGTTTTCAAAATCTGTGTCAGCATATTTTTTTTATATTCTTCTTCATTTTACTCATACAGTACTAAATGAGCACTTAATTGTCGTTTTGTTCCATGAGCATTTTAGTAAACTTTTGCTCTATTTCCGTTAATACAATGTTTATCTGAAGTCAAGTTATCAATGTTGTGGAAGAAAAAAAAAATAATTTTCGTTTCTAAATTAATGTTTTTGATTTTCAAAAATTTTTCGCATAAATCGATAGCACTTTTTGAGCACAAATTTTTGGTCAAAAAAACGTTTTCATACATCAACGTTTTCTACGGTTTTGAAATCCCACAATGCTAGCTTTATTTAAAGTTTTTATTTTTATATTAGCATAAAAAACACTTAATTTCAATACTAAATTTAAAACTCAGTACTAAATTTGCACTAAAATAGCGCTAAATTTTGAGCAAAATTTTTTGTAATTTTGTCGATTTGACATTGTCAACTTTTTGACGTGAGGTGACTTGAAGGAAATCCGAAGCGTGCGCTTACGCGGCGGCACTGAAATTACCGTTACGTATTGATTTTAAGCTGTAAGTAAGCACAACAAAAATAATTTAATTTCCTTTATTGAAAGTACATTATTGCGTATTAAGGTATGCTAAGGTGTAATCGTTTACTACTAATGAGGTAGGCTAATGCCTACTTTATTAGAAGTACACGATTAAGCTTTTATTAGTTCAGAAATGTACTGAAAAACTATTTCTTATGCAGTCTTAACTAAATCATTATATTCTAAAAATAATGCTGAACTGATATATTGATCCTTGTGTTCGTAATCGTGTTAATAACGGGAAAAGGTGGTGTAATTAGAAAGATAGTGCAAACAAAATAAAGCTACAATTCCATTTATAAAAAAAATGTAATCTATATGATTGTGAACTAAGGTATCGGATTGTAGGGATCGGTAGTAGTGGCAAAATTTCGAATGGTCTACTGGCGGCAAATGTGTAAATCTGCCAATGAACATGCCATGCTACTTTTACACAAAGCCATGTTCTCGTTTAACAATACGTAGAAAACTTCTATAAGTGTTCGTGACGAGAAGTACCCTGCACAACCCTACGTGCACACAGCGTGAACATATTAGATCTTATTTCAATCCATATAGATTATTAAGACGAGTTTGGAACTCGTAATTTATAAATAAGAAACATTGCTTTTTTCGGTGCAATTTTATAGTGTATAATTTACACCATAGTAATGTTTTAATAGAATGTGCAATATTTTTTAAATAAAGATATGAGTTCGCATGAGTTTCACTTCCGAAATGCATCATGTACGTTTGCAGTATAAATTCGGTAATCCTTCAAAGGGCTAATCACGTGACATAGAAATCGGCGGCCCTCATGACGGTAGAACCGCGACTGCTGACGATAGTCGTTCAGGGTCTTCAAATAGCGTAGCCCGTTACGGCACGGCCCGGAATCGATGTCGAAAAATATGATAACTGTCACGACGGTACGGCATCCGATCGAGGATGGATTTTTTGATCGGGGGCTTTACGCAGTTGACGCCCGGCAGCGGCCCGCGGCGCACGCCTCGGCGTGGCGCAGCGGGATCGGACGCCAGCTCACCACTATCATCAAGTCTCCCGCGAGTGCGAGTTCGAATACCATCGCAAACACCTCCGGCACAAGCCGTTGAGGACGCGCCCGACGCCCACAGGGGCCAACGCAGGCCGTCCTGCGCGCGTGTGTGCTGCCGAACACGCGCGCCGGGCGCCGAGCTTCGCGCCGCGCCCCGGACCGGCCTGCATATTTTTGTGACTACCCTCAATTTATTGAGATCCCGGATATATACCACCGCACCAAAGCTGATGTCGCCGCATTTTAATTTATTAAAATGCAGGCGGCTCGGCACCGCGACCACTACGGACGTGCAGAGCGCGTTGGTACGACCGCCCCCGGCGCTTACCGGACGCTGAAGTGTCCGACGCGCCGCGCGCCTACCACGCTGCAGACGGCGGGGCGCCTACCCGGACATCATGGGAACAATTAATCTAATTGGGAACCGATGCTTCGGGGGGCCCCTCGCCGATCGGAAATACTACCCGGACGAGGGCCGGAGTGAGAAGAAGAGGACACCGGCTCGCTGACGCGTGCGTGGCTGAGCCGTACCCCCGCCCTCGTCATCATCCCCACCCGCCACTGAGCGCATGCGCAATGACGCGCGCGCCCGCAGTGGCCCGGCGTAGACACCGGATTGAAGAATGAAGATTGGAGATAGAAGAAGGTCGAAGAGAGAAGAACGAAGAGGATGAGGGACGCGGCTCGCTGACACGTACTGCCCTGGCTGCTGCCGTTGGATGCATGGATAGCCTGATCAGCGGTCGGCAGGCGCGCTCAGTTAGATCTACGCCTAGCGGGTCACCGATGCGTGCCGCCTTGATCCGGTCGGCGTCCACCAGCGGTCGGCTGCATGTGCGGCTTGGGCTGCGCCTCCCTCCCATCCTCGTCGAGTACCAACCACCAAGCCGGTGCCCCCCCTCCATCTGCTGGCTGCGCATGCGCGACGACCGCGCGTGCCCGCGGACCGCGCGCGCCCGCAGGCGATGTGGCGACGGCACCGGCATAATGCCAGAAACAATGGTTCTAACCATTCCTATTGATCCGTCGGGGTCGTATCCCCGACGAGAAGACGCCCGGGCATGAGGCAATAATAAGTCCTCCGTCCCGCACCTGCACCCTGAAAATCGAGGGTGTGGAAGATTCACGAACGAACGGGCTTTACGTACGTAAAAATAGAAATCAATTGCGATTCCGGAATCGATTTGCGAGTCGAAATTGTTGGGTATAAAAAAATGTTATATGAAAGTCAATCGTGATCAAAATACATTTTAGGACAATTTCAACAAGTCCAAATACAGTTAGAATATATTGTTCCGTTATAAAGTGTTAATTCCGGTGCCAACCGTCGGGCTCCATCATCAGACCCCGAAAATCACTTATAATGAGAGTACATCTCAAGACAACTCTGACATGCTCAAACACGACTAGGATATGTTATTCCGTTATGAAATTCCTGTGCCTACCTTCTGGCTCTATCATCAGATCATTCCCATCATACCATATTATTGTAATGTCATAGGTCCTCGATATATGTGCAAAGATTTTATTTAATCTAACGACTTACCTAAAAAATATAATTATTCCCTTTATACGAAATACGAATGACGGAAAATCGATTGTAAATTGCTTGAGAATCGCTATAGAACAGCTCTCGCTTTGACAACGTAATTTTGGAATAATTGCGAAATCGCGATTCCAAACGGTTTTTGAATTCAAATTTGCAATTAAATTCCATTTTGATAATTTAGTGATTTCATATTAGAGGCAACATTTTCAATAGAAAGACAATTAGCATTTCGTAATATCAACTTGGGAATTACTAAAATAATTTTAAAATCGTACGAAATCAGAAATCGATTTCTTTTAAATAATAAGGCCGCCGGGCCGTCTCAATTCGATTGGTCTAAAATCGACCCATCTGATTGGTCACTCTTTGGAGGACGAATTCGGAAATTGCAGAAAATAGTATAAAAACGCAGCAGCATGCTGCATTAAATCCAATAGTTCCGAGTTTTGCCTTGTGGCGCATGGTCGTGCTCGCACGATCTATCACAGGCACAAGCTGCTTTCGATAGCGATTACGCTACATCATTACGCTCCGCGCGCCGCGATTTTTACGTGTAGTCATACATGCTTGAATACGTACGTACGTAATCACGTATTTCACGTTTACGTGTACAGCGTAGTGTGTGGTTCCGGAGGCTCACTTGAGTTGTTTTTGTTAACGTGCTTATTTTAATAAGTGTAGTAATTATGTTAAAGATTAGTTCTAATTATAGCAAATCCGTGGACGCCGGCCGATTACGCGCGCGTGCGCCCGCGTCGTGCACCCGCGCTACCGTGCCCCTCGCGGCGGGTGGCGACCGCTAGCGTCGGTAGCGGCCGTTCCCGCCGCCTACGCGCGCCTTCATTCTTCATTTTTCATTATCAGTAACAATTATTCGCGCTCTTATTTCGCGCGGGTTTTTCCACGTGCTATTATCATGTGCTATTACTCGCGTATTTTTTTTACTAATCATTTGTTTGATCAAACACTTGTTAGTTACGCAATTCCTTGACGTCCGTTAATCAATATTTTAATCAAAATAATTATTTTAGTGCAGTAACATGTAGTGTCCCTATCTCAGTTATATAGTGTAACGACCATGAATAAAACCCCCGGTTCATCCGGAACCGGAGGCCCAAAGAGGGCGCTCAAATCCTTGCCACAAGGTGAGTTGAAAAGCTTATTTTTTAGCTTTTTAGAAAGTTAGGGTTATGCTGCACCAGCTGAAGCCAATAGTATTTTAAAGATGTAGGCTCTGTTTATAGCGCTAGCAGTAGGGAATAATCTCCCAGTCCGTCGGTCCGTAGCGGTAAATGTACATCAAGGGTCATCTCGTCCGACGAGGGTTCAGAGCAATCCGATACCGCCGTTAAGGTATCGGACGAGGAGGAACAGGAGGATCTATCATTCAAAGTTATTCAAAGGAAACGTAAGAGAGTCACCCGCCGGCTTCGTAAAAGTAGCAATGAGTCTAGGGATTCTGATATAGACACTGAGCCATGTAAGGGAAAAACTTACGAAACATACTGACGCTCCGGCGTCCCAGTTCCATCTGTTAGTCAGAAATCGGTCATTGGCCATAAGCAAACGATTTCTGAATCGAAATCCAACCCTACGATTGGAAATAAACCATCACCATCCCCGAGATTTAAACCGCCACCCCCGATTTGTCTTAGAGACAAATGAAAATGGAATATGACCTCATCAGAGTGCATTAGACTTCACATTTATTATACTCGTACGTACAATACCAAACAAGGGATCAGAATCACAGCAGCTAGTATCGATGATTTTAGGAAACTAAATACCCTCCTTATTAAGAGTGATTTCCCTTTTCACACCTATGCGCTCGAAGAAGAGCGCAAGGTAAAAGCAGTACTAAAAGGTATCCCGCTCGAATTTGAGACTGAGGATATCAAATTAGATTTAGAAAGACAAGGTTATCCAGTCCTGGCGGTGCATAGAATGCACCGTAGGGACGGAACCGCATTAGGGATGTCTCTGATAATCCTGGAAAGGTGCGATAGAGCAAAAGATATTTTCGAAAAACTTTCTAATGTATGTGGTTTATCGGTCATAATTATAGAAGCACCGTACAGACGAGGCAAGCTGGATCAGTACCACCGCTGCCAGCTTTATGGTCATGCGGCGGCGAACTGCCATGCTTAACCACGATGTGTTAAAAGCTTGGTTCCACACTGGACCAACGACTGCAATCGCAATCGAAAATCGGGTGATAAGCCTTCCTGCTGCAATTGCGGAAAGGATTACCCAGCAAACTATGGAGGGTGCCCGGTTACACTCAAACCTAAGATATTGAAGCATAATAAATTTGCTAAACAACAACCGACAGACAAACCTCTATAGGTTTGATCTTTTGATTTGATTTGAATTTGATCTTTTCCTATGAAAAGATCAAATTCCTCCACTAAAACAGAGAATTAGGCAACCCGCGAGAGCAATTAGCATTTCAAACACTAGATCAGCCGGCGGAAACAATCTTCGTCTTGCCGCCCCTCCCGCTGAGATTCAATAGAAGAAACTGCTTCCATGGGTCAACCGGAATAAAGTAACTAATAATAAAGGTACTCCTAAATCTCAGTTAAATTCCACCGCGACAGCGGCGTTCGCGTTTGGAGAAGACATAAGCACAATTATGTCTATCCTCCAAGTGGTAAGGAGCGTCGAAGTCGCAGAACTAGCAGCTAAATTTAGAAAGGCGAAACACGGAGTGGATCGCATTCGTATCATCTTAGAGAATCAAGATCTTATTAGTAAATTAGAAAGTCTATAATGTATGCGCCCGAGCGCGTTCAATTAAACTAAATTGGACGCCACAAACCAAAAAGTATCGCATTATTATCATTTAACGCAAATGGTTTAGCCAGTAACTTAGGAGAACTAGTCAAATGTACGCAGGAGTACAAAGCAGACATAATTATGGTACAGGAAATCCACCTGAAACCAATCAGATCCAAAGTCTGCAAAATATGAAATTACATTCTACTACGAACAGACGGACGAGGCGCTCCAAAAGGTGGAACCGCGTTATATTACAATCGCTCACTATATTGCTGTCCGATTGATATTCCATCGTTAATTCATATTGAAGCCACCGCTTGTAGGCTTAGTATGTCAGGCCATGGTACTCTGATCTTAGTATCAGTCTACCTCCCTCCAAAGAAAGAATTACTCCGGAGCAATTTAAAAATTATTTTCGCCTTAGGGGATGCCGTCATTCTTTTCGGCGATTTTAATAGCAAAAATGCTAACTGGAACTGCAACTGTTCAAATAGGAACGGTAGGAAAATGATGGACCTCGCAGGAGATCTTCATTTTAATATCATTAAACCTCCCACACCGACGCATTATCCTTTTAATGATAATCATAGGCCTGATATCTTGAATATCGTCCTATGAAAGGGGTAGCTCTAACATTGAGCTGCATTGAGACTCTCCAGTGTCTCGATTCGGACCACCGACCTGTACTCATGAAGTTAGGCTCTCTTACCGGGGATTGTCATCCATTAAATAAAACTAGAAGTAATTGGCAGAAGGTGTCGACCATACTTGACGAAATCAACACCCCATTATTAAATAACATTCCTAACGACATCGTTTCTACCGACGATATTGACTACACAATAGGTGCCCTTACCAACCACATCAGGACAGTGGTCGATAACAGCTCACGGGTAGTTCCAGCAAATTCTGATCGCAAGGAGCTGCCCAGAGATTTTAGAGAATTGATAAGGGCAAAAAACGCTGCTTTACGCAGAGCGGGTAAATATTTCACTTGTGAAAATAGATCTCATTCGCGAGCTCTCCAACGTAAAATAAAAGCCCGCATGGAGGAAGTTAAAAACGAAAATTGAAGCGATCTAATAGTAGAAATTTCGCCAAGTCACCAAGCTTATTGGGAACTAGCAAAAACCCTGCGATTAGTTAAATGTATATCGGAAGGGTTCAAAATTAAAAAGAAGACAGAAGCGGTCTTCTTTGATGTAGCAAAGGCCTTCGATAGAGTTTGGCATGCAGGTCTTATCCATAAGCTCTATCAACTAGAGCTTCCAGATCGTCTCATTATCATTATCCATCATTACGTTAGCAATTGACACTTCACCTTTCGGCTTGACAATATCTACTCATCAATGAGACCGATCAGAGATGTAGTACCTCAAGGCTCCACGCTCTCCCCACTGCTGTACTCCGCGTACGTCAACGATATTCCGCGGCCGTCAACCGGCATCCAACTCGCGTTTTTTGCAGATAATACCGCGCTCTTTTTGCGATCAAATTGCCTCCAGAACATTCTTTCGCGTTTACAGAGGGCCAATGACGAGCTGACTCAATGGCTTCAACTCTGAAGAATAGAAGTCAATCCGGATAAGTCAGCATCAATTTATTTTAACTTTAGTCCACGTAAATTACAATATCCAGTTCCTATGGATACTCCCCACTTACGTATGATAAATCAATCAATTCCGTGGCATCACCATTACAAATATTTAGGCATCATTATCGATAAACATCTTCACTTTAAAGATCATATCGCTCGTCTCAGGAAACTAGCGTTATTTTATCTTGCTCGCCTATACGCAATGATGGGCAGAAAAAGCAAAATGTCGTTACGCAATAAGCGAACGATATACTCAACGTGTATCAGACCTATCATCACATACGCGAGTCCAGTTTTTGCTCATGTGCAGTCTGATGCACTCTATGATCTGCAAATAGTGCAGAATAAATTCTGCAGAAGAGCAGCTGACGCACCATGGTACGTCAAAAACTCTGTGCTTCACCGGGACCTAGAGCTCCCTACTATTTCAAAATTTATGAAGGACGCATCAGATCGTTTCTTCGATGTAGCGAGTAACCATCCTAATCCATTACTAGTTTTGGCCGTATCATACGAGCCACCTCCTCCACATTATTTCTGTAGAAGACCATGGAATGTCCTGATAGATCCGCGCGACGATCTCACAGTCGAGGTGGAAAAACTTTTAGAATTAAATAAGATGGCTATTGAATAAGAGTAGGGATTACCCCATTCATTACGACCCTTAAAAAGTCATCGTCCGGTGCGCTCCCCGCGCTCCCGGAGTCCCCTTTGAAGTTTCAATCCATTCTGTAAGCTTCATGTGACTTCCTATGCCGAGGTGCCTGCTTAAAAGGCACCCATAGGCAATCACGCGCCGACGGCATCTCTATGCCGAAATAGCCGCATTTTCGATGAAGGCGTCAAAGCGTTTTGCTTTCGAGATTGCAAATTTAAGTTGTTGAGGAGATTTTTAGTCCGTGCGAGTCGGACACACCCGTGTGCCCGGGCACACGGACGGCCCATAATGGGTTTTTCTCCTCCTTCCCCCCCTTTCGCACGGAGAGAACTAGAAAAAAAAAAGGTGCATCAGTCGCAGTAGTACTCCATCCGCCACTTGTGAAGCTCGTGCTGCAATAAACAAGTCTAAATATAAAAACGCTGCCCATAATTTTGCCCACACTCCGCAAGAATCCGACTCCGAGGCGAATACGTCTAAAAAGTTGACATTGTCAAATCGACAAAATTACAAAAAAATTTGCTCTAAATTTAGAGCTATTTTAGTACTGAATTCTCAAATTTAGTGTTTTTTTGCTAATAAAAAAAAAAAAATAAGAAAACTACTAGCTTTATTTAAAGCTAGCATTGTGGGATTTCAAAACCGTAGAAAACGTTGATGTATGAAAACGTCTTTTTGACCAAAAATTTGTGCTCAAAAAGTGCTATCGATTTATCGCACGGGGAGAACTATAAAAAAAATGCATCAAATCCTGCACTATCACAGCACTGCATACATTCTACAGTCTGCTGTAGTACATCGCATGTGTTGACATATCGGAGGTGAAACTCTGCGCTCCTATAGACACCTAGTGTTCAAAGGTATCATTTCGACGATCTAAGTTAGCAAAGCGCCGCTCCTGCAAATATTCAGCCGATCAGCAAACAATAAAAAAGGGGCGTTAAGCATTCTTTTCGCGTGCGTCCGGTCCGTCACAAAAAGCTTAACCTGTGTTACAAATGTAAATTGAATGACATTTTTATTTCAAACAAGTTATCTATAATATTCAACAAATTTGAAAAACGTTATATAATTAAATACGCCAATATAGTAATTGTTGATGATCGCCTTCTTCTTGTTCAGGCCTTCGATAGAAACTATGAGCCATAGAAAGGCTCTCCTATCGACGATGCGCTGGAAGGACACTTCGGCCGATCTGGCCGCTACGTTCCAAGGAAGATAACTCGACCGTTCTGCCGACTTGAAGGTGAAAAATAAAAAACTTATTTTACACATATCTGCTGCCGATCTGGCTGACTAGGAGTGAACTTAGGAGGCGCAAGCCACGCCTATTTACAACGATTAATACGATCCACAATTCATGATCCATTCCACAACGATCTATACCACGATCCATGATCCAGCGCCACTTGTTCGCGCTTATCACTGTTTAGCGGCGAGCGCGGCTAGCGCGTGGCAAATGCGTAACAGGAAAGGAGCGGGGCGAAACGACAGCAGCTTTTAATTTATTTATAATTTTACATTTCTAACATAGGTACATTTAATAATACTTATAAACTAAAATATTGATCGCTGACATTAATAAACTAAAATATTGATCTCCAACAGTAATAATTATAATTTTCGGTATAACTAGAAAGAGGCATTTCATTGAAATAACGACACTTTGTAATACTTCAATACCCTTATAATGACCACCACTTCTTGCTTCCTTTTTGTTTTAATTTTCTAAGTATACATGTTTCAAATGCGATTTGATTGGAACTGCTATGATAGATGGAAAAAGAAGCCAATATCGGAAATAAATAGGCAATAACAAGAACGAGGATGGAATATGTCGTCGTTGCTATACAGAAAATTCCATGTAAATACGACCTAACTAAGGATTATCGTTACATCTACGACAACTGTCAAAGCTACTAGTCTGTTATCATTTACATTATTTCTCAAAGAGATTTTTTTTGCAACAAGAACATATTTCCTTTAGTGTTTCATTTAAGTTAATAGTTCTAATATTATTCAAAACCTTATGTTCCCCGATATGAGCAAAAAATACGTAAATAGTTCAAAATTAATGAATTTCATAAAAAAAAATTTATACGTCCACTCAAGAAGCTTAGAAATCTCCATCGTTGAAAAACCATTAAACTGGCAAATACGACAGCTGTTAGAATTGATGAGATTTAAAATCAAATTAAAAAATATCTATATTTCATAAGTTATGTAGGTGGATTTTATCAAGTATCTTTTCGCAAATATTTATAAACTCCTTTTTTAGAACAAGTTTGCTAAAGTAACTATATAATAAAAATATATTATTGAAAATTTACTTATGTAGCATTCCACTCTTTCTTCGGGACTTAAAACACGGGTTCTACCAAAAACAACGGTCATTCAGCCGGGCAACGCGTGTCGCACGAAATATGTGTGCGAATATTAAACGCGCTTATTATCTCGAAAACATTGTTTTTCTTGATAATCACCCGAGCTAGCATAAACTTATAAATAATAAAGACATAACCCTAATAAATGATTGGCCAGACTGTAAACGAGCCGCGCGGCGCGCTTCGGCGCAGTAGCTACGCATCAGCTGTTCTAAGGTTGTCAGTTCGAGATTTCGACGTAGATGTTCTAAGCTATTTTTCTCAGAAACCACTATTTCAATAATTATTGTTTCTTTGCCAAAATTGTTTTATAATAGAATGAGATTATGAATATTTGAGAAAATATACATGATAAAATCCATTCTGTAGATAACTTTTACAATACGTCCATTTCAATGGCACTTACTATTCTTCGGAAAGCAGTTTTCCCTTAAGAAAAAAGGGAAAGAACTCAAGGCTGAAAATTGAAATTGAGTTGTATACAAAAAACCATCGAAACAAAAGTATTACAGAAAAGGATAACCCCAAAGAAGTCTATCTAGTTATGTCCATAGACTTTTGACCTCAAAATAATTGGAAATTTTATAATACTCTTTTCACCAAGTACAATAGTTATCTTAAATTTATTTAAAGTTAAAATATCTACTAGGACCATAATAAACAAGCGCACAAAGAGCCCCATAAATTAGTATATCATTTTATGTAATTGACCAATAAGTAAGCACAGTTTATATTTATTTCTCATATTAAAATTATTTTAGTCTTTAAGGTTCTCAAAAATTTCTATATTATTTTTTATTGTCAATAAATTTTCGTACATAAACTGAAAATCTAATGAAAAGATTCTAATTTCTTTAAATTTCCTCCTTAGAAATAATCAAGGTCCCAGTTTGTAAATCGCCCGGAAGATGCGATTGTTCAGCACGAAAATTCTATGTACAATTGCGGCATGTCCTCAAAGGCTATAGAAACAGACAAAATAAACTAGTCTCGCAGTTTCTACATCTGTCAAATTTCGTATCTTTTTAAGCATATGTGCAGCAGACCTAAGATCTTTTGCAAACTTATCAGTTTGAAGACACCAGTGATGTCTTTTTTTTAGAGTAATACCCAAGAATAGAACAGTATCAACAAAATCTAATACTTAGTTTCGTCTTAAAATAATTCCAGATCTATGGCCTACATTTACAAGCGTAAATATACACTTCATTTTCTTTTCATTAAGACGTAGGTTATTTACTTGTAAGCCATTTCTCTACTTGCTATACTATGTTCATTTCGTCGTAATCGAGTTGTCTTTTGACTTTAAATAGCAAAGATTTGTCGTTAGTAAACAGTAGTATCTCATGCTGGTCTTCCAGCAAGGTAAGATAAATCGGTGATATAGATTAAAAAAAGAGAGGACCTATGCTGTGCGTCATATGATCGAAACAGACATACATGTGACCTACTATGAGATTCGGGCATTCTTAGGCATAGGCATGAGTCAAATACAATCAATCCTACAGAGACATTTGGGTATAAAACAGCTGTGCTCGCGGTGCATCCCGTACAATTTGACTGAGGCTTAAAAAATGGATCACGTTACTTGGTGCTATGCCATGCTTACTAGATTCAAGGAAGGGGCGTCTTTGGTGTAGAAGATTGCAACAGGTGACGAAATATGGATTTATTGCTACGATTCCAAAACAAAGCAGCAATCGACGAAAGTGGCGCGCGAGCAAAGTGCTTCTAAGTGGATGATTATTTTATTTTTAATAAAACCGGACACATAACTACCTTTGCTTTAGAGAATAGTCGTACCACGAATAGTGATCAACGATCATTTGTTTGCCGGAAGTAATTGATGAATTCCAAGTAGACAAATAAATTTTTGAAGGAGAAAAACAGAACTTATGAGCACTTTACAGTCCCGACCTGGCAACTTGTGACTTTTTTTGTTCGCAATAATTACTAACCAATTACGCGGTTAACGATTTTTACCACCAGAATAGGCTGTCGAAGCCTATGAAAAACACGTTTCCGAGGCCATCAGGGAAGAGTATCATAAATGTTTTCAAAATTGGTTTTTCGTATGTAAAAGTACTTTTATGCTAACGGAGAATATCATAATATTCTCAAAAGAAACAATAAATTCATTTTTGATCATTCATAGTAACTTTTCCTCATTCATTTCAAAAATTTTTAGTGCGCCCTACGTATATGTAAGTGAAATACCACTGAATAATTGTTGTCAATTCCGGTCTTCGAAACTATAGGTCCAATTGAATTGAATTTTTTTGGCATAGTTACTCTTTTCGGGACGTAGACGCTGACTAGGAATAGTTGTTGCGGAAATCCTATAAAAAAAATATTAATTTACCATCACATATACTACCCCTGTTTATGCGAGCGAAGCTGCGGGTAAAAGCTGGTTAAGAATAAACACCAAGTGTAGCGTAATACAGTTGATAGTATGATAGTGTTTATGATTGTAAAGAAAGACCATGAAGATCAGCAATATTTTTCATTTTCAACGATTCAAATGATCCAATTCATGTATATAAATTCTAAATCATTTCTACAGAGTCAAATAATTTTCTTTAATAATAATAATTTTCTTTAATAAAATTAATATTTTAGTCAATTTTAGTCTTGGTGATCGAAACTGGAATGTTAATACGGAATTTTGAAAGGCGTCAGCAATTTAATCAATTTAATTATTCTACGTTTTGTCGTTTAACGTAAGTTGGCGCAGTGACAACATATATTAACATGTGGAACATACAATTTCCAGGGGCGGGGGAGAGAGGCAGCTAACCTCCCCTGTCCGGGGTACATGCATGGCGGCATATGTGCTTATTTCTATAGATCATATGCGACGAAATCCACAAAGTTATAATCGTTTAAAATAAAAATTAGAAGTAATTTTAAAATTATTTCAAACTCAAATTTTGAATTGTTCATATGGCTCAATTTATGTAGAAAATTTGGAGGTTTAAATCGGTTCCATCTGAATGTAAAATGTAAATTACATAAACTTAAGCTGGGCCAACACTGGACCAATTTGTCAATCCTCATTCATCATAGATTTTTTAATAATATGGTGATGTGATTGAGTGACGCAGCTGCGGTACGCCATTTTGTGTAGAACTTACGACAAGTTTAATGCGGCGTTGTGTTATGTTCGGTGAAGTTTTCTTTACTGTTTAATTATTTATTTTATTTGAAGTGGACTATTAGTCGCATTTTTTTTGTGGTAAGACATTAAAACTTTATAATGTGAATTATAGTGATAACTTGACTGAGACCTAACTCATGTCGGGAGACATTTTGAAGTGACGTGTAATGTTGATTGTGAATTTCAGATAGTGGTACATCAAACTGAGCTTTCATGATTGGATTACCGCGTAGCGATAGAGATCGAGATCGTATAACTGTGAAAATACGTAATATGAAAAGGAGTTCTTCTAGAGACAGTATGCCCAGGTCAAAACGAACACGTAGCAGTATCGGTCGGTACGACGATAGCTCTGATGAGCGCATCACCCCAGAACGAATTCGAAGACGTGTGCGGTCTCCAAGTCCTCGTGGAAGGTACCTGTCGCCACATAGTGATGAATATGTTCGTTCACGTGACTATCGTGAGGATTCTTTACGTCCTTATTACAAGGTACTCTGTGTTAGTGCTTTACACCCCAAGGCATCCGACGAAATTATCAAGGACACACTGTACCGTGAATACAAAAAGTTTGGTGATTTCAGTATTAAAATATCGCATGAACTGGACGAAAGAGTTGCGTACATATGTTTTAAGAGTGCTGAAGATGCTAGGGATGCTAAGCGTGCTAAACCGCGAATAATTTTATATGATAAAGTCGCAGTCGTTGACCCTGTTTATGAACCTGTAAGATCTGAATATCGTAGCAGACCCCGAAGTATCACGCCACCCGGTTACGATCGTCCTTACTCTTATGCTTGGTCGCCTGTCCCTGAAAGACGTAGACCTCCACAAGATGACCGAGGTTATGGAATGCCTCCTACTGTACCACCACATCACAGAGATTTCCGGCCTCCAATGCATGAATATCCAATGGCAGGTCCTCATGGTCCCCCAATGCACCATCGCCCACCCATGCACCACCCTCCACATCCTCATTACATGCCCCGACCTTATATGCCTAGACCTCATCATCCGCCTTTTGAAAAACCTGAAAATAAAAAAGATAAATTTCCTAATTATCTTCATCATGTGCAACCAGAGGACGATCCTTTAGCTACAAGGACACTTTTTGCAGGGAATTTAGAAATTAACATTTCTGATGAAGAGTTACGTCGCATATTTGGGCGATATGGCATTGTTGAAGACATTGACATAAAACGTCCTCCACCAGGTACAGGGAATGCATTTGCATTTGTTCGGTATCAAACTTTGGATATGGCACATCGAGCTAAAGTTGAACTTTCTGGGCAATACATTGGAAAATTTCAATGTAAAATTGGTTATGGTAAAGCAACTCCAACCACTAGAGTATGGGTTGGAGGGCTGGGTCCTTGGACTTCTGTAGCACAGCTTGAGAGGGAATTTGATAGATTTGGTGCAATAAAGAAGATTGAGTATGCAAAAGGTGAGGCTCATGCTTATATTTTATATGATTCCATTGATGCTGCTCAAGCTGCTGTTAAAGAAATGCGAGGTTTTCCTCTTGGAGGGCCTGACCGACGTTTGCGAATTGACTTTGCTGATGTTGGGCCAGGTGGCCCTTATAGGCCAAAAAGTTATCCTCCTGCAGGTGAAGAAGGAAGATCAGTTGAGGGTTATGAAGGGTATGAGGGGGCTTGGGAAGATGGTTATGGATATGGACCTCCAGGATACAGAGGTCGAGGCCGTGGTCGGGGTCGTGGAATGTATAGAGGGGCTTATCATGGCACAGGAGATTACAGAGAAGATGAATGGCGTCGTCCTCCCGTCGATGGAGATTACGAAGGCCGCGTGCGACATTCTGGATCTCGAGAACCTGGAGTAGATAGATCTCAATCACGATCTCCTAGAAGGCGATCGCCAGATAGTGATTCTGATGGCTCCCATCGGCGCAGTGGAATGCTTGCTTCTGCTAGAACATTACCTGAAGTTGTGCGAAAAGCAAGCACTGTATGGAATGGTGCTTTGATATTGAAAAATTCTCTATTTCCTACTAAATTACATTTAACAGATGGTGATTCCGAAATAATAGATAGTCTTATGAAAGATGAAGATGGTAAAAACCAGTTGAGGATAACACAAAGATTGCGTTTAGACCAACCTAAACTAGATGATGTACAAAAACGAATAGCTACTTCAAATTCTCATGCAATTTTTCTTGGAGGGGCGGGTTCGACTGCTGCGGTGAATAATGAGGACACAACTATTCAGACACGACCAATGAGAAATTTGGTGTCATACCTTAAACAAAAAGAAGCAGCTGGAGTAATATCACTATTAAACAAAGAAACTGAAGCCACTGGCGTACTATACTCTTTCCCTCCTTGTCAATTTTCAACTGAATTATTAAAACGTACCTGCCACAATCTTACCGAAGAAAGTCTTAAAGAGGACCATTTAGTAATTGTGGTGGTTAGAGGGGGTTCTGCTTAATCGTATGTTGACTAATAATTCCTAAGTATGTTCATTATGAAAATTAGTGTAAGGTTTTTTTTATGTTGTAGGTAATATCATGTCATACATTATAGAAGTTTCTGTCAATGTAATTGTGTTGTGTAGTGATGTGAGGTGTCTATATTTAAAATTGTGATAGGTGCAGTACATGCAATATTGTGCTGTGGAAATCTCACAGTGTTAAGCAATCTTAGAAGGAGATAAATTATGTCTAAAATTATATATTGTTCATTGACATGCTACACAAAGAAAGCAATCATGATTAGTAGATTAAAAATTTCTAGTGCAGTGAATTTTTAACATGTAATTTATGCATAAAATTACTTTGTGCTTGTGTAATAATATTGAGGTGATGTGTAGTGTAAGTGCCTGAATTTAGAAATAGATTACTATTATCACTAAATATGTTGTTTTTTTATGACCTGAATGTGCTGTGCATGGTGATCTCTTGTAAGTGATAAAAATCATGTGTTGTGCATACTACTTGTCCAATATGCATTTTGACTTTGGAATAATTAAGGTAAACTTAAATATATGGTTTCACAGTAACATGTGATGTACAAAAGAAAAACTGGACACCTTGTCAAATTATTTCAGTATTACACAAAAAATAGTGATGTGCTCAATTTAGTGTAGTTTTTAATCAGCATTTCAGTGTTTACTTCTACATTGGACTTGGTTTGTATAACTCAAAAACTGGGTAAGTCAATAAAAATCAAGCATATCAAAAATTTGTATATCTGTGTGTCCTTTTATAATTCTCATATACATATATATATATATTGGCATATTACTAAATTATTGCAACTGTGATATCACCAGATTGTTCTATATAGATGTTAGTAATAAAGTTCGAAATGACCAATGAATATATACAATGCAAATCTGACTAATGATATTTAAGGGTTACTTTATTATTTACTTCTAGGTATTATGATGTAAAAAAAATCTATATTAATTTTTGATGACTGTACTATACTTATTTCACTTTTATTTAACTAATACTTAAATTTACACAGTAATGTACAATTACTTGGTTTTGCCAATGGTTTCGTTCACGTGGACATAGTTTCCTTATACTAAATAATCAAATTATTTACTTATATTGTAAAGCTTATAATGCAAAGCTATCACCAAATCATATAAGTGAAAAAAATCAAACTTGATTGGTGTTTCCCAAAATAACTGCTCACTACAATACAGGAAACGTGCCCACATTTTGTTAGTTCCTGATTCATTTTGCTGTTCATTTCCCTGGATCATCTAAAGCTGAAATTGTGTTAGATATTTTTACTTCTCACCATGTTTCCATCTAAATTGGTGTAATAGGAGTATTATAGGAATGAGGAAGCACAAAGAATTAAAAGAAGAACCCATACCAATTTTATATTGGCGTGAGTTATTAAGTTTAAGATCTAATGAGGCAGATTTAACAACTTCTTAATTGAGTTAATACTCAATTGTGCTTCAGTTATAATTACCTGTGCTTAGGTTTTCACTTTTAAAAAATATATGCTGTTATCACAATATGGTAATAAAACTTCTTATGGATTATATGCCATTCCTGTGCTATATTTTAAGTGCAATGCAGATGTCATCACTTGGGTGAATTAAAGTGGTTTGAATGTCCTATTTTCTAGTTCTGTGGTCTCTAAAAAAGTCTAAATTTTTTCATTTTTATCATTTGGATTGCATTAAATAAAACTTGATAGTGATTATTGATTGTAAATAAATTAAAGAGAAGAGATAAAAGTCTAACATTGAACATGACATCCATGTGACAAACAATTCTGTAAAAATATGAAGTAGTATAATAAACTATCTAAAAGAAATAGTAAACATTAAATGGACTTGTTTAAATTTTTTCAGGCAATCAGTATCAATGTTTGTGATTTGTGTTTATCTATATGTTTAAAGGAGTAAACTGACAGACTGATATATTAATATACAGCCTAAACTACTGGGTCTAGAGACATGAGATTTTGTGAAGATTTTTGTTATAATGTAGGCGAACACTAAGAAAGTATTTTTAGAAACAATCCCTAAGGGGGTGAAAATAATGAAATACTGTTGTATGTAAAATCAAAACCGTTGGAAGCTACAGATATAAAACTTAAAATTTTAGTTACTTATACGAATAAAAAAATATGCATTTTTTTTTTAATTAACCCTGAAGGGGGTAAAAAGGATGAAGTATTTGTATGGCAAATCGAAACAGCTGAAGCATTATGTTAAAATTTATATTCTAGATAATTTTTTCTAATAAAAAATAATGATGTGCAGCATTCTTAAAATTACTGTAAAACGGTTGAAATTTTTATGTAAAAAACTGAATCGGTGAAGCTATTGACTGCATAAATTATAATTAGGCTGCTAATTACATATAACAAATGTACCATTTTTGGAAAAGTATGCCTAAGAGGGTGAAGTAAGGAATGAAATGTTTTATAGAAAATTGAAACTGCCACATATATTTTGTCAGTTTTTTTTTATTGCATATTTAAACATTTATTTGATTATTATTAAACTAGCGATATGTTATACACGCTAATGAGAAGCTAAAAGAAATAAAAAACTTGTCATTTTCATATTTCTGCCACTAAAGATTCTGAAAATTTTTCACTTATAGATAGCTATACTATCCCTTAGTAATATAGCCCAAATTTTATTTGATACTACTAGTATTTGCTACATTTCCATTCTAATCATATCCTTGATTATTAACAGAATCGACAAGAATTCTGATGATGAGAAAGAATTCGCGAATTCGATACCAGAATTGAATGTGGGATGAAAATTAGAATCAAGAGCGTAACTGAAATTGGGATGAAAAGGAGAACGGAAATCAAAATTTAAAGCAGGATTGGGATTGAGAATGAAATAGGAATCTCCTTAGATCAAAACCGGAGAGGGAAGCAAAAGCAGAACCACGACCGGAATCAAGAATGAAAGAAATTGACATTGAGAGCGGGACTGAAATCAGAATCAAGTAGGGGATAGTAATTGGGATTTTGATTTTGTTATGGGGTGATATACAAGTTGAAGGTATTCAATTTATGTCTACACAGGTAAAGCGCAGGTAAAAACTAGTGTTTTGTAATAGATTATAATACATAATAATAAATGTTTATGTATTTTAAAATCAATAAAAAGTTAAGGAATTTCATATTGATGAATGATTAAAACTTTCTTTTACTTGATAAAGCTTTTTTTTTTTTTATTGAAAAATGTCCAATTTCTATAAAAATTATAATTTTTTATTATTTTGTCTAAATAATATTTATAGCCCTGTGGTAGGCGATAGTGGCAGAGTTGTCGGATCATTGTCTTCGAATTTGAATCTACCAGGTTTTAGTACTGAACATGGAAAAATTGGTCGGACGAGTTTTTAATTTATGTCAAATTAGAAATCACTTGCTTTGCACTACCAAGAATACATTAAACTATTGGTGACAATGTTTATTGATAGCCCCATTGGACCAGCATGGAAGGCTTTCAAATCCATAGTTCTCAATACAAACATGTGTGTGTTTTACAATTTCACGGAGGAATGATTTTTATCATATTTAATATGCTGATAGAACTTGTCATCAGATAGAATTTAGGTTACTGTTTGTCTTGTCTGCATGTTATTTGTTTATGACTTGAAAATGGATAAACCAATTTTAACTAAACTTGTTTAAACAGTAGAGCACACTACTGTGTAGAATGTGTCTTTTTATAATTCAACAGCTGATTTTGATGGAATTTGATCTTTAATAGAACTCATTGTTGCATGAAATATAAACATTATATAAATAAATTGTATGCAAGTTATAAAAAAAATTGATTTATGTCATTATTTTTACTTTATTTTGTGGGTTTGCTCTCTTTGTTTAGTAGAGAGCTCAATGGCTCAATTAAGATGGAGTGAGAGTGAAGGAGATGCATTAACTTTAGGAATAGGATGAAAGTCATAATTGTAATAGGATCAGGACTGGGATTGGATCATGGTTTATATGAGCACAAAAGCTAATAAGAATCTGTAGGAACTACAAGCAGTAAATTCATCAGGTAGGTTATTGATAGGATGTAGATGTCCATAAGAAAGCGTTTTTAAAAATCCAACTCTTTTGGAGTCAAACAATGAAAAAAATTGTGGTATCGAATGAAAACGATTTTCGCACTCAAAAATATAATTTATAAAAGGAAATTAATATTTACCTCTTTATA
The DNA here is from genome assembly GCA_005406025.1 of Eumeta japonica. Classification (NCBI taxonomy): domain Eukaryota; kingdom Metazoa; phylum Arthropoda; class Insecta; order Lepidoptera; family Psychidae; genus Eumeta; species Eumeta japonica. The sequence goes on from BGZK01000897.1 coordinate 58,934, forward strand.
AATCAGAGTTCTTAATAGTTAACTCCTAAAATGCGAAAATCAAAGATGAGAGTCTGCATACAGGAATCACATCATTTTTAAGTCAAAAACATGAGTATTGTATTTAATCATCAGTTAAAACTTAAAGAGACATTATCAGCGGATTATACTGAAAACTTGTGTTCATAATTGCCTTCGCAAGACAGTTGATATAAGAGCAGTAATCCTGAAAATATTGTCCAAGCCATATTTAGTAGTCTTAATTCTGTATCTGAAAAGGAAAATATCAGCTTTCTTATGTTTATACACATAAACAATTAGAGTATGAATTGATGAAATGAGCTGATATCCTGCTATGCGACTAGTTTTTTAATTTTACCATAAACAGAAAAACTAACATATCCTATTCAGAAGTATCCTGAAGTGTAGTAGAAATGTGTTTCTGGATAGTTCTGAATTAGTTAAATTTTCTAAATTACTAAATCTTTGGCCATGATTAGTCACATGCAGAAGGCCAAATAAGAAAAAAATACATAAACTACAACTACTTCTTTCATGAAACCACATATGTGTAATATATAAATGTGACTGAATAGTGATGGATGCACGGCGTCCATGGAAAATCGGTTTCAGGGCGAAAAGCAATGTAAGTGGGAGCAGGATCAAAACTGAGAATAGAATTTTGATCATGATTTAAATTATGAGCAAGAGTTGGACTGAGTAAAGATTGAAATTCAGAATGAGGATTGAAAAAACCTACAAATTGAACCGACTTTGTAATTGAAGGCAGAACTGAGATTAAAACCAAAAGTAAAATTGGAATGTGAATCGAAAGCAAAGTAGTATAAACATAAAAACAATGTACTAAACAATGATGTGTGATCTTGATTTATTTTGCAAATATATTTATGTATTTTTATTTAAACTGACATTGGTGCCTATCTACCTTCGTGTCATGGTAACTAGTCATAACTTAAGAAAACTAGTACTCATGAATATACTGAACCATTCTACTGTGAGACAGAGTTTACATACCATAGTCTCAATTCCGAGTCACTAACTATGAGGGTTATTGCATATAATGTTGAAGTTAACTTAGTAAATTTTAATGGATTTATTAAATAAACAAGTGCAAAGAAGTGGATCTATTAAGGTCTTAAAGCCTGGCAGGCAACCCGCTAGTGACTTCTCTGGGGTTATAGGTTTCCATGGGCTACCATGACGATCTACTTTCTAGTGCTGGCTTACATACTTATTTATCCTATTAAAAAATGAAAATTATGGTTCAATATAATACCGAATCTTTTACCACACTTGTTAATTTTCTTCACTACAATGTGGGCAAGGAGATTTGATGTTTATGACTATATTTAAAATTGTTTAAAAATTCTGTAAAAATTTTCAACCCCCCATTCAAAACTATCAATCCTAGATCACTAACCATCTTCGAAATCACATTAATACTAAGCATTCATAAAATATATGTTCAAAGTTTATAAATTTTTTACATTAGTGCTATTGATTTTTTACCAGTTGTAATACTAAAAAAGTTACTTCTAATACTTGATTACATTAATCATCTTCTATATTATTTTAATCTATACATGGAATAATGAAATTCTAAAGACTGAAATTTTTTTGTTGAAATAAACACTAATCAAAATTAAAAAAAAATTTCATTTTCTTTGTTTTTGGTATTTTTAAGGAGTTTACGAGGAAATAACCTGCAAACTTACGCTAACATAATAGAAAAAAAATTATTCAAAATATATTTTAGAAATAAAGTTGATGATGGCCTAACTGAAAACGTCTAATTTTCTGAGTTACATACAGATAGCCATTCACATTTACTTCATCATTCCAAAATAATGCATTATTTCGTCGTGAATGTGAAAAACCACTTAAATTGTAAGGCATCGCTCTGAACGTTGTATTTCCAAACATTCCAAAATCCATTACGCCTTTGCTCCAATGGCCCCAGTCCATCTCATCGTGAATACGAAACTTATGCGCTACGTGGCATGATTCCACGCCACGCTGCTAAGCGGGTCTCTAAACCGGAATCCATTTTGTCCCTCAGTCGGCCACTATTTTTCAACATAATTTGCTCGTGTGGTGTATAGTAATTGCACATAAACGGACCAAAAGATGAAATAGCTTCGCGTGTGTTCACGACTGTGTTCTGCACACACACGATCAGTGTATTCTGATGTGACGTCTATTTTTTCCAATATGGCCAAACTTAAAACGATACTCGTCTTCTTTTACCCAATTTGGATCTTTAGCGCTATCGTCCAGATTTTCTACACTGTCCATTTCTAAATGGTTCTCTTGTTAACTCGATAAATCATACTGATGTGATAAGCTCCCCTCTTTAAGCAATAAATTTTGTTTTTCTTCGCCTGACACTGGTCTTTTAGCCATTTCTATTTAATTAATCACTCTAACAAGTTCACAAAATAATACACGATTACTAATCATTCGTAATATATACAACGGGGATTTATCGTTGATCACTAACCATTCGTACACTACGACTGTGACGTGTATACAAGACAACTCTTGCATATCTGACGGTAACCGTTACCGAACTGAGTTCGTGCTTGAAGGGCGTGGGGATGGCCCAGAATGAGAGCGCTAGAACCATTCGTTTTCACTTTACGCCCCCGTTAAGTTGAAGCTATTGTAAAATGTACGAAAGAATGAATTTTATTTTATTTCTTATCTTGGGGAATACATTTTAGTGAAGGGTTACAATCGATCTGCCACGCAGGACGAATAACTTGATTTATACTCGGCCTACAAAAGACGTGAGAGTGTACAAACATTTGTTTTAGTGTTAGTTACTTGGATCCATTCTAGTACCTATCTTAAGGACTATGTTAGTCTTAACCTAAAGTGCACTACTGCCGTTAAGCGGCTAGCCAAGGTGCGGTTGTCTGGTGTTTCTTAAAAGCTAAACGCACTGCACTTGAGTGTTTTAATGTTCTATACACTGTATTATTAATTATACACTAAAATCTATCCAGCTTGGCCGCCGGTTAGCGCAGGAGGCCCATCCTGCCGTCAGCCTCCTGGGGCGGTCGCTTTGATACGTACTGCCTTCTTATTACAGGGGGAATTGTGGAGTAGACCTGTCCGACTCTGGTAGATGGCAACGGAATGTTGTGCATGCCGGTGTCTTGTGTGCGGCGCACCTGCTTCATCACAGTCTGGAATTTACATTTGTACGAGTTTTAGTTTGATCGTGTTGTTGTGCAGATCGAAGATCCGTTTATTGGGGGGGATCTTCATCTAAAATTTCATATAATATTTCTGTGTCTAGGTTGCGTGGGAGTTGGCCAACTTATTTCAACGCCATACGGTACATACTTTCTAATTTAAGCTGGTTGGTTTTTTTATTCTAAGAAGCAGTTGCCTGCATCCGTAATCAGGAATCGGTGTGAGCCATGGTGTTACCACTAACAATTTGGTGTCTAGGCTTACATTTGAGTGATAGCCGATGATGGGGTCGAGCAGTCGACAGACTATTTGACTTTTTCAAAGAGTCAATCGCACGTGCTCGTTTGTCGACAATCTTGAACACCTATCATGCTGACTATTCAGTACATAGTGAACACCCAAGTACTGTATAGAGTTAGCGTAAGCTAGATTCACATGTGTTTCGTGTTTTTGCTTCGTCGTAAAAATGTGTAGTCTGTTTTGGCGACGTTGCAATAAAGATCCCACCGGTTGTCATAGGCGGTCAGGACGTCCATCGTGACATCTACCGACGCGCGCGAATACTTTATTTGACGCCGATTTTGTTACACGGAGATCACCTACGTAATGTGAGGTCATGCCACCATTATCCAAGGTCTAGTTAACATCTGATATGTTTTGATAGAAAATAATCGGGGTCAGAATTGAGCCTTGCGGGACGCCTCGTTCGATTTGCATCTAATCGCCAATTGTTGTGCAGATACCTTTTACATTGCGTGATCTGATGTGGCCTCGATTTGTATTGTACACGATTAATAACGCCACTTCGTCTCTGCGGGCCGCTGTTACCGAAGATGGCATGGCTAGCAGGAGTGCTCGTCCGTTATTTATTTTCACTGCTCGACGACACTCGAGTCCGTAGCGGTCTTTGATATAGTCTGTTATTTCATTTTCGTCCATCTTACGGTATAGGCGGTTGAAATTTTTTTTAGATTGTTGTCTTCATAACCGTGCGTAAAATACAAAGCCTTAATATTTTGCAGTCTACGTGCAATTTCTGCGTGTGTCTCTGCGTCTGGGGAACTTATAGTGTGTTGTTTGCCATGTAGATTTATGCTCAGTGTTGCGTTTGTGTCTTTCGCTACATTTATTAAGCTTATAATCGTCTTGTTTGTTACACTTACACCAGAGCGTGTATGTGATCTTAGAGGGATTTAATATTTGGCGATTAGCGTTTTTTCTGTGTTGGGGCACTTGCTCTCAGTGTTTTTCTTCAGTTTTTGAATCTTTGGGACTGGTTCTAGGTACTTTTGTTGCTTGATTATAGGCTCAATGTTCATATCGCTTTCTTCGTTAGTGTCGTTGCGTACTGAAAGCAATTCATAGCGATTGCTCGTTGGTGTTAAGTAAGGCGTTGGCGCTCTGCGTATACTCTTAGCCTCGTTTTTCTCATGGCCGATCGTAAGACTTTTCCGCTTTTTGCTGTTTATTAGGGATGGTGCGATTGTGCTACTTTTTAACGGCACATCTGAATCATACGTCAGACTTCTTGCGTTACTGACTGAACGTGTGTGTTTTTATTCGCTTACTTTTGAGTAAATGCCTACCCATGTTGGCGTCTTAGCGTGTTACAATCGCAGAATTTAATTTCGCTACAAGTTCCAAGTCCTTTAAAAGTCTTTATTTTTCAAGATTTTCGAACAAATATTGCAACTGTGGTTCTGTCCTTAGTCCTTTCAAGTCTTTTGCATAAATTAAGTGTTCGCGTACTGGCATTGAATTTACGAAATCAACAAGGATTCTGTTTTTGTACGCGAATGGTTCTTTATTCAATATTTTGTATTCATTATATATACATACATATATATATCTATAGATTAAACATTTCAAACGAAACGTGCACAATAAATATATATATATTATTGTGCACGTTTCACCGTTTGAGGTGTTTGAAGTCCCACCGTGATAAGTTCATTACATCAGTAACATGGTACGTTAGCTACTTGTGACGATAGGTTTAAATTTTTGATGTATTTAAAAAAAATCTCCTTGGTTGATGTCGGTGGACATGTCTAACCTAAAAACTCGGAGGGCCCTTGATGGGGGCCTCTCCGTTAGATTTGGCTTACGTAAGTCCCGAATAGTCACTCTGTCAAATTCACTAAACTTTAAGATCGCAGTTTTAATTTGTCCGGTTGTCTTTAAAATTCTCACTACATAGAGCTTTCAATACTCTACACTCGCACTATGTTTTAGCAGCTTTGGCACTATAGTTAGAGTCATGATTAATCGTGTTCTATAGTGACAAAAAGTTTTTTCTGTCCAATAATATCGTGATTCTGATTTCATTACTTTGAATTTACGTTGATTAGCTATCAAAATTTATCTTGTATGTATAGTGTAGATCATACATCATTAAATATGTAATATTTTTACGTCGTTATTTTATTACTTTATTTTGATATACAGTACAACGCACCAAACTCTGCCGCTGTTAAGTTTGTCACGAAATCGTCGTCTTGGCTTAACGTGGAACTTGTAAGAGAAAAAACGGTCGGGGGTGTTCTACAATATAATACACGAAACTCTGCCGCTCCGGATTGCCTGTGAATAATGTAATGCGCAGTTTCAAAGCTCCCCGACCCTTCCTTTTTCTCTCTTGCGTTCCTATTTTACGCCATTTCAATGGTTTCGTGGCTGACTTCACAGCGACAGAATTTCATGCACTGTACCTGTACATCGCATCTTTCGCAGATAATTCAGAGCGGCAGAGTTTCGTATGTTTTACTATAAAATATTCACTTGGTTTTTAACGATAGACGTGTAGACGCATTGTTATAGTTTGGGTCGGAATTAAGAACAAAAAAGTTCAGATCCAAATTAGATACGTACTTAAGTTTTTCAAATGACTGCTAGTTATTAATAGTGCAATAACAAAAGTGATAAAAGTACTTATTAATACGTGCCTCTTCCATTATCTCCTTTTAAACTTATTAAAAAAAAGTCATTTATAAAACAAAATTTGCGTTCTATATCCTTTTGATGGTTGTACGTGCTAAAATCTGTTACGAGGAAGATATGATACGCAAATTTTATTTTAATAGTGACTGAACAAAAAATCACGACTGACATTTTAAAATAGACTTTTTATAAAGGTCATTTTAAAAGGGTACGATGGAAGAAGGTCTAAATCAAATTTTCATAATAAGTAATGAATAGACACCTTAATGGAATTAAAACTTTAACATAATCTGATCTCAATTAACTAAATTAGTTTATATATTCCTCAATATTTTTTCTAAGTGCAAAATAGAAATAAGTAATGTTTTAATAGGATCACATTTTAACAGCGGGTTATTCCAAATACATACGATTTACGAAGTCATAAAACGTTACAAGGTGTCCTATATTATTTTTTTCACCATAAATATTTTTTCATTTGGTTCCTATGAACCGAATAACGTAACAGGCATATTTTTGTAAAGAAAGTATTTTCATTATAAAAATATGCCTGTTACAAAGTAATTTGTTAAGGAGTATGTTAATGGTACTTTTCTTTTCACTTTTTTACGCTCTGTCTCAAACCATTAGATTTTTCTTATTTTTGGAGTTTAGTCGTAAAAAATCGACTTTTCATATAAGGCCATTATGAGTGAAATTAATACAAGCGTTTTATTTTTTTCTTCCCTCATTCATGATATTTATTCATTTTCTAGTTGTATCCCCGCCTGTCACGCATAAGACTGGGGTTTGATTGGGGGGATTCTATTTTTTTATTTATTTACATGTATTTAATATTAACATTTAACTTTATTATCGTTAGTAATGATAATAATAAATGAGAATATACATACACGCTTTCAGTATTATAAGAAATAAGTTTATTTGCATATTGCATATTCAAAAACCATCGTATTTAAGGAGTAAAGTCCAGTCATGCGTCGGAGCTGACACGCACACACTTTTTTATAGTTGAGTAAGATAAGCCACAAGATAGTAATTTACATATTACCGTGCCAATTTTTTAATTTTTATTTTAAACATGTCATTTTTGGTTTATTACCAGATATGATATGATATTATTCATTTCAAGAAATATCCAAAAAATTCCCACATAATTTAGATTTTTTTCTTAAATAGTTTTTATGCAAAATTCAATTACTACATTATCAAACGATTTAGTAGAAACAGTCTTCATTCTCACGTTAAAATCGCATTGAGGCTTATACAAATCAACAGACAATCATTGGACTTATGATTAGTTACATAGTTATTATCTATATTTTGTAATAATTGTATTAAGTAGTATTGATGAAGTAGTACTAACAAACTTTATAGACTGTCTGTCTTTTCTATACTCACACTTTCGTTTTCAAAATAATTTTAACATGGCAATGTTCACAGGTCCACGACGCTGCGGAAACGTCAACGTGTAGTTCTAAGAACTTTTTACGAAATGGTAAAATGTGTAAACGTTAAGTAACCAGTGCATAACATAAAGTTTGACAAATTATGTTGTGCCTGGTTGTGCCACTGCTATCCTTTTGTTATTAAATTAAAAAGTATATGCTACAATGTGTGTGAAGTAAGGTAATGTCGTATTATCCATTACTCTCTCAGTTACGCTTTACGATTTCGTAAACTTAAGTTCTTAGTACAACCCATTGGAAGACTATTGATAAACGAGTATTTCACAACAAAATAAATGTATTGATGAAATGATCTGATTGTTTTTTTCATTACCTTACTATAAATAATATCTGCATACCGATAAGCTAATATTTTACACCATTAACAAACGAAACAAATCACAGCCCTTCTTTTATACAAGTAAATAACTTTATTGTACATCCGTGCTGATTCTTTATGACCCTTAAAAAGATTACATTTACACACTGTTACATCTTGTTAATTTTACATAAAAAGTCTATTACAAAACATAAAAAAATAAACTAAAAAATAATCGGCCAGGAGCATGTCGGACCTTGCTCCCTGTAAGGTTTCGAAGCTCTTACTACAAAGAAATGTACTACAGATGAAAAACTACATATGTTACATTTTGACGTGACAACGTCTTATAAATTGGTTTGCCGGGTGACACTTCAAGAAACTGCGTTACGCTCCGCTCACGTTATGCGCTCACAATGAGCGAGGTGAGAGCGCGTCCACTCGGGCATGGTTAGCCCGCCCAAGAGCGAGAGACAGACATAAAAGTGAAGGCACGCGTCCCTTCCACTCGAGCACAGTTAGCCCGCCTAAGAGAGAGAGACAGAGACGCAAATGTATTGCAAGTTATTGTATGTATATTTGTATATAAATACGTATGTATGTGTAAAGGTAAAATAAAATTTTGTTAATATGAAATTCAGTGCGAGATTCTTTGTATAAATTAATGTTTTAAATATAATTCTTTGTATAAATAAATGTTTTAAATTGTTACTATATTTCATCATCCTTCTTCCTACTATACGAATGAATATTCACATTAAAATGATTTTACCACTCAAAGTCGTTGTCACGTAAAACTTTCGCCCGTATACCGACTTTACAGGCAACCAATTTTTTTCTGCACAGAAAAAGTATAAGCACTTCAGTCGCCTATAGCTAGAGAAACAGGTATGTGTTGAATGTTACTCTTAAAATAGTGTAAATTAAAGTGCATCAACAAAAGCGTAGGTATTTTTAAGGTACTTTCATCCTTTTATTAACATTTGTTGAAAAGCGCAGTTTTTCAGCAATAACTCTTTAAACAGTATATCATCTTCAAAATAATTTTCGTTGAAAGTATTAAGCCTTTGTATTTCTTTTTCATATTTTTCGAACATACGGCTCAAAAAATAAAGTTGGGACACAATTTCTGCTACTTTGGGAGTTATTATTTCCGAATATATTCAGTTAGTCGAGAAAATTGCTTAGAAACTTTATAAAATGTTTTAAAATATACATATTTTGGCAAAGAGTTGTCAAAACATGTGCCACACGTTAATGTTTGCTGAAAAAAAATTTTTCCAGCTTCCCTTACATTTATGAAGTGCCCCCCATATTTTTTTTTCATATAACTACCAAACTAAGTAACGGCGTATACAAGGCGTCTTTACTCTGAATTTCATCAATATACATCTTATAGTTTTTGAGTTAAATGCCTGTGACATACAGGTGGACGGACGGACACGACGACACTATAAGGGTTCCGTTTTTGCCATTTTGGCTCGGAATTCTAAAAACTTCACGTTACGCATTAATAGCACGATTCATTTAACAGTTAACACATATTTCTTAAGGTAGCTGATGGTCAGTAAATGTAAATAAAATAATAAAAAATTTTAAAATGTTCAAAACAGTTATAAAGTAATACACGAAAGTAATGAAAAGAACTAGATAAATGTCTATTGGAGCTCTTCATAATATTACGAAATAAGACTATCAAGGATTCGCAGATTGAGGTTATATGAAAGGAAGCACGTAGAAAAGTAGAAGCATATTCAGAAACACAATCACAATAGATCGCTACGTAATCGGTTGGTCGTTTGTCGGTATCACATTAACTTGCCGCTCTAATCGCAAGAATAAAACTCATCTGCGTGCCGCACTTCTCTATTTATACTCGTCGACTGGCCTCAAGAAGTTTTCGAACTATACAGAAAAATAAGACGTAAACTTAAGATTTAAATCATATATGGGTAACCACCGACCCGCTGTAAGATTTGATCCGGCCCCCAAATTATTTTGAAAAATTTCATGTTTCATATATATTGCTTAAAATTATGAAAACAAAAATGCACTTCTTTTTGAACGAGGCTTATGAACGTATTTCCACACTAAAGTTTGGCCCACAACATGTCAAAGGTTGCCCATACCTGATTTAAATAATCATCAAAGACGTCTGCCGTGATAAAGGCTTAAGATAAGCCCCCTGCGGCGCGCAGGGGGCTTATTTATTTACAGAATTATATTCTGGGATATATTTTTTTATAAGGGCATTATTTTGACGTTCTATTTTTAATTTGCGAGCGCAGTTCGTAACAATAATTTTGGCAAGCATAAGCAAAATGAGCATAAATACTTTTAGTCTACATAATTTTAAAAATAAAACTATTTCCTATTCTCTGTAAAAATTTGTTTTCGAGTTGTGAAGGTACAATTAAATATTCAAACCAAAATATAACAACTCGTGAAATTTTATATTTTCATTAGAGACAGTGATGCTTTTAGCTAAATTAAAAACGAATCTGATATGAGTTTAAAGTTATCTGTCGGAATAAAAATTTTGATAGGTATTAAAAAAAACTTATTACTAACTAATTATATAAGTCTTTACGCCTACGCGTACTGTGATGAATATTCTGCGTCTTATGGCTTTGCCGCTTGTTGACATAGAATAGAGAATATACGCCTGAACAGATAAAAGTTTTTTTGTAAACTTTTTTGCTATCTCTATTAATATTTTTATTAAATATGCAAAAAAAAATGTGGGAAATTCAAAGTAGTTGCAACAGGGCCGGGCCGTGAGTTAAGGGGGCCCTGGGTTAATACTACTTAGGGGCCCACCTATTTTTTCGCATATCATCTATTTTTGACTGACTTGACTTAGCTGGGGGCCCCTTGAATTCACGGGGCCCGGGACTGAAGCCCAAAAAGCCATATGGTAGATCCGGCCCTGAGTCAGTCCTGGATTTGTCAATAGGCCGTGTAGGATGCGGCCTAGGGGCGGCAGCGTCCTAAGGGCGGCAGATTTCAGAAAATTATTATTTTAGAAAGGTACATGGGGCGGCGGAAATAAAGTGGCCTACACTCATAAAAAATATAAATCCGTCACTGCCCTGAGTTGCAACGCAATTGCATCGGTCAGATGATTTGACTAATAGCGGTAACTGTGTGTGACGTCAGTCTATATTAACAAAGCACTAAAACGACTTTGTGAAATTTATTGTAATTTAACATTATCAGTTAATATTTTTATATTGTATTGTGAAAGATTTGCATATGACAACAATATCAATAAGTTGAAGGAGATATCACGTCGCTTTTCATAATTTCACACCACTTTCTCCTTATGTCCGCACCTTGGTACAATAAAAAACATCTGGTGCATTATTTATTGTATTTTTACACATAGGCACAATACAATACTTATAGTCGGTTTTTTTGGCTTGTTCCATGATTATCATAAAATAAAAAATCAACTGCATAACACTTCAACAATTTGTAGATTAGTTTTTTATTGTCGTAGACTTTGATGTGACGCCAAGAAGCGCGGCAAAAGGCAAGCGTTTTAAATTTCTAAATCTGGTTTATTTAAAAAAAAATTCTTACTGTATTTTAGTAAGATTTTTTTTTATAATAATATAGCAATAGGAGCTGTCCTATAATAATATTTAAAAAATAGGTGCATATTCCCTATTCTCTAATAATAAATAAAACCGGGTGCACGAATTTACAATCAACAAACTCATAGGCACTATTTCACACTACCATCAGACGTTATAGTATCCATGTTACAACAAAGCATTTGATATTTCTTGAAAGAATGTATTATAACCAGCAGTTTTCTAATAAATCTCCGCTTTCGACCGTTGTCGTAGATGATGTTCCTGCCATGAGCCAAGATGGAAGCCGACATAACGGGAACCGTGTTAGCATGAATCCAAAATTTTTTTTCTTTCATTTTGAACTATAATGTCACACAAGCTGTATTAGTTTTCGTATTATATACATGGCGCGATGAAAAAAAAAATTAAAATTATTTTTTTTGTAAGATTTTTCTATGTAAATAATTGTCGATGCTTGTGATTTACGTTTTTTTCTTTGGTGCGATAGGATAATTTACATTATTTTCTCCTCCTACAACACACTTTCAACTATATATAAAATCCATCCTTTTCCACCGAACTGATATTGAAGAGAGGGAGAAAGAACAAAAGTAAACGACATTGTCGCATTATTCTATACATCCTGTCCATTTATAGGTAAAATTGTAAGTTCATTTTATTCCAAAATCCTGTTTTTTTTTATTAAATTCACATTGTTATGCTCTGCAGTATATTATAATTAAAGGAAGCTTACTGAAACGGAATTTATAAAATTTCTCTACCCTCGTATCTCGCCGAAAATCTGTTTAATATTTTTTTCTATAACTTTTCTCTAATAAATAAAGAAATTAGTGTTAATACATAAGTGGCGAAAAAACGAATAATTTTAACGAATAAAAGAAAATATATTAATTAAAACGCTATGAATTATTGCATGTGGTAATGTGTATTTTTTTTTTCATAGATACCTACTGCCGAATTAAACTTCATACCAAAGTTTAATTCAACCATCCTTTAAGAAATGATCCATGTCAACATTGAGGTAACTTAACGGTACTCAATGAGGGTTAGGACATGAAGACCCAATCTGATCTTAATGCAGAGCCAGAGAAGCCTTGCGTTCACACATTTGTGATAGGATGAAACAAACATTCTGGCTTTCTCGTTGAATCTGATGAACATCAATAAGAGTTGAAGGATCCGTGTTTCATGACCTTATACCGCTACTTTTCTTTGTAGCCTCTTTCATGTATAGAGTTGCCTGTCTCTCATCAATTCGCAATAATTTAAAGTCGTCCATTAGTCCACATACATTCAAAATACCAAAGATATACTTTTTCTTGTTCACATTTTGCCCTTCTGAGGAATTTAAGCGTGATGGTATAGCAAGTGTAATATTCCTATTTTAAAGGAAATAACGAATAAAAAAAAACATATTTTTAAAAAGTAATATCATCACAGTTTAGAATATTTGATGGCTTTACTAGAATCAAGACAAAGAATATGGCTAGTTATTCATTGGTATGAAAATTTTGTGAGAAACATATTTTTAATAATAAGTCTTCAAAAAATAATGCGTATAAGTCCAAAAAACGGAAAAAGTCAAATATTATCCGAGTTTTCAGACTATAAATAAATATTTCCACCTGGGTATAGTTAATGTCAAGTACTGAACATCCACTACTGAAGCTAAACCCCTCTACATATGCAGGCCTTGTACTAGCCTGAGCCGCTTGTAACCAGAAGTGGCTCGCTGGTTATCTAGGTCTACTAGATCGTAAGTCTATCCAGTGGTAGCCTAACCCATGCTATGAAGTCTAGTTCGTGGTCAACACTCTGGAACGTTTTCTTCTCCATGGCCTAAAATCTACTTTTGATTACTATATTTATGTTTCTATTTATCCCCAATAATTTTTTTGCACTTGCCACAAGTAGGTATCATGTAGGTAAGTTTATTTTATTATGGGTACAATTAAAGAGTAAATAAACATTATCTCTAAATGAGGGTAAGGTTCAACCCAATGTTTATACCTATTTATTATTCGAGAAAATATACCTATTAATTGTATGGCCATTACAGAATCTTCATTGTGTAGAACTGTTTTTTAAACTAACATAACAACATACAATTGTTCTTATCCATTGAAGGACTAAATATGAGTACATGAAGAAACTGCCTTTCAAGATTTATAAAATTATAGCATCTTCCACCATTTCCTTTTAAATTTGCTTTTAGCAGTCTTTTAAAATAAATTTTAGCTCTAGGACTAACCTGTAAATTGTATCTTTCAAAAATCAATTAAATGGACTATTTTAAAGGAAATAACGAATTTAAAAAAAAAAAACATTTTTAAAAAGTAACATCAAAGTTTAGAACATTTGATGGCTTTACTTTAATCAAGACAAAGAATTGTCTGTATGTGACCCTAATTACTAATAATTAACTTGCCGTAGCTAAAGTAATATACAGCAGCACTGAGACTATTAACTCAATTAATTCATTTTGTCACGGTCATAAATAGCTTCATCTTGAAAATATAAAAGACTAGCTTTTGCATGCAGCTTTGTCTTTAGATACACATCCTATATTGATATCATCTAATCTTTACTTCTAATTTGATGTCCAATTTTGATCCCAAATAGATTAGATGAAATTAGAAGTAAAATAGACTACCAGAACTGGGGTTCTGGCTGTAATTTCGGTCCTGTTTTCCGCTTCGAGCCTAGGCTTACGCTAGGTCTAATCTCAGGATGCTTTATGTCCTTGATTATGATTTGGTACATCATTTTGTTTTTGATTTTGGTTTCAGTATTTAAAGGTACTGTTCTAGTATGGAAATGTAAACAAGTGCATTCACTTACCTATTTATACATAGTACTGTTTAATATGTAAAATTTCAAGCTTGCAAGAATATCATTTAAACAATTTAATACATAATAAGAACTTTCTAGAACAAAAACTGTCTATAGTATGTGAGAAATAAAAATAATCTTACATTACTAAATGAAATAAAACATCAAATTCAATTTTATTAAATAGGAAAATAGCAAGACAATATGTACACCTATACCAGAATTAAACAACAAAATGTTGAAAAAATATTATTTAAGTATCAATATTATAAATAATATTTTGCTATCTGTGACATACTATTAAACCATCTCTAAGGAGATTCACATGCAAGTTTATACACATTAACAATTTTTTTATAAACAATCAATTACAAAACAGATATGAAGTACCCTGCTACAAGTATATTAACTGCTATGGAATGACAAAATTAATAACCAATTTATAATGAAACTATCAGCACTATTACTTAGTCCATTACAAGCCTTATTGTCTTTTAAAAATAGGTATATGTTTTGAACGTTTATGACCAATCACTATATAGTTCATGAAAGTAAAAAATCCTTTATAGTTTTTGGCAATGGTAAGGACTTGACTGATCCATTTTCAACCATCTGAAGTATTGCATCACGGCATACATTTTGTAGAGTTTTAACTGAAAATAAAAATGCGATTAACGTTATTTTTTATTGCTACTATTGCAACAAAAGAAGCTATGTGTAGATGCAATGGCATTATAAAAAAATAATTAATGAAAAACAATTTTTTTTTTTAAACATTCACTTTAAGATTTATACTATGATTGCAAATACTAGTTTTCAATAATCATGTCTTATGTACATCAAAACATTACTTAACGAATATTTATAGTGGTAGGGAACTTTCACACAGTTACATTTCATTATGACATTATGATATCTTTATCATTTTTGTTATCATATTATTGTACATAAACAACATTAAACTATTTAAATAAAAAACAAGCATGTCTGAATTGAAAAGATTATTTACGAGATAATTTTTAATAAATCTGCTTGTAGCATAAAATCGAGTTAAGAACGATTTTACCAGTCAGATTTTTAAAATTCGTCTAGTTTAATATTTCTACATATAAATATTAATGAAAGCAAATTTGAAGGGAGCAATGTGGCATTGGATTATAAGTAAATGAAAGTACACAGACAAAGCAAGTAGCAACCAACTGGTTAGTTACTATTACTTGTAGTAAACTACAAATAGTAATCGTCATATATTAAAGTATACATAATAAACGTCTATAAATATGTCTGCCCCATCAGAACACCTTCTGGTGGTTTTTTTGATTATCCATTAAAAATAAAAATGAAAAATGTAGAGAAAAAAACTTCAGTCAATTTATTCACTCCTTCATTGATTGAACCAGTATGGAGAGTTTGAGGTAAGATCCCTCAATCTGAAATAAATGATTGTGGGAGTGTATGCCTTAGGGGTGATGTGATTAAAATCTCACAAGTTCGCACACACCAGCCACATTTAAAAATGAGGAGATAAACAATATATTATGAGACTATATTCACAGGGGTTGCATAAAAGCATGTGTCATGTTGTATTTATCATGGACATCATTGTATTATGCTATTTCCAAAATTAATATCGATACATTGAAAGTTTGTCCGAATTGGAGAAATATTGATATATAAACATACCTATATTGACATGAAAACTTGCCCACATTAGCCTTTATTATATGCCAGTTATGAAACTAAGATTGTTTTTATGTGTATTGATTAATGCGGCAATTTTATAGTTCTTTGCTACTGCACTATTTTGATAATAACAATAAACAAAATCACTTTGTAAAAAGCCATTAATTTTCTGTTTTTTCAAATAAGCTAATTAATGTATTCATGTATTTTTCTGTTTGATGTTACTTTTCTGCCATTTTTTGGAGTTTACTCCTTAAGAATCGATTTCATATTTAGGCTCGGGGTATGGAATTTTATGGGAGTAAAATCAAGTGTTAGATAAATGATGTTACGCTATCGTCATGGTTACTGAAATAAATAATTTTACGTTTTACATTTCAATCAATCAGAATGTGACAAATATAATAGATTTTCTCCACAAATCATTGTTAGTGTATACAGAAAGGGGTTCAAAACTATTGAAGAAACGTTACCATGAACTTCCACTTGTACTTGGTGGAGATTTTAATATTGATTTTAATAAAGAAGATGGTTTCCGTTTAGTACAATTTCTTAAAGATGAACTGAGCTTAGATTTAATTTCTGACAGAACACTAGGGACAACTAGATATGATACAACTACTGATGCTATGTTTTCACGATTTATCACACATGTATCTTCCGACATTCATGTATCATATTTTAGTTACCATAAACCAATTGTTTCAGTGTTTAATGATACCGCTATTGTTTCTGTGATAAACATTACGCAAGATAACGTCAATGATAGAGAAAATCAATCTTACTAAAAAAATTATTGTATAATATAATTATTTTCAATATTTTCTTAAATGACAAATTAATTGTTTTACTATTAACATAAATAAATGAATTGTGTATTATGCTTTGAATAATATAATAGATGCTTTCATTTACCATTATTCTAATCTATATGTACGATATCATCTTAAAGCAGTAAACTCCATTTGTGCGTCGGAGCTGACACACTTTTTTTGAGAATCGGTGACTATTAGAAATATCATTAATACTATTTGAAACCTTTAATATAAAATGTCAATTTTAACCCACAAAACAAATCTATTTGATACACCAATAAGTGATTAATACGTGACAGTAAGGTTTATATTTATATAATACAAATGCAAAAGTCCGATAAGAGTTTATAAGTTTTTGACTTTTGTAAAAAAAATTAGAAAGATAAATGTCTGACGGGGCATTGTAATAATTTATTAATGAGGATATCAGTTTATTAGAAAATTTATAAGCAATAAGATTAACCTTTGTAACGCTTTAGGATTTTTTAGGAAATGTATAAAATTATAACCCTATAGTGAAAACAGTATCTACAATGGCCTGATTAAACAATAATTATGCATTTCTTTTAATATTACCTCCATAAAGTTGTACAATTTTAACTTGTTTTGTCGTTCCATACACATCTACAACTGCATGTAATGGACCTTGTTTGTATGGAATTATTTTTGTAGCTGGTCCTTGATCTTCACCATTTATTATGAAATGCATTTCAGCATAATCCGGTTCATCATTACTTTTCTTAGGGCAAGGAACAAACATTACTCCAATTCTACTGCCGGCATCCATAGGCAAAACACCTGGACTGTTTCCATTTTCTCTTGATATTTGGGGTTTTAAAACAGTTTTAGAAATGTATCCTCGAGGAGTTTTTATAGTGAGTCCATATCCCAAAACTGAAGGAGGCACATCACTTTCTCTGCGACCACTCGGTCCTTGTTTGCCTAATTCTAGAAGAACATTATTTGCTGTCTTAGATATTGGGAATATCCAAGACATGCCGGTGTTAGCCAAATCAGGTAAGGCATACTGTGGAAGGCCTTTGTCGCGAAGCGCTGCTGTTTGCGGGTCTAGGAGGGTCAGCCCTATTCGCATATGGCCACTCCATCCACGTTCTGTTTTTTCAATCTCCACTAGAAATATCTCACCAGGTAACAGAGGCTTTTCGCTAAACGTCAAACCGTGCGCAAAACTTGCTTTTCTGTATGCTACTGTGTTTTCTTCAAATAATATAATGTTAGTTCCGTGAAAATGATGAAATCTCGATAACATGACTGTAGTAAGAGGTTTTAACATCAGATGAAAGTGATAGAGAAACGACTATCATAAAGATGACTCGAAATAATTACTAAGTACTGCTATTGCATGGTGCCCATGTGATTTTAGTTTAATTTTGAAACTTGAAAATAACTATTATTATATTTGAAATAACTGCATATATCAAAACTGTTAACGAATTTAAATGAAAAAACCAAATTACCTATCTACACATTTTATTCTACTTTTCTAAATGTCTTAGAATACATTTGCAACTATCTGAACCGCGGCATTTGCATAAATGTCAATTTCTGTGATGCAAACGACAAATAAATTTATATTCGACTTTAGCTTAATTAAAAAAACTGTACCTACTCTCGTTCTTGATGTTGTATTTAATAACTGTACACAGACTGTGTCATCTCTGTGTTAAAATGACAGTCTTGACAGTTGCAAAACAACCTACCAGTGCTATGCTTCATATTCGAGAGTTTTCGAAATCTAAACTATCTTATTTTCTAAGGAATATACAATTTGCTTTAGTTTACTTTATGTTTACAAACCTTCAAATTATTTTTATTTAATAGATCATTGCGTAACATTTGAAATACGTCACAATGTGAATTTACACTTTTTCTCGTATTGAAAAGCAGAAGGCAGTTTTGTCTCAAGAAGAAAAAGTAAGGATCTTAACTCTTAAACCCTACTACTGATTGGTATTAGTCTATTCCTACCGTGTGATCTTAGAGTATCCCTCCTTTAAAAAAATTACGAGAATGGTTTCTTCAAAAGTTTTTATTGATATTAAATAAGAATTGAACAAATTATTATGTAAATATCTAACTTAACTACACATATGTACACTAGTAATTTTGCGGTGCACATAGTTTATTAGTTGAGTGACAGCCGGCGCAGCTAAATTACTGTGGATAGCGAGTTTTTAAATGTAATTGAAGAAATATTAAAATACAATAATTACTTATAGTGTGATAAGAGGGGGGTGTATATGGAGAAGATATATAAGATGAATAAAACCCATTTTAGATTATACAGCTTATATTTTATTTAAAAGAATACTTAAAATTAAACTTAAATTACCTTTATTTTGTAGGTTACAACATAGCACTTAAAATACGTCATTATATGTTTTTTGAAATTAACCTCTCGTACAAAATACAGTTTCCCCTCAAAAAGAACGAGTACAAAACTTGAGCATAGCTTATATACAATGTATATAAAAATTCCATTACATACAACATACAGAGCAGTTAAATCCATAGGCATCTATACCTTAAATATATCAAAATTTTATAATACCCTTTTTTATAAAAATTATTTAAGCACCCGTAACCGAGAAGCTTGCATGAAAAGTTTAATGGATGTCAGTGAAGTAAGAGAGATATGCAAAAGACCATGTGGAAATCTGTAGTCTCTGTCCACCTTTCTGGGAAATAAGCGTGATTTATATTATTATTTATTTAACAATGATCTTTACTTTATACAAGGACATATTTTGTATATCTGAAAATACTGCATTCAACATTCAAATCTATAGTAAACCTGTTTTATTAAGACGGATAAAAACCAAAAAAACATACATAGAAAACAAAAAAAAAGCATTAAAATTTAAAATACTTAATGGAGTTCTATTTCATGTTTTGCAAATCCAGTATCAAATAAACTAGTAGATACTATATATTTATCATTTTTTGGAAAATTATCAGAATAAAATCTAAGTACTCACTCATAAAAGGTAAAGGTAATCCCAGATGTTTTTACCTTTGTGTTAAATAGATTATAATGCAGAAAAACATTTTCGAAATAACAATTGCCTCTTACTATCACGCACGCAGTCAGTTATCAAATGGCAACGCGTGGCTAGGTTTTAGTGGATTATCGCGCGGCGTTACTATATAGATGTTTTTATTTGTTTTGTATATAATCGCCAAACATCGTCACATTCAGACATCTGCATCCGCATTCACATCCGCGTCAATCAACGCGGAGTTTTCACATCAACGAGTAATGTTTGAGCCTTTTTTGAAGATAAAAGATGCATTAAGTCTTTATGTCAATGACAATAACTTAAAATCAATTTTACCTGAAGAGTGGAAAATAATAGAATGCTGTCTTGAAGTACTGAAACTACTTGAGGAAGCCACTAGTGAAATGAGCAGCTCTCAGGTACTCATATTATCTGTGATTCCTATCATACAAATGCTTTTGAAGAAACTTGACGACTATTTAACAAAACCATGAAAAAGTAATGCTATTCGGTTGGCAGTCTCTAATCCGAAATGGCAATTTTCAGTGAAATTTTCTTCTTTGGAAGATAACAACTTATATGCAATTTCCACATAATTAGATCCTCACTATAAACATAATTTTTTCAAACCAGTTACCGAAAAAAAAATAAAAGATGTAATAATAAAGATGGTAAATGACCCTATCATCACTGATTCTTTTACTATGTCTCTGGCGGAAAAAAACCAAAAGAATGAGAATGGGAGATTCTCTTGATCCAGGAGCCTCCAGTACGTGTAAGAAGACTTGCATAAAAAGCGATCTTGCCATGATGTTAGATTCATCGAGCGAAGATGAAGGTGAAGGAGAACCGGACAACAGTAGCGCCGATGCTTTTCTCCGCAAAGAATTACTTATTTATCGTATCAAAAAAAGACAGGATTTAGATGAAAATCCACTTAATTGGTGGAAAGTCAACCGTTGTGAATTTAAAATTCTCTCCAAATTAGCATGCAGATATTTATCACCTCCACCAGCCAATGTTCCAAGCGAGCAACTATTTAGTGGAGCTGGGTTAATATATAATTCATTAAGAAACAGGTTGGAAGCTGAGAAGGCTGCAATATTGCTATTTATTAAATATAATTCACTAATTTTTAAGTTTAATTATTAAACAAAGATTTTTTATTATGCCACTCGAATCTTAAAATTCTGTTGTGGTCAGAAGTAAAACTAAAAACTTGTGTAATTTTGTTCTAAAAATATGATTAAATAAATAAAAAGTTAAAATTAAATTGATTTTCCGTTATTTATGGATTTAAAATTTAAATAATTATCCTTTTAAAATCCGCATCCGTATCAAATCCGCATCCGCAGATGTGAACTTCTAATAATCCGCATCTGCATCTGCATCCGCGGATGTCTAAATTTTTGCATCCGTAACAACACTACTCTGAATACGTGGACTATGCAGCATTGTCTACGGCGATTTAAATTAACTCTAAAACTAAAGGCTTTACAAATAAGAGGTACTATGTAAATGTAAATATATGTATTTATTTAAAATAATTTCTTTCTTCATAACGTAAAAGTGCAGGACTACCTATTAAAAACGCTTTCACGCCACAAATATTACCGTAGTGTAGCAATACTGCCAAGTCAGATTTTTTTAAAATTTTATTTACTGAAATGTACTATAAACTAAATTTCAACAAAAAAAAAATAATATTTATGAAAGATATTTCAAAACTACGTCGAAATATTATACATTACTTAAAATATAGGAAAAAAAAATGATGCCATGTGCTAATTGTTGCATTGCGTTTGTTCGAGTCGGCATTGTTTTTCATTTGGCGAAACCGGACACCATTATTCACTACACTTACTCAAACAGGCGCGGCACAGGAACGACGTTCTGCCCCGATTGGATTTATCCGGGTGTGCTGCAGTGTATATTTTTAAATTTACCCAATACCTTCGGAGCTTTCTTTGTTTGACGTCATTAACAGAAATTATTAGAAAAGCTGCACAAATTATGTCTTCATCGACCTACTATTTGAATTATCTAAAAATCTCTTTCATTCTTTTGACCCGCATATAGGAGCTGAATAACACAAGTCGCTTTTGTGTGTAAGACATTCTAATTAGCCGGGTGGCAAAACGCCGATGGTTCGAGCTGTTTCGGGCAAGCCATCACCACACGTATTCCGTTTATGCCGCCCAGGCATGCCGATCCGAGCAGATGTATAGCCGCCCTTAGTTTCGTCATGTCCTTCCGTCCGTATGTCACATGTATTTTATTTAAAAACTACAAGATGTATATCAATGAAATTCGGAGTATAGGCGTCTTGTATAAACCGCTACTTAGTTTGGTAGATAAATAATAAAAATGAATATTTCTAGGGGGGCACTCCATACATGTAACAAAAGCTGAAAAAGACTTCTTTCAGCAAACATTAACGTGTGGTACATATTTCAAGTTCTTTTAAAAATACTAAGATTTCTAAACAATTATTTTGACTAATTGACTATTTTCGGACTAATCGCTTCGAAAGTAGCAGAAATTGTGTCCCTCTATTTTTTAAACTGTACGTTCAGAGAATATAAAAGTAATTACAAAAATAATGCTTATTAAATACTTTTAATGAAAATTATTTTGAAGATCATCGGATATACCGTTTTGAGTTATTTCTGAAAAACTGCACTTCTCAACAAAAAGAAGTAAGTGCCATGACGATACGCTCTTTTGCTAGTGCATTTTTATTTACACTAGTTTCAGAGTAACAGTTGATTTACCTATTTGTTTCTCTAGTTATAAGCGATTAAAGTACAAATACCTATTATGCGCGAGAAACACGGAAAAAAGAGTAACAACATAGTTTTTTCATCTATAATGCATTTCTTTGGAGTAAACTCTTTGTAACCCTACAGTGAGCAGGGTCCGATATGCTCCTAGCTGATTTTTGTGACACGTCTCGACTACAGCTGCATGTTGCTTTCATGTTCTAGTAAATTTTATATTATTTCGTCTTTGCAATACTGAATAAAAATAATAATTTTTCTTTAAATTTTTTGTTACTGTACTAATATGGAATCTAAATACAAAATGTGTCATGTACCTGGATGTAGAAGCGAATGTTCATTGCATAAAATAGTTATTGACAGCATAATTATTAGTAACATTTTATAGAAAATTGTTCATTAAAAAGGTCACATTGTATAGTTCCTTGTAAAATAAATAAAAGTGCAGTTTCATATTACTGTTTTATTATTTTCCCATAACAGTTGCTAAATCTAAATTATATAATATAAAATGCCTCGATGCCATCTCTTCAAATGTATTTATAAGCATAAGAAAAATACATTGATAAAAGCAATTGAATCATTAATATAAGTAGCAATATCCAGTTTTAGACATTTTGAGTAAACCAATAAATTAATTCTTATCAACTGTGTATTTGTAGATACACCTTAATATCAATCCATTTGAAAAATCAATTGATTTTGAATAATATTAAAGTAAAGAATTTAAATTATCATCATTCAAATTAGAAAAAGGATAAAAATATCGATATTGATGTGTTTGTGCTGATGTGGATGTTTTGGCCGTTCAAATGCTCGTATAATGCGTTTAACGACGCCGACCCGTACTATCGATAAATTTTTTGATACTTTTAACAACAACATATAAAATTCTTGAATGATATATTTTACCATAGCATATTAATGATGTTATAATATTATTAAGAAATAAATTTAAAAGTGCTAATTTATTAATTTATTAAACAATCAACTCATCATTTCTTCTTGCGGCTCCAAAAATATTTGATATATCCTGGGTCTCAGGTTCACATTGTTCATCATTATCAGCTACTTGTATGTTACTTAGTAAAGGGACAAAGAAATTCAGTTTGGCAATATTTTGCCACTCATCGCCATAATGAGCTATTAATAATTTTCGAACATCTACTGCTTTACAGCTACTAACATTATTTCCTCCCGGAATTTCTTTAGGATTCATGTCAGATGAAAGTGCTCCTGGAATATTTACATTTTTACTGTTCCGTCATCCATTTTGTAATGGATATTTCCTTTAATAATACATTAGCAATTCTTTTCGATCTCTTTAAAGTGTATCTTTGCACATTGAAAATTTAAAATGCCATTTACCCACAGGTTTCATAATATTTGTCATTGCATCTTTCCAATCAAACACTTTACAATCAGTACCTAAATGTATTACGGAACTAAATTGAGATATAATTTCTAAATATTCTTGAGGGTTGGCAATTATCTCTCGCTTCTTCACTTCTTTTTCAATTCAAACGTCTGGTGGTGGTATATATGAGTGACCAACAACCGGAAAGATAACTTCCAGACATTTTACGTGTCTTGGTGCTTCTGTTAGCCACTTTGAACACATCGCCAATAACGTACTGTTCTTGTTTTGGCCTGTACAGCCATCTGCAATAAGACGTACTGAACTGATATTAGCAGTGAAATTTAAAGTCCGTAAACTATGGAAGAAATTTGATTTGATGCCTTCGGGAACATATTTTCAGTCCAACAATATGAAATAACATTTTCGGGTCCTAATTTGCTTTTAGAAGATCCTGTCACGACGGTACAGTTAAATAAGTTAAATACTCGCGAGTAGTACGCAGACTGGTCAGGAACTTTAGGTAAAATTAAATTTTTCTGGCAATCAAATGTTAGTGTTACCAGGTCTGCCCTTTCCTCTTTAACATAATTAAAAAATGCTTTTGCCTTTAATTTATGTATTCTTTGTCTAATCATTAGTTCATTACGTATTCGTCCATTTTGTTCATTTTTCATTTTTCTTTGAACTGTAAGCATGTTGAACAGACATCCGTTCTGGAATAAATCCGAGATTGAACTGTTTGTTGAAAATATTGCGAAAATATGAGGGCTTCACTTTCAAATCATCATTAACTTCAGCATTATACATTTTACATAACTTACTGGTGCTTAATTCCGCAGGTAAATAATAACGTGTTGTCTTCCCTCGACAATAGTGTGGCTCATCACAATTAAACTTTTTTAAAAGTCATTATTGATTGTTTTTTTGGTACTTTGAGAAACACGATCTCCTCTTTTCTCTTTTAGTAGTGTTCCTGTCTTAAAATATTCTTTCATTATGGTCTGAACTCGGTATTTAGTTATCTGTAATATTTTAAAAGAACGTCTGACATACTTGCAAGCGTTTCTTTTGGGACAAACTGAACACGAAATACTTAGTTTGAAAATTTTTTGCGTGTTTATGCGTAGTTGGTCTACGACGACAGACTTTTGACCGAACAGTGCTTTAATATATAAGCATCTTGTTTAGATTTTTCTTTATATTTATAAAATCCATCAAAAATGTTTAATATCTACCATTGATAAAGATGCACAACTAAATGTCTTTTATGTAGACATTTTGGTCTGCTTTGGTTTGGCCGAATACCTGAAAAAATTATTTAATTCATCTACAGACCAACAAGTACATTGATAGTAAGAAATCAAGAATAAATAAAATAAAAACGGATGCATGGGCAGACTTGTACGAAATTTATAAGTACAGTTAATTAATAAAAGAGAATTTATCTAACATCGTATATGATAATCTTTTTATTTTATGTTAGATGCTATCAGTTTTATCGTCAACTCCATGTTTCACTTATTCACTTATATATTCACTTAGTATGTTCACTTCGCTTAAATAAATGATCAAAATTATTAAGTTTTATTATACTAACCTCACAGTTTTGGCCAAGTTACGCTTCCATTTTTCTGGTTGTAATAAATGTTTTCTAGCTTTATTATCAGTTACAGGGATGGGGAAACATTCCATCTTCATAAAGGCACATTTAAATTTTAATGATAAACTCAAATATGGTTTAAAACAATTAAATATCACGGAGGATTCTTACTTTGACGACAACAATAGCCATACTAATTGCCCATCTATTTGGCTGAATTGGATATTGCAAGTTTTGAATATTACACTATTGGATTTTTGTGTGTTTGCTACAACTTGTTGATTTTTCTTGACATTTTATATGGGATATTGTGGGATTTAGTACAGTATTATTTTTAATACATAATAACGGTTTGCCTAGATGTTTTTATAAATCAAAAGTTCGTTTGTTATAATTTTGGATATTGCTGCTTTTGCTTTATATGTCTCAATTTTATCTGCATGTTATATTATTGTACATACATAAGTACATTGTATAGCCACCTAGCTAGAATTCTGATAAGTGATACACAAACACCAAATGTGAGCTAAATAACCCTCACAAGACTATCCAGATCTATCAAACATTTACGAAGTTCCATCAGAATACTGAGTATCATAGGACTCGCTTAGAAAATGATATAAAGGAATTTTCTTCAGTATATTGATTACCACGGATATCCCAAATGATTACAATATTTTCCCTACTATATTGAGTCATTTCAGAAATATACTGTATGCAAAATGTTCATGCCCTTGGAATATATAAACAATAACTTGTGAAGTGAGCCACATCATGATAGTAAAAATGAGTGTATGTTTCATTATTCTAAGTAGCCACAATAGGATTTAAGAAAATTATAGCGAATTAATTGCCACCCAGAAAGGCTATACATATGTAGAAAGGATAGCATTTCAGTAGGCCATAGTTTGGAGAAGTCGACAAGATCCATACTTATGTATCTCAAAGCTGTCCATATAAAAAAACCAATGAAATAAAAAGCAAGACTGCTACAGTATAATGAGCCAAACTTACAAGAAATATTCCATAATCTACCAGGTGCGTAGATCGGAGAGACCAAAGAAATCATAGTTTTTTTTTTTTTATTTTTTAAATGCATGCTGATATAGTATTCCATTTTTTGTGGCTCATAATGAGTAAAAGTATATGTGTTAGTCACAATGAATTCCTCTCAATATTAATTTGTAGTCAGTGAATTTATCCGAAAATGAATTCCCATAAAGGGGAATTATTTATATCTATGGAGTTCTATGATGAAGCATTCGTAACCACTTTTTGACGTGATAACGTCTTATAAATCGATGAACGCCGGGTTTATGCACGAAAAAGTATGACTCATTGTCGCGTTCCGCCTTAGCCGAGCCTGCGAGCGAGAGCGCGGAACAAGCGATAGAGAGGCGTCCTAAGCGTTCGTTTTGTGACGCATCTATCTCTCTCCCACTTTATCGGTCGATGAAGTGGATTATCAGTATTTTGTAACTCTCATAATGATACAATTATCATTACTAGATGATACAAAATAATGATAATTCAACAATAATAATCCAATTCAATTCATAAAAGTATGCAATTTTTCATCAATGTTTTCTTATGATGTCATCAGATAAAATTATCGTCTGTAAATTTTACTTTACACACAACCAATTTTGTGTGGTGCATTTCGCAGAAGTATAATATCAAATAAAGACGATAGCACCACTTTATATATTATAGCAGAACTAGTGCTATATCAGACTGTACTACAAGCGATATCTAAAGATAGATTTATCAACAAATGTGCTAATACTAATTTAAAGCACTAGAACCATGTACAGTATTATAATTTTTAGGTTTTTATAGCTTCCTTTGTAATGTTTCATTGATCTATATAAAGAAATAGTGATAGTTAGAGAAATAAGTTGAGCAAGTTGAGTTCTAAAGAAACAAATCAAACCAGCTATTAAATTAGATTGATATATGAATCACAAAGGGATGGTAATTGTGAACATCCGATTCTATATTAGGTAAATAAATTCTTTGTGTTTCATCAGTGTTCATAATATATACTGAAAGCTGGCTTTACAATACTTCTAGTCACATCATGTAGAATAAGCTCACAGAGTTATTCCTTACATACAATTGTCAAGGATAATATATTTGTTATGCATCCACTTTTTAGTTTAAACTAAACATAACAAGTAGTGAGCCCATTGCCTTCTATAGGTCGCACTGAACAGGTGTAAATTTTGCCTAACATGAAATACTGTGTTTCTTCATGATGTTTTCCTTCATCAATTGCAATTTCAAGTGCTATCGTTGACTAAATAAATGTAATTAAGTTTGGAGAATGCATTCATACATGCTCAAGATCGAATCCACAACCTTTGGTTTGAAGCTTGGTTCAATGTCCTACCACAGAGGAACCACAGCTTTTTTCCTAACACAAACCAACTACAGTATTTTTTATTATAATGCATTACAAGTTATATATTATAAAAATAGCACAATTTGGGAAATAAAAATAATATTCAATTGAATTATATCTATAATAATTTGGCACTGAATTTAATATCCATTGTTGTCAATCACTTAAGAAAAAGACTAATAAATATTCTATACACTCAAGAGTATTCTTCTTCTTTTACTAAAATATTCAACAAAAAAATAGTACAAGTTTCCAGACTTCTTTGAAATAGAATGTAAGCAATTTCAAAATAATACATTAGTAGCTTTTACCTGGGGCTTCACCCGCATGAATATCAACAGAATCTATTCATCTTTTAAAATGACCAATCATGCTGTCAACCATGATCCCAATCTTGTTGCTGCATCAGATTGCAATTCTACCTTGCTTTTGAATGTGATTCAAGTATTATCTAGATTTCAAATCTGTTCAAAATATACATAATGTACAAAAATAGCGAAACAGATTTAAAATTATACCATATAGTTATATCCTATATAGTTTATACCCTAAATGTTACTTTGGGGTATAAACAAATAACATACCAAATTTCATCAAATTCTGTCCACTAGTTTTTATGGATATGGCAAAGAAATGCATAGATAGATACCAAATTTTTTAAAATTATT
The DNA here is from genome assembly GCA_005406025.1 of Eumeta japonica. NCBI lineage: Eukaryota > Metazoa > Arthropoda > Insecta > Lepidoptera > Psychidae > Eumeta > Eumeta japonica. The sequence continues at coordinate 87,606 of BGZK01000897.1, forward strand.
TAAATGTATTGTCAACATTTTTAATATCCAAGTGTTTCTCAAATATCTTTAATGTAGATTTTTTTCTCAGTATTGTTTTTATTACATTTATAGATTATCTTTAACAAAACAGAAATTCTATTTTTCCAAATGACATTAACACTGGTAAAGTTTCATAGAGATCCAGGAGTTGGCTATTAGTCAATAAAGGTATTTATGAATATTTGCATCACCAATAGAAATTAAACAATAGCTATTCAGACACTTTTATTATTCAACCATTAAATATTTTTAAGTGTCTTAATTTTTTGTAGCTTTTATTAGTTTATTAATTTAACATTTAAAAAACTTACTAAAACTAATTGCAAAACAATATAACATATACCATTAATTTAAAAAACCCCCTCTTATAAAATGTGTATGAAATATTCATGATTCATAAAAACTACTCCCACAACCATACTTTTTGAGAATGTATTTTTTATAGACACAATAAATATTCTTATACTATCAAGTTGGAACCAGTTTTGTTATTGGTTTTATGATAGTGACTAAAGCTGCTAATGATGAAATTGCTCCTAATGTGCCCACAACACTAGGACTCAATTTTGTATAACCCAAAGCAGTTAATGGAATGAATAGATCACAAGAATTTTTAAGTGTATCAATAAATACATCTTTATGACAGTTCACCAAAGCATAAAAATGTTTAATATTTCCTGAAAAGCTAATGTGACCTAACGAACCACTGATTAATGTTGATGGTTTTAAAAAACCATTCCTTTTCAAATCCAATATTTGCAATATCTCATAAAAGTCTCTTGCTAAATTGGCTATAATTGATAAAAGCCAAAATTTATTCGCTGTTTGATACCATTTCTCTGAATCAGCTTTTAAAAAACCACTCTTGGTTAACCACATAACATGATCTGCATACAAATACATGGAATGGGTTAATTTGCTGACTGTCAACAGAAATCGCAACTTTGGGTCTTCAATATGTAAATTGTCTAGAGCAGTATAACAAACATCCACACATCTGCCCATTCGCAAAATTTTTCTAAAAGAACTAAGTGTCAATTCTAAATTACGGACCCTGTCCACAGTATATTTGTTCGCATTTCGAGATTCCAACTGGTGCCATATTAACCTACTTATGTACTGGATTAGTCTCGCTATTTTATCACGTCCGTTCGATTGGTTATTTACTTTAATAATTACCTCCATATTAACTTCTGAAAGGTAGCGCAAATGTTTCGAGATGATTTCACACGATATGTTCAAAGTTCAAGACATATAGGAATGATATGGCTTTCAAAAAAACTTCGAATTTCCAGTCTTAAGGTCTTCTAAAATTAAAACTGTATGCACCTTCTTTCAGATTCAATTTGGTGACATAACTGAACTAAAATTTGGGGAGCGAAACCCCTGCAGTTCAATTAAAGCGCATTTAACAAAAGTAAAACATTTTCTGTAAATAAACATATCAATGTCAATATGACATTGATACCAAAGAGTATATTTTCATTAGTTAAGACGATTCATTGTATAACTTGGTTCAAATACATGCATAGAGTATTTTGTTTAATTGGAAACTGTATCATTTATTTCCTTTTTTTGAGCTCAATTTTTATCACATTAAATCTTCCATAATACATTTCAAATTATATAATATTTCCTGTATTTCTAAAAACATAGATATTATCTATTGAAGAACATATTCACATATCACTGCATTTTATAAAATTCAATATTTTACGGAAACTTTTTCCAAATCTACATCTGACAATTTGTTTTTCTGCTCAAAATTGTGAATTTTTCTTTAAGATGGCAAAACGGGGTGCAAGCTTTGGAAGAAAGTTCATCCAAGAAAATAAATAACTATTTTCTTTACTATAACAAAGGATAATTTACATAAAGTTATATAAAATATGTATATAATTATGCTGGCGCAGATTGTAAGCCATGTAAATACGTAAAGGCTAGCTGATTTTCAATGTTATCCTAACAAAAGGGTCACTGTTGTGTCCTATTGTCAATGTGAACTGTGCTTTCGAAGCTCAAAAGTTGCTAAGCATTTATTAAATCTTAGCGTTATTTATTAATACATTATTTCTATTATAATAAATTTGAGAATTTACAAGAAAACACTGTAATATGGGTGTATTTTTGAAGTAAGATTTCAAATTGTTAAAATAACCATTAAAGGTAATGACGAAAAAGTCTTAAATTTGAAAGAATGGTATACAAGACAGGCACTTCTTAAAATAAATGCTTTGGCTGCAGTAACACTACAAAAACTTTTGTGCCACCGAATTGACGATTAAAACAGCGAAATAACAAATGTACAAATTTTATTTAATTAATGTGTGTATTCAATATCGTTTCCAATACATTTAATCAAGATACAAAGCGTAACTAATCGCAAAGTACTTATAAATATCTAGATGCCGTTTTACTGTTTCACAATAAAATCCAGCAGTCTCATAGTAACATTCCAATGGCGATCGTTTTCGATTAAATCTGATTTAATTAGCCTTTATTTCAACCACTGAGCCTTATTAACGTTTTGAACGCGCGTGTTCCCCGTGGAGGCCGCAAGATCTTCCAATTTATCGAGCGCTCATGGCTTTTATGAAGAACGCGGAGTTTAGTTCTCTTTTGATAAATATGGTAAAATACGTACAATATTTTGTAACATAGTAAAGTTCTAGTATTTCTCAAAAGCAAACACGCGAAAAATGTGCCTAAAGTTTCCTTTGTCAGTTTTGAAGTACAAAATGACGGTTATAATTTTATTTTAGTTGTTTATTTCATATGCTATTCACATAATTTATGAGACTTTTAATAATATGTAGTAAGGAATTGTCATAATACTTTTATTTCAGTTTAATTTTAATGTGAAATTATTACTTTTTTTTTTAGTGGGTTTTAAAATTATTACATATTTACAAAAATAGTGTTGAATATGACCAAGGGCGAATGGGTCTTTGCATTTTGCAGAGACCGCTAGAAAGAATTTCCGTGAGTATTTCTTCATGCAATCACACATACAAAAAAGAAATAATAACTATTCCTAGTTTATCTTTTCAGAGCTCACCTATATTCACAAGGGTCCGTAGGGATAAGGATGTATGCGCATCGTTAGCCATTTACGTGGTCATGTTTTGTTCATTTTTTTATTAAAAGTATGTAGTTCTACTGTCATATATGTAAATTTATCAAACCTATAATTACGAAAGGGTTAGTTAGCTTTTGTGAAGAAATAATGTATTTTAATGAATTACTGTGCAGTGAAATATTATCTATATGATACTAGTTAGTTTGCGTAATATTTGTATTTCATGTACATTAAGAATCAAATTGTAAATCGAAAAAATACATTAAAATGATAAATATCAGCATTTCAATACATTTTATTAAGTTTACAGTAAGGTTGCGCCTTCCAAAGGATAATTGAAAACAGTTACGCGTGCAAGGGGAGGAAGTAGTTCTACAATCGCGCTCTCAATAGGCCTCCATTTCTGCTTCACGTTCCGTACAGAATTATAATTCTAGAAGTTGAAGTCATTAATGGAGTTCAAACAATGGCGACAACAACAGATTAAGACGTTATGGAAAAAAATGAAACACTATTGACATGAACAATAAGACTGCTGCTGGATTATCTCAATTGAAAGTCTCTTAATTTTTTAATATATTTGGTTTGTAATAGTTATTCAGAAACTGGTTCTGAAGATAATTTTGCTATTATAAAATGGTTCTAGGAGCGTTTAACCAACTCAGCGATGACTAGGGTTAGCCAACGCTTTCAAGTACTATAAAAATTATAAAATGTTAAATATTAAAAAAAATATGTATTATTAATTACTGAATTTTCGATAGATTAAGGGAATAGTATTATGTTAATGACTGCATAAAAAAACAGTTCCTATTTCTATGAAAGTTATATTTCGACAGTACCTTTGTCTATTTAGAACTTTCTAACTTTTGCGATTACATTGCTACATAAATGACTTGCCTTGTGCAGCACAAGATAATCGTAAGATAATGTTGTTTGCTAATGATACACATCATCGCTTTTGAAAATAGGTAGAAAAAAAGATCTTCTACTGGAACATCTTCTTGAATAACACTTTATCTCGTGTATTGAATTGATTCAATTTTAACAATTTATTGCTTAGTTCAAATAAAACAAATTGACACTATCAAATATAAAATTATGTGGACATAAACAATTTGAAATTAGTTCCTTTGAGCTTTATTGATTCGAACAAATTGTTAGCAATTACCTTGGATAGTAAAATTCAATGGGCTCTACATATATCGTAACTCATAAACTTGATTCCGCTGTTCTATGCAGTTAAATTAAATAATTCACAGATGTTAATATAACGAGTTCGGTTTATTTTAGCTATTTCATGATATTATGTCGTATGTTATGTTATTGTGGGGCAGTGTGGCGGATATTAAAATAATTTTTATCTTACAAAAAAGTGTTACCTTTGTGTTTCTTCTCTTAATTCTTCAGTGATGAGTCAAGATTTCGCAACTTTAAAACCGATTTTTATTTCTTATCGTACTCTCAGTCTATTGCAATCCAGTGTAACTGATTATATTTGCAGTGCACATATTGAATTAAGTTTCTTACTTTTCCCGTTTGTTAGTTGGGCAAATCCTTTTGTCCGAATACCTAAAAATAGTCTAACAGTTTCATAGTTTTCACCCATTTCATAGTTTTAAATTTCACTTCTATGGACCAATCCCTAATGACTATTTTTGTTTGTGGTACTAAGTGTATAATTTATCGTGATAGTAAAAAAAAAAATGAAAATACAATAGATTTTATATAACGATAGATGAATGTGAATCACAGAGTACTTTCTATAAAAATTGTGTATCTATGGCAGTCCATTTGATTGAATCTGTTAGATTGAGTCTATATTGTTGAATTGATTGGTTATTTTTAATATTTTATTTCAATATTATTGAGATATGGCTCGACGTGCAGTAAACACTTTAAAAGAGTTTTTATTGTTGGGACAATGCGTACCAACAGTTAAACAAAACGCTGCAAAGATTAGAGTAAAGAGGTTAGAATTAGACGAAAATTTACTAATGGTGAGTGAAGTATTTATTAATATATAAATATTTTATTGTTGTGTTATTAGAAATAGTTAAATTAAACAATTTATTGCAGTACTTTAAAGAAGATTCATTCTATTATTGTCACGATCCAAATAAAAATTGCAAGACCGGAGATATTGTCCTGATACAAGCACTTCCACAGAAGCTAACTAAACTTATCACACATGAAATTAAAGAGATTGTCTATCCTTGTGGAGATGTTACAGATCCAATTACAGGGGAAAAAGTTTCAAAAGAGTTTTATCGTGATGATATGGACAAAGAAGTGGAAATTTATGGAAAACTAAAATCTACATTTGATTACAAAAAAGCCCCACCAAGAGGTTGGCAAGAAGGAAAGAAAGATTTTACAGATAAACCTACATATATTAAATTTCACATGTTTGAAAAAGAAGATCCTTATTCAATTTAATGTATCTAATTTAAAACTAATTATTATCTATTTAATTACAATTTAATAGAATAGATTCCTAGCTTTTGAATATGTTTATTTTATTTTAAGCAACATATATTATGGAAAATAATGTTATCATCAATAAAATTTTATCATAGCTATTAAAATAGTCATTAGAAATGGGTAGACCTCTCTCGTGTGTACATATACATTCTCAAATGAAATAAATGATTTTATTATTATGAATTACAACATTGTAATTTATATTTGAAGAAATGTTGAATATGATAAAGCAAATTTTTTCTTGCAATATTCAATTTACAAAAACTATTTCATAGAAGCCAGAAAAAAAATTGGATTTAATATCATAGATTATAATTTTACAATGTCCATGGTACAATTTAAGAGAAAAAGAAGAGAAGTAAGAAGTCATAAAAAGTTCCATTTAAGGGTATCTTATTTTTCAAGAAGTCTGACAACCTATCCTTGAAAAATTTAGTTTAGTGTACAATAAATTAGACATTTTATTTCATGTAATTTCATTATATGACTATATATATATATTATTAATAAAGAAAACTTATACACTAAAGTTGAAGCTAAATCTATAATTATTTAAGTACATTTAGGAAGGGTTGTAGAACCTATTTACTGTTACATGGTTTGATGTAGAATAGAAATAATTAGGAGCTACCAAAAAAATTGATTGTTGAGCAATTATCATTATAACAATGTGCTGTGTCTTAGCCCAGGTCTGATATAAGGAACCCAATACAGAGTACTTTAGGTGATAAATTAGATTATTCATCATCTCATAAAGGAGTTATACATAGCAGATCTTTATTCAATAAGTTAGGCTGCAGTATTAAATTCATATATGATTACCAGGTTTTCCAGAAATTTAGACCTATGAGTGGCTCTCCTATACACTTACATTATGTTTGTCACTTTGACTAATCTGTATATATAGTTTACCACATTACACCTCTGTATCATAGAAAAACTGATACAAATTTACATATCTGATTTTGCACAAATTATTTACAAACTAATTAGAATTATTAATTTTTTTTGTATACAATTTTGTCTAACTACAATAGATTTCAATAGAAGGGAGTATTAAAACAAAAACAAGCACTATGCAAGTTGTGCCAAAATCCGTCATTTGCTTTTATATTTATGTAGATAAAATTATGACTTGCTTCATATCCATGTTGCACAACATTAAAAAAATAATGAAAATATCAAAAACTGGCTTTAATTTGTGCATAAAAGTTCAGTTATAATTTGAAAATTTATATTTACTACTAGTCTGTGTTCTTAGTTGCACCTATCTGGTTACAAACAAATGTTTTAATATAGTTATGAAATATGAAGTCCAATGTGAACAAATATTTATTATAATCTGGAACAGTTTAACCTTTTGAAATCTATTAAGATGTAAAAACATGCCCACACATTTCGAGATGAAAAATATAGGGTACTTATTCTCCATTTTTTTTATCAGTTATTGTTGAAATTTCATTTTAAACATAGCTCGTAAGAATATCTTCTATTAAATGGTTGTTATGAAAAGCAGCAGATGACTACGATCATATAATTGCACCATGTTGTGCCAAAATGAATCAACCCACACAACTAATTTTGAGATAAATCAAGTTAAAAGTCTGTTTTGTTTATATTTCTGGTTAATTTTATTTAAAAAATAAACCTACTTTCAATTATTTGTGTCGTAGATTAAACACGTAAAGCATACTTTACGATATTGTGCATTAAAATCTCATTTTTTACCAAATTGAGGGTTGACTCATTTTGGTATAACATGGTCCAATTGTGAATAAAACTGAAACTGAAATTAGATTTGAAATCCAGACTACGTTAGGTTCAAGACTAGTTTTACAATGGAATTAGACTAAAATAGGATCAATGTAAAAGATGGAAATTTTTAAAATCCATGTAGATTATAAATTGGGAAAAATTGCAGACGAATACTAGTTTAAATATTTCATTGAACTTGTTTTTAATATAATTTTGAACTAAGTACACTGAAATTCTGTTCATATATACATCTTATCAAAAAGAAGCCTGTAATCCAATTTATTAGCTTATGTAAATGGCTAATTAATATTGAAATTGTTAAATTGGTCAGTATTATAATTTAAGTGCATTACTTTATTATTAACTTAGTATTAACCTATATTGATAATATATTTCAAGTGGGGATTGTTCAAAATTTTTGCCTTTTTTTAAGAGGATTTTTGAGTGGCAGACAAGCTTGTGAGCCACCAAAAAATAGGTGGTCATTGCAGCTCTTGGACACTCACAGCCCCAGAGGAGTCATCAGTACATTGCCATCCTATTGGATAGAAATAATAGATGGAGGGCATTGGGACACTGGAACTCTCATTCACTGGACGAAATTTACAGTTGCAGCTGCACTTGTTTATATTCTGTAAGAATGTGACATCTCACCTGTTGAGCCAGTTCATTTTCGTGTTGCAGCCTAATGGACCATAGCATGTGAAATTATAATTGTTGTAATTTGCATATGAATTAGTTCTTATATAATATATGTGGCAGTGAAAAAATGGTTATATATATAGTGTATTTGATACATGCATGGCAAATGGAAAGCTATAATTAGATTTGACAGAATGTATCCTAGTTATAATACTTAAGTTTTATTGTGTATAGTCAATCAATTCTCATGAATTTTCTTACAATATTGGCAGAGTGCAACGCTTGTATAGAACATCTTTATTGAGGTAGATACTTTTTTAGATCTATGGTACTATGTCTGCAGAATCTCATTCAAAGGTTTTTATTTCTGAAACTGAAATCCTAAATAAATATTTGAATACTATGAGTAAAAAAATAATAAAAATATAAATGAAACATCAAAAAATAACAAATTGCTTATTTAATGTAATTGCTTTTTTTGAGGTGGATGAGTTTTTTTGTTGCTATCAGTCCTGTGCCAAGAATTCCCTTTCGAGCGCTGCGCCCATCAGATTCCAGGAGTTGTCATCGTCAGGAGGTTCTCCTTCTTCTGAGCTACCGGACGATCGTCGTGGGCGTTTATGGGGTGTTGGTTCACTGTCACCTGTGGCAAAAATAAAAGATTTAAATTATCTTTTTTACTCTCCTTATCGAGAAAACATTTTGAAAACAATCAGGCATATATACAAATAAGGTCAATAAATAACTTTTGTTCTATTAAAACTGTTTGAGTTCTGGTAGAATTGTAGTTATAATAAAACTGTGCAAATTTTAGTAGTTAAGGATCAATTACAGGCCATCTATTATGGTCAATAGAAGTTGACATAATTAATTCATATAAAGAATTCAAATATTATTTATTAATAAAGTGGACATATGTTTCGAGTTAAGATTATTTTAATAGTTAAATCATTTTACAAAACTTTCGCCTCATGAATATATGTAAAAGTATGATATATATATGTGTCAGTAATGTATGTGGTATATGTGTGACTGGACACGAGTGTTTTCATGGGATGTTTTGTATATGTACATGAAATAAAGGAAATGAAAAGAATAAATGAAGTTCAAAGAAAAGAAAAAATAAAAAGAAGACAAAATATCTCATAATTCCAAATTCACTTGCTTTATGGGATACTTTAAAACAACTTATATTTTTAGTCCAAACTCTGGATGAGATCAGTTTGATCTGAAGCCTAATTTATCTGATTTAAACTAAACTTTTTTGTAAATTCATAGAACTTTGTTAAATGTAAATTTGTTCCAGGAACAACAATTATTGTTTTTAACTTCCTTAATTTTATTGTAACTTAAATGTGGAATGGAACATTGTTTTTGATTCAAGTATCTACTGATTAATATAAATAAATTACCTAAAAATGATTCAAAAAACCAAAATTAAATAAAAATCACATTTATGTATGTATGTAGCATAAAACTTAGACATAAATCTATTACCATAAAAATGTCTATCAAAATCTACTTAGCCTTTTAGAGTATACCAAAAATAACACTATAAAAACAGGGAACCAGCAATATTTGAAAAATGTATTGATATTGAAGGTTTCTTCAAAATTCGATCTGCAATTTTAACATATGACAATAATCACTAAAAATTTGTTGATCAGTTAGAGTCTGAACAAAAGTATATAGATAATGCCATAAAGATAATATGTATATTATTATAACCTTCTAGATTTTTTATGTAATATAGAATCACACATGGAAGTATTTACCATTGAATAATTTCAAAAATATATAGTTTTCAAAATTCATGTTACATTATATATTCTACAATTTCGTAACAATTAAATGTCAATTATTAAATGAATGTGATTAAATGATTAGACCTGGCGCCACATTCTAGCACAAGAAGTTTCACCAAAAACAATTTCTTATCAAACCGAGGGGCTGCAAGGTGAGACACGACTTGCCGAGAAACTCATAAATATTAGGTAGGAGGGAGATAAGCCAAAGAAAATTGCACACCATAGAAAAGCTTATTAATATGTAGTAATAAATAAGGCATAGACATTTGACTTTTTTAAACAGACAAATGAAAGCTTATTCGTGTAAACTAAAAATATTGTGATGCAGGAATGATATATAGATTTGAAGATAAACACAATAACATGATTTAAACAATTTACATCCTGTTGACACTCGCAACTCGGATGCATTGGAAAATTGATAACTCCATCTATCTACTTGTGCTGCTTTGGATGTACACATAATGAGAATAAAATAAATTATAATCAAACAATATAATTCAAATATCTTTTTATTATTGAGAGCTATAGGTAAATTCCAGTTTTATTTAATAACAATGGAATAGTAGTTATGTATAAATAGTAATTATTTATACATAACTACTATTGTATAATATAATACTACATAATTATAATAATGAAATAATATTAAGCCTAATGACACAACCAGAATCGCTATTTCCCAACAAAAAAAAATGTTTTAAATACACTAATCTGTATCAGGGTAATTTTAATCCGAGATTTGCATACCATACAACAGGCTAGCCACTTAAATTTTTTAGATGATTTATATACTTTTTTATACAACTACAGTATTTGTAAGAATGTGTAACTGGCTTACAAATGATTGTTATTATGAATGTTTTACAATGTTATTAACAAGGATTATGTTAAATTTCACTATCAAATATCATTCAATTTTACGTTTTAAAGTAACTAATGTTGAAATTTAAATAGGCCTCTATAATAAACATAATTTTATGTAATTAAAAAAACCACCAAAACGATATTTTTACCTGTTAAAACATCTAAGGAATCATTGGATTCACCATCCTGTTTCTCACTTAACCTAAAACCAAAATATTTTTTTGTAAATTTGATATTTCTATTCATGCTGAACATCAAAATCAAATTAAGACATTTAATTACCTGTCTTTAGAATCATCATTTTCTACAGTAATTAGCCTATCTTCTGGCGGATTTTCTTCATCATCAAGATCGTCACCGCCGGGCTTCGATTCATCTGATGAACTTTCATCTGATTCATTAAATATATCTTCAACCTATAAATCATCATAATATCAATCACACTAGGTTCTATCAAATTTATTTTTTCAATGGCATAATGTAAATGAAATAAATTATACTGGCATTTTTAATCTGAAATGGTATATTTGTAACAATTTTTTTCCTTTTTCTAAGCTGCTAAGAATTGTATTTAACATCACCTCTCTATCCATATCGGCAATGTCGTCACTGGAAAACGAAAGCAGGGGATTAATCGTATCCATGAATCTACCCGATGGTGTTCGTTTGCGTAGGGCGGCCGCCGGGGCGGGGGGTGCGGGCGGGGGACTGCTGCAATGTGCTGGCGGTCGTCTTGCAGTACTCTACAATATAGAATTTTAAAAATCTTGCACAGATACTTACAAGAAAATATAATACATTTGATAACAAAAGAATGTCCATACATGCAAATTGAACTCAGGCATATTTTTGCATATAATTAAAGAGGCTATTTAAATGAAATATTTTGTATTGGACATTTTCAATAATACACCTTTATTCCTGTCTTGTGAGCATTTGTTTTTTAATGTGATATATTGCATTTGAATTTGTTGATTTAAATAAATTAAAATTATATGGTTTTATTTCAAAAAACAGTAGGCAAAATTTACAACAATTTTTAATAACCTGTTACGAGTTAAAAAAAGAAAGCTTTTAACCTGATCTATATGCATGGAGAACTTCAGAACTAATAGCTTTGTATGGTTTTTCACATTTTTAACACTTTGACAGCCAAGCCTTTTATTTATTGCTAATATCTGACGACGTGATCAGCCGATCACGTCCCCAGTCTGTGACATCTTTTTTTGTTAGAGATGCTGATAACGTACTGAGTACGTGTTTGAATTTCAATACTGTTTATTCTAAAACAGCGTCCTGCGTTCGTGATCCGCGTATTATCAATGCTTAGATGAATGCTTAGGCTACGCACACAAACGCATTTCAAATAGTTACGGTGTGCGGGGCGCGGGGGATGAAGTATCGCCCGAGTCGGGTCATCTCTCGTGCCAGTTGTCCCAGCGCGGCCGAGTGATCGAGACCCGGCAGTGTATAAATTTTTGGCGCGAAATGACTTCGCGACGACGATTTCGTCTGGATTCAGACAGGGGCATTAGGGATATATTTGATAATTTACAAAATGATGATGATTCCGATATTGAGGAGGACACCGAGAGAAATGAAACTGAAGGTAAGTTATCGATTTTACTTGTGTTTTTATCAATTATTGCTATTGGTTTTGAATAAGTTCTACATGTTTTGTTTTCCAGAGGCAGTTGATGACTTTAGAGCCGGTCATGAACAATTAGACTTGAATGACGAGGACATACCAGAGCATAGTCAATTACCGATAAGGACTCGGGGATGGCCAAGGTCTAGGGGAGCAGATCGAAGTCGTGTTCGTTCAACTCGCAGTCGCGGCAGAGGAGGTCGAACTGTACATAATGCTCGACAAATTGATGAAGCTAATGGATGGTCATATAAACCAATAGAACATCTACCTGAAAATCCTGTCTTTCAAGATTTATGTACGGTTATGCCTCCAATTGATGAACATTCAACGGAATTCGACTGTTTTTCAATCTTTTTCCAGACTCTTTTGGAAACTTCTCAAAGAAGAAACCAATCGCTATGCAAGTCAAATGAAGGCAAAGCAAGCTAGACAGGGTGTGTTGAAGCCAGGAAGCATGTTGTACAATTGGAAACCTGTTACAATGCGAGAAGAAATTCTTGGCTATCATAATCCATATGGCGCTTGTTGACAAAGAAAGTTTCGATTCATATTGGTCCACTAGAGATTATCCAAACTCCATTTCCAAAAAGATCATGACGAGATCTCATTTCAGAGCCATATATAGTTGTCTTCATTTAAATGACAACTCGAAATATATACCACGGGTCAGGAAGGCTATGACGCTTTTTTAAACTGCGGCCATATTTTGAGGAGTTATCGAGTTTGTGTCAGAGGGCCTTTTCCCCTGATGAAGAACTAACTGTCGATTAAGGAACATGTGGTTTCAGAGGGAAAGTACATTTTCCAGTGTATAATAAAGATAAACCTGACAAATACAGCATGAAAATTTATATGTGGTGCGATGTTAAAACCGGCTATATATTGAAGATGGTTCCTTACGTTGGTGACTCAAAAACTACCCAGAGAATAATTATGGAATTGTGCGAACCATAGTTTGGAAAATGGCACACCATTTACATGGACAGGTTTTTTACCAGCCCAATTACTGTTGACTTACTTTGGCTAAGAGAAACCCGTGTTGTTGGTACGGTTATGGCGAATCGGCGTGGTTTGCCTGAGGAATGACGTCAACAGTCTTTGTAGGTGAATGAAATGACCTTTTGTCATCGTGGTAATCTCACCGCCTGTAAATGGAAGGATAAGCGGAGGTGCTGATGCTCACAACAAAACACGCCGCTACATGGACGGAAGTAACAGCTAAACGCAAGTTGGAGCAACCAAAAACAGAAGCCTGATTGCATCATCGATTACAATCACTATAAAATGGGTGGATCTCAACGATCAGTATCTTTCATACTATTCTTTGAACAGAAAAACAATGAAATGGTGGAAAAGATGTTTTCAATTTGGTAGTAGGGCTTTGGTAAACGCACGTCATTTTAATAAAAGTAGGACCAACAGGCGTCATAAATTGCGATTCTCGCATTTTGATGACTTGTGGTGAAAGTTGGTGCAGCATGTAGACATCGATGATGAAGGTCCATCTCGTGGTTCACATCATAATGATATGACCTCAGATTAACAGGGAGGCACTTCATGGAAAGGATACCGGCGACAGGATCGAAAACGAAAGTGTAAAGAGTTTGCAAAGTCTGCGCTGACAGTACAAAACAAGCGGGTAGCGAGTCGCCAAAAACTGTGTTTTGCCCAGATTGCAATGTGCCCTTGTGCTATGACCGTGCTTCAAAAGTTCCATACAAAGAAAAACACAGCATAAATTTAAAAAATTTGATTATAAGAGTTTTTTTTTTTGGAATATTTTACTTTTTATAAGATGATTTTTTAATAAAAAAAATGTAAAAGAGACATGTTTTTTAATTTTTTATTATAAAATATTCCACCTTTAATAAAAGGAAAAAAAAAAGCACGGTCGAAACTATTAGTTTCATTTCTATGAAACTAATAATATTGTTAAAAAGTGCCGGTGCGCTACTAATGCTACGTTTATTATTTGAGCGGCTAATTAGGATAAATAGGCGTCACGTATCTAGTCCGTGATCAACTGTCAGTGTTAATCAAAATGGTTGTTATTCAACTTTTTTGATAAAATTATTTAAGTGCAAAATACTTCTAACAAATGAATTAATGAAGAGGGCTGACAAGACCAGACTATTACTAATATTAACAGCTTTTGGTTTGTTTTTTTTTTTTCAATAATTGTGGCAATCTTGATTCATTCAATTCGAGTATTTTGATTATATACCTGCCCACCACGTTGGAGAGGATAAAGACGTTCGTCAACGCGCTCCCAGCGTTCGGCACAGCTCCATAGCCACTCGGGAGTCACTACGTGTAGCCGTCGACCTTCTACCATGCGACGTGACGCATTCACTTTTGCAGTGCCTGTGTAAAGGATGGCCGTAATTAAATTTTGTAAAAACATTAACGCACCACTAAAGATTACGATTTAAATACTGTTAAGCACGGTGCGCACGGCACCTATAATATATTGGGACCTTGAATAAGTTCTCGCTGTTTCTTCAAAGATGGCAGTAGCAGTACCCCATTCGTGTAATTTCGAATGGTAACACTCATGGAAGACAGCAGTGTATCTAACTTTAAATTTCAGTGTATGATAGTTCATTTTAGTGTAAACAAAGTAATTTTTTCTTAGTTCTGAAAATGTCTGCTTTTGTGCCAAATAAAGTGTATTTGCAGGGAATTTTATTGCACTACTTTATTCAAAAGAAATCTGCACCTGAAGCACATAGAATTCTTGCTGAGACTTATAATGCTTTGTCAGATACGACATGCAGAGACTGGGTTTTGACACTTCAAAAATAATGATTTTAAACTTGAGGATAAAGAATGTTCTGGTGCATCGGGAAATTTGAAGACGAAAAGTTGGAGGAATTACTCGATCAAGACTGATGTCAGACACTAACAGAACTAGGAAAAACATTACAAGTTGATGAGTCAACTATTTCAAAACATTTAAAAGTTTTAGGAATGATCCAGAAGCAAGGACATTGGGTACCATATGAATTGAAGACGAGAGACGTCGAACGGCATTTTTTCAGGTGTAAACGCCGGAATTGTACTGATTGTAATTGTATTTAAATTGTAAAATTGTACTGCTTCAACGGCAGAAAAGAAAAGGTTTTTTGCACCACATCATGACTGGCGATGAAAAGTGGATACATTACGGTAATCCACAGCGTAGAAAATTGTGGGATATGCTCGGCGATGAATCAACATCGTCTGCAAAACCAAATATCTATGGTTCGAAGCCCTGCTGATCCCACCAAATACAGAGACGAAGTATTTGGTGGGATCATCAGGGTGTAATTTATTATGAGCTGCTCAAACTGAATGAGACTATCACTGGGGATCGCTATCGACTTGATTGATGCGTTTAAGGCGATCCTTAAAAGAAAAACGGTCGCTATACAAGCAGAGACACAACAAAGTGATTTTGCTACATGACAACGCTCAGCCTCATGTTGCAAAACCAGTGAAAAGCTACCTGGAAACGCATCAATGGGAAGTTCTACCCCACCCGCCGTATTCACCTGACATAGCCCCTTCTGATTTTCACCTATTCCGTTCAATGGTACATGGTCTAGCTGACCAGCACTTTCATTCTTATGAAGAAGCTAAAAAATGGATCAATTCTTGGATAGCCTCAAAAGACGTGTCATTTTTCCAACGCGGAATTCATATACTGCTAGAAAGATGGGAGAAAGTGGTCGCTAGTGATGGGCAATACTTTGAGTGAAACGTTTTTGTTCCTTATAATTTAAATAAAGCTTTTATTTTGTAAAAAACAGTGAGAACTTATTCAAGGTCCCGATACATTCACGTCCAACACATAAGATGTGCAACTTTATATAGGCCGTATATTGGTTATTGTAATATTTTAAATTATATTTACAAGGTTAAAATTTAAAAAATAACTAGTCAAATCCCAAGTTGCAGCTATATCTTATTGTCTGAGGCACTGACTTTTCAAACCCATCAATATCCAAAATTAATTTCCAAAAAACGCTAAGTGGGCGCTTAAATCATAAAATTTAACTACTGTTCAAATTTCACAGGCTAGCTTCAATTGTTTAGATTTAGCAACAAACAGTTAGCTCATATATGTTAGTATATACATTAATATTAGGTGTACGGTTATTCTTTGTTGTAACTATTGTAAAGGAAAATGTTGAAAGAAATAAATATGTTATACATACAAGGTGAGTTTGACTACTAAATGTTAGTTTTACGAGAAAAATTACTAAAAATATGTAAAACCTTGAATAGCCTTTAAGATTTAACTTCTTCAATGGAAAATAAAAGTATCAAGTATGTTCAACAGACTGTCTAATCTTATAAAATATATGCAAAAATTATGTGAACCTACCCGATCTAACAGCAACTAAATGTGTAGTGTTTTCAGTAAAATCCTGAGTGACCTCAGCTCCAAGACTCTTTGCCACTAAATATGCTCTAGATGTCTCCAATTTTTGATGGGTGGGTACTAAACCACTAAAAACTAAACTGAACCCAGATAAAACTCGTGATTTGACCTCTGGTACAACTGTTTTAAGATCAGGAATTTGTCCAGCCCCCATCTTGTCATATAATTCATAAAAATATCTGGAATGAGACATTTGACTGTTTAAAATTAAGGTCTTTAGTATTATGATGATGTTCATTATTTTACAAATGAGCTAAGAAGGATCTACCATTTCTGTACATTCTACTTCAAATACTTGCTATATTTGTTTAAATTATCTCTTATCATTTAGTATCATTATCGTGCTATTGTTAAAATCTGATAATGGAGATAAAAACCTTCAAATGGAGAAATATGTAAATATATTATGCAATAGTAATAATGTTACAGATCAATATTTTTATGAAGTGATAGATACTTAAATATTCATTCTCTGTCCTTGATTATTGGAGAACTCATATATACATTTAATTAAGAGACATTTACATGTAATGTTTATTCACATTTGGTAGTTATTTAGAGGTTTCAATTATTACAAAGAACAAATATATTACAAAAAAAGTGATTATTCGAATGTATGACTAATGTTTGGTTTATTTCAATGCATTTTTTTTTTATTTTAAACTCACTTATGTATATTTTTCAAAATATCCTCCAAATATATTAGATAATCATCGGGGTCATCAATTTCTATTTGCCCGTCTGAAGTTTCCGTCCATTTTGGTTCCACTGTTTCAGCCTCTATTTGTACATTTTCACTTTCTTTACTTTTACTTTCCTCTGATCCTTCATCTGTACTTGATTTAACTATTTTTCCATTACCTCCAACTTCTATTTTAGTCTGATTCTCTTCAGCATCAGATTTCTGTGCCTTTTCCTCTGTGCTTTCTTTATTATCCGGGTCGGGATCGAGAGTAGGCATTTGATGAATTATGGGCACCTGTGATCCGTTCTTCCCACTAATCAATTGAGTTTTTTCATCAACTGTAAACAATAAAATAAATTTGATTACTTAAAACACTTTATTGAAAAAAACTCACAAAATTGTACAGACAAACTACACATTGTTGCAATATTTTACTGTAAGTTGTAGTCCACATATCTGTCTTTCTCGCAATGCCTTCAAATAGAGAAAGTCTTCAAATGGACAATAATATCTGGACTTTTGTGAAGTTATTAATAAAACTGAATATATAACCTGTATCATAAATCCAGTGATGATTTTAAAAACTTAAAAATGTGACTATATCTTTAAAAATCAATAATTCATTATTTCAAAAATTTTATATGTGCACTGCAAGCATAAGGATGAAGATGCTAGTATAGAGATTGGTAACAGTTATATGTAAAAACTACTTTTTAGCATGGCTTTCTCCACTTTCACTTTTGAAAAACAACTAACACATTGTTAATTTGCTTTGTCAAAATTTCAAACGAAGAATTATTAAAATATAACTTTTGTAAATGTTATTTTAAAGGACATTTTTGTAATTTTTTTCTATGAAGAATGATTTACAATTATTTCAATTTTATGTCTAGTAGTGTCCATTCCCAAAACTAATATATCTAAAATTATTATTTTTATTTAAATTATTGCATGAAGTACATAAAAATGAAAATTAAATTTAAGCAATAATTTTTGTTATTCACAAAACTTATGTTCACTTATTAAGCTTACACATAGGAGGTGCGTTGATATCTCCAGTGCATTGAAAGAATGTGTATGGCCGCACATGTATGAGGTTTGTGGCATGTCTCCATACATCCTCCCTGTCGTCTATTATACACACCATGTTGTCACCACATGGAAATAATGCCCTGTGAATTTAATACATTGACAAAACACATAGTGATGGATTAAATTAAACTAAAAACATTAAAATTTTAAATGCTTTCATTTTCATCTAAATCTTTGTTAAAAACGGAAATAAATTTTACATGGAATTTTTGTATCACTTTAATAGAATTATATACTTTGTATTTAAAATCACATAGACCATTATGAAAATCATCATAAATTATATACGTATAATGAGATTATGTACTAACTTGAGATTTGCAGCTTTTGCCCTAGCATCAAAACATTCATCTCTAGACAATATTCTGTGCGAAAAATACTTCTTCTCTGGGTCGAGGAGTTCTGCTACAGCATGAGCATACTGTCTCGCACCAAATGTACACACATGAAGTTCATAGTACTTTGAAGCAGAGGCAAGGAATTCTCTAGTTCCTGGCCTTAATCTCGTGTGATACCAACGACCAGGACCACCTAAACCCCTAAGGAAATAGTGTGAGACTCCCTGGAATACAAAATAATATTTCACTGCATTTCGAAATAAAAAACATTTAAGTAGTTATGCCTTTTACTTCTAATAGTTTGGCTATTAGAATATTGTTAAATATGGTGTCTATTGCCAGCGCTGGCCTTAGTTTTGACCAGGGTGGAGCTAGATTGTTTTTCAGCACCGTCAAGTCAGTGCTCTATTTTTCCAGAAATCCTAATTCTGCTTCATGATAAGTAAATAATAATTGCAAATTTTTCAAAATAAGTTTTTATTGCAAACATATTAAGCTTAAATTAAAATAAGTAACTTTATATATTGTAAAACTGTTCTCTTTCTGAAAGCAACATCAAAATTTAATTTTTTGCTGAAAATTGTCTTTTGCATTTGGTTTTTTAGCACAGTTACATGGCGTCTAGAGCAACAGCTCCACTCGCTCTTCCCCTAGGCCAGCGTTGTTTATTGCCATAGTGACAATATTAAAATACTACCCACATCTAAATTTTATTTTTTTAATAATGCAAACAAAAAGAAAGGTGTACAAAAATTTTATGATTTAAAAAAAAAGTTGACTGATGTTTCCTATTTATAAAAATCAATGATTAAAGGGAGATTAGTTTCAACTATTATATCAAATATAAAAAAACATGTTACCCTAAAATAGAATTTGTTAAATAAATGTGCCTTATAACTAAGAATGATTATTAATAAAATTTGTATTTCAATGAATTATTAGCAGCTTTTAAATAAATTTGTAACTACTAAACCCATTACCTAATAGTCAAGTTTTTTTTACCTTCAAATTAGGGGGAACAGTTTCATTTGTTGTATGGACAAGTGTCTGATCCAAATCCACCAATAGAACTAATTTTCGGTCCTTCAACAGACGTTCAGCATCTTCTCGTCCAAGTTTCTGTGCTAATTCTTCAGAAACCTAAAATAATTTAGGATTTTTCTAATAACAAATCTGTTAGTTATTTCATACTGAGTAAAATAAATGTGTGTGTACTGTGTTTTTTACTCAATTGCTGAGGCATGCCTTCTATTAATTTATTTATTTCAGACTTAGAGATGGATTTAAGCTCTCCACACTAAACCAGTGCAGGATAAAATAAAGTATTCTATTAAATCAATAAATATCAAGGAACAGATGATCTTTTAGTAGTAGTACTTACTCTGAATTACAATGTTTATAACCTAACTACTATCATAGAGACACACCTTTAGTTCAGGTACCGAGTGAACCATGGGTACTACAGCTGCACCTTGCTGTAGGGAACTGTCTACGCGAAGATCTGCGCCGCATTCTGCACACATTTCTTTCATTACTGTAGGATGACGACATTCTTCTAATTCTGCTATAGGATTCCTGGAATGTTATTTGTTATTGATGATTAAACGTTTTGTTTACATTTGAATTACTTATTCAAAGCAAAGTTTCAAAAAGACGTAGTAATAAATTTTTAAGAACAATATAAATATTTGCGTGTTAGAAAACTTTTTAACGCAGAATTGTTCTTTGCAGTTGCGGTTGATTAGGTGTATTATTAAAAATAATTTTGGGAGATTATCAACGAACACTGTAAACTTGTAAACAAATGTGTATTTCGTGTTTATATCTAGTTATACAAACCACACAATGCTATGTAAAAATATTACTAAACTTATAATAAAGTAATTGTCGTTTCTTTTTACTAAAGTACGTAAGTTTTAAGTTTCTAAGAAACCATATATCCAAAATTTATGAACCTATTTGTATAATATAGTTTTAGCGGGAAAGTGTAATTTGGCGCGTAAAATGCATATAAACTGGTATGATTATAACAGTGTATGATTAAATCGCTATACGAGAAATATTCACTAGAAAACATATTATAAATCGGGATATGTAAATATAAAAAGGTTTAGGAAAATAAATAAATGTGACGTCACTTACGCAGGCTCTAATATGTCTCCTTCTTTCACCTTGATAGAACAAATTGTACCAGCCTGAGTAGCTTTGAACTTTTTTGTATCGAGGTTGTCGCCCAACGACTCGCTGTATGAAAATAAAACTTGTCCTTGCAATACAAATGCACCTTGCTTCACTTTTAATTTCACAATTTTTATAGGTTTTTTAGAAGGAACATAAATAGGCACAGTTTTGTCAGCCATTTTGAACGGATATTCATGCTTTGTTTGCAGAAGATCGAGTCTTCATTGGCTGAAAATGAAACTTTTTGGCGGTTATCAATAAATAACCAATCAGATGCTAAGTTTATAACAAATCGATAAAGACATAATGCGTCACATCCGCAAACAACATTTAAAGTTGCGTTCAAGTTAAAGAAATTTTGTGTTTTAATATGAAACTAATTAGTATAATACATATTCATATCACTATAACACCAATACCCAACGTCGGAGTAAATTATAGAATGAAAGTTTAGAAACGCTTCTTAACACACCGGCACCACATTATATTGTCACCCACCGATACAACACCGACATTGGCATCAATAACTATTTGAATATCGGCGTCCTACTTAATCGAACTAATAAACTAGAGAGTATGCATATATTTTCTGTTTCTCTAATGGGAAGTTATATGTTAAGCCCTAGATTATTTTACATATATGAATAAAAATCTTCATTCAATTTCAAAATAAGCATTATTAAATTTTGTCACTTATTTTGGGAAAATTAAAATGACAATCAATTACATTGAAAAAACCGCGGGTTTCAAAAGAATATTTTATAAACAAAATTTATTTAAACTTGCGCAAAAAAAGATTATTTTTATAAAAAGTTGAATAATTGTTTTGCATAAATGAATAGAAAACAATAAACTTTTCATAGAAAAATGTTTTACAATATTTTTTTCAAAACTGTGTTACTGCTTCTTATTTTCGCTAAATATAAGGGCTGCTATTTATATATCCGAAACTGGCCACATACAGAACAATATTTAAAAAGTAATAAAAATGAAACTCCTTAGCTGTAGAATACAGTTTCTTCATGTAACTGTCAATTGTTTTACACCATTGTATGTCATTTTGAAAATTGCGTGTTTTTATCTCGATATACTTGATCTCTCGTGAAAGCTTTGATGCTATGATTTATTTCAATTTTCGGCATGGGCTAAAAACAGTGCATCGATTAACTCACTTCGATTTTTGGAAATGTAATACCATTAAAAACCACTGTGTATTTTGGTTTAGTGAGTTTCATTGTGGGCAGTCTATGCTCATTGACGAATTTGAAGAAGGTCGCCCTAAATCGGTTGATGTACCGATGTTAATATACGAAATAGCGATGTTGGGCGGGAAGTAATAATTGAGATCATCATGTTGTATATCACAAAATAAAGGCATCCCTAGTATGACGAGCATACATAAAATATCACAAGAAAATTAGGCTGTAAAAAATATTTGTCCGCGTTGGATTCCGTACTAGGGTCATGTTGATTGGTGCAAAAATATGAAAAATAAAATAATCCAATCGTGGTGCGTCAAAAACTGTTTATAATATTTACAGTCAACGGTCTGAATGTTGTAAAATGAGCCGAACTCAACAAAAATGATTCGTGCCAAAAGCACTTTGTAGCAAGTAGTTGCCTGTTTTTTTGGTATAAATTGGTTACAAAGTAAAAAGTGGTTACAATGCTATTAGAGAATCGTCAAACAGTTAATTCGGAGTGATACACGACCATTGGTTTGCCAGAAGTCTAAAGAAATGAGAACGACCAACCGACAACGCAGAATCATTACTCATCATGATAAAGCTAATTGCCACACGTCGGCCGAAACAATTCGGTTTTTGCAAGGTCAAAAGATTGAATTGACGGGTCGTCTAGTGTACAGCCCCAATTTGGCACCCAACGATTTCTATTTATTCACAAGCGTGAAGAATAAATTACTTGGTCTACGTTTTTCGAGCCGTGAGGAGGCCGTTGATGCGTTCAAAATGCACGTTTTGGAGATATGTCAACCATAATGGAAAAAATGCTATAAAAATTGGTTTCAGTGTATACAAAAGTGCATCGATCATCATAGCAAATATTTGGAAAAGCAATAAAACTATATTAAATGTTAGATGTTTGTTTTTAATATTCCGGACACAAAATAGCTGCTCTATGACATTTAAATTTATATAGAACAAGATGTGAAGTAGGCGTTTTTCCCCATAGTTAGTTTTGTTGATTAAAATAGTATGGTTTTAGAGGACACTATTTGTTTTAATTATGGTAGTGTTGCACATATTTAATTATTTTCTCATTCAATTATTTTTTCCTGTATATCCTTTAAAAAGTTGTAAAGAAAAGTTTTGGGGATATATGGTATAGTCTACTTATATACATAAGTATTACTCGTAATACAGAAATATTACTAGTTAAATTCAGTTTAACTGTGTTGCACTACCAACATATATACTTTTTATTATTTGTATATTCTTTCGCTTGCTGTACCAGAACCGAGCAAAGTGGTTGGATTACGATATTATAATGAAAGTAAGTAATTGTACTTAGTTTATAGTACTTTTTGTTGCCCTTTCCTTACCTTAACATATTCTTTGATGTTTTTTCCATATATTTTTTCTTTTATAAAATGAGAGAGTTATTGCTTATAGCCCGATTTTTCAAAATCGAGAGTTTAGAGAAATCATCACTTAAAAGTACGAAAACGCTTTTATTACCATTTTAAGAAGATTATGTGTGCGCGCGCCCCTACATACGTAGCTATCGCTGGTCACTATATTTTATCATTAATTTCTATTAACAATTTATAATACTTTTATCATAATTTTTTTTGTGTACCTTTAAGTTCCGTTAAAGCAAGAATGCTTCAACGACGCGACGATGATGTAAAACGAGCAGCTACGTCCGAACATAGCTTATTTATTTTGTAAATACATTATGTGTATATTATGAACAATAATATTTGTATAGAAAAGCTCATAAAATATTAAACTATATCATCATGTTATAAATATTTTTTTGATCGATTTGTAAATAATGTTGTTTTACTTAAGTTATTACATTAAAACAATAATATTATCGTAAAGTAATATACCTTGTAAGCTTTAATATTATTTTAAAAATTTAGGCAGAAGACATGCTGAAGATAATAAGTACTACATTTGTTAGACATTATAATTTTTTTTTCGATATAATAATCACGTGTTGGTGAATCGATTATAAGTCGATTACTATCGTTACTACCATTAATTTGTTTTCAATTTACTTACGATAAAAACAAAAAGTTGTGTTGGGAATTTGGTGAAAGACGGTTCTGTTTCCTTCTTTTGTTTTCATTTAGTTTAAGTATTTACGTCAAGTAGATTTCATGTAAAGTTATAAATAAGCAAGATGTCTGAAGAGGCTGTAACAGTGAGTGATAATTCAGATTTAGAGGAAAATGGTAATGGAGAACTGCGGGGTTATTTGAGTAAATGGACTAACTATATTCATGGATGGCAAGATAGGTTTATCGTTTTGAAAGATTCTACACTATCCTATTATAAAAATGAGCTGGAAAGCAATCTTGGATGTCGTGGTGCCTTATGTTTAAAGAAAGCTAAAGTTAAGGTAAATTGAAAGTCGTTCGCTTTTGAGTATTTCGTTATTTTGTAGATTGTATCTTTATTAATGTGTCATTATTTAATGAATCTCGTCTTTTGATTTCTTGTTGTTAGACAAGCGCAACTAGTAATTTAACTTACGCGACCTTGGATATTTAAATGATCTTGTGATTCTCGACCTTAAGAATTGCCTTTTGGTAAATATTTGTTATGTGTAATCTATCTATATGTCATTGTACTAGTTACCTATATGAGTGATTAAGAAGCAATGCAGTTTTGGGGCATTATACCTTGTGTTCTAATGAATGTTTTCATTTTCAGCCTCATGAATTTGATGACTGTCGATTTGATGTTTCTGTTAATGATTGCGTTTGGTACTTGAGAGCTTCTAATCCAGAAGAAAAACAGCATTGGATTGATGTTTTGGAATCATTTAAAGTTGGTGATGTTTTTGTCCCTTGCCTTTGCCTAATATGAAAGAACAATAGCAAAATTTTTGTTGTCAAAATTATGAGCATTTTTGAAATGTAATTTAAACTTTATTGATGAAACAAGTTTGTTTTTTTTTTATTTTATTTTATTATGTACATAATTTAAGTTGTAAAACAGAGCAAACAATTTATAACAATATTTACCCTGTATCTTACTAGTAAGTTGTTACTATTGGTATTATTGCCATCAATTCCCAATTTTTTGAATTACTTGAACAAATTATACTATTGTTTATCTGAACAAATTGTAGGGATGATACACTACTTCTAGGTGAAGATAAAATGATAATTGGCAGATGGCCATCTAAACATCATTCCCTTCTTTCTTTTTTCATATTTCTGCAGGTGTTCTTAGATAGTTATGCAAGTGGATGGCACTTTAACTGACACTTGCTTAACATTGATATACTTCACAGAGATCCCCTACATTCTTTTGATCGACTATGTGAAGCCAATATTTTATCTACTTGAACCTTGCTTTGTAATCAAGTGTATGAATAGTATTTTTTTTCTATTTTTATTTTGTTATGTGTCTTAATACATAGTTGTAAGTGGATTTACAACATAATTATTTATTACAACATTTCAATATGAATTTATTCTAGAAGTGAAGTAGTTATCTTTTAAGGGTTTGATTTAAAACTGCAACATATTTAATCCTACAAAAATTACATACGAGAGTTATGTTTCTTACATTGTTTTTTTGAATATCCTTGATACAATTTTATACATAATGCCAAACTGTTTTTATAATCAATCTTTATTAAAAGTATTTTTATTGCTTATTGACCTCACCAAAAGATTTTATGAGAGTCAAGGTTGAATTGAATCACTGCACAAATGGTTTGCCGTTCCAGTACAATTATTTTGTAATGATTGTTATATTGGTAAATGGTATGTTTAAAATTCTGTATTACTTTACTAGGTAATAATTTATTTATGTAACTAAGTAGTGGCAATTATCAGTTACTTTAAAATATTTCTATTTCAATTCTTATTTATATTATTGAATGTATTATTTAAGTGCTTTATAATATGTACATAAAAAAATTCAATAATGTTTTTGTCAGTACTTTTATCATGACAATATTTTTTAATTTTGTAATAGGTTGAGTCTGGTTATGGTACAAACTCGGATAGCAGTTCTAATGGTGGTGGATTACGGAGACATGGTTCCCTTACATCTTTACAGTCAACTGGTTCTCAAGGTGAGTTTTATCATATTCTTATTACAATTCTTTAAATTTTTCATATATTAATGTGCATATGAGATACAAATGTTCACTGACCCACAAAATGACTAATAAATGATTAATAATTATCTTTTTAATCACATTTGTATGATTATATGTAATCAGTGCTATAAAGGGAAATGAATCATAGATTAAACAGGGCTCTTTTGTATACAGTCATTGATTGTAATATTATTTAGGATTTTTTTTCTGTATTAGTAGCCTGATCTATTTTTAAAATGTTTATTAAATTGCATAATGCTTACATTTAAAATGAAGTGAATTATTAAGATTAAGTATTCTACAAATTAATTTAAGAGATGTGTAAAATGAGTGGAGATATTTTATTTTGTTAGGGTTGCATCCCAGAGATGAAGAAACATACCCTACCAAATTTTTTTATAATTTTGAAGGCACCATAAGCCCTTTACTGGGTTAGAATGTATTAGGCATTTGATTGTCAAAATTTTATTATTTTCTATATTAGTTGAATGAAAGTAGAAAGGAGGCACAGCTAAGCTTTTTTATTAACAGAGAGTTAATGGTGACCGTCGCCCATGGACACTTACAACCCCATAGAAGTCACCACAATGTTACTGGCCTCTTGGGAGGGAATAGGATATCTAATGGAGGGAATTAGGTTAATGAAAGAGGAAGAGGGGGAGTGGGCTATAAGCTTAATTGGATATGAAATTATAAATAGTATTTAGCCATATGTTATAGTTTGATATTGTTCAAAGATACTGTTATTTTTGGCTTTTATAATCCTTTTTCCATAATATTTTGTTGTCTATTTGGATATTTTTTCATTAAGCACCTAATATTAAACATTGACCAAAAAGATTTGTTATCTCTCAATCTTTAGTGTGAGCCAGATTTAATTTTTGTAGGTTGTATTATTCGTTATTTTAGTTCACATTATAATCACATCAAGTGGATACTTATATAGGTTACTGTTTTTATTATAGAGCAAAAACGAAAAAAAAAGGAAAAAAGTAGAAGACACTTGTTAATTTTACCCCCACTTTTTAATTTTTTTTTATTTTATTTAAGTATTATATATATCTGCTATAATAATATGCATTCTCCGATGATTTCAACCAACTATCTATTTGAAAAATGGAAAGAAACAGTAATTAATTAGTTTAAATTTATAAATCCTTTATTTAAGTAAAACCCAGAGGTTTGCTCTCTATTAAGCCAACTATAATATTGCCCAATAAATCATTAATCGCATGTTCACCAATCTGTACTTGTGCTATAGGCACGTAAAATACAGATAGTGATGAGTTAGCACTATTTATTGAAATTTACTCTGCTTAAAAAACATTGCAAAAGGGTGTTTTTAGCCGGGGGCAACAAAATATATTCATTTTTTTCCAAAAATATCTTTTGTAAATCAACTTCAAATATTATTGAAATATTGGTAGATTTTGTTTTTACTGTAGCTAAAATAGTTCCTGAAAACTGATAGTAAAATAAATTTGAATATAAAAATGAAACTAGACATAAAATGATAATAGTTTGATATGATAAAATATGGATAAATAATAGTGCAACTGTAGTCTTAAGTATTTATTTAATTTGAGGTTATTGTAGCCTCTTTCAGTTTTTTAGTAGTCTTATAAACATCACAGTTTTGTTTGGTGGGTACTCCAGGTCGGGTGTCACGTCGTTTGGTTGAAAAAATTGCTGAATTGGATACATACAGTGAATTGCTTGGGAGACAAGCCCTACAATTGCAGCAATATTTTGATCTGTGTGTTTCGTCATATCCTCAAATAAATGATGATGGCTCTGATGCAATTGATGCTGTAAAATTAATAGATGGTAAGATATTTATAAGGTATTCAGATCATTAATTTTATCATTTATATTAATTGAAAACATTTTTAGTACTGATAATAGCTAACCCATTACCTAATAAGTAGTATTTAATTTTTCTGACAATCTAAAAGGGGCAATAAATAATTATAAGTATGGATATGAAAATAGAGAAATGCACCAGTAATTTTATTTATTTTGCAATGTAATCGCCCTAATCTCAATACATTTATTCAATGTATCAATTTTTGTTTGAAGTGTATAAAAGTTTTTGGAAATTTTGTTGTAAAAATGTTCATTCTCTTGAAGTTTTCAAAGCCTTCAGGGCTTTATGGTCAGCATATTGTTCTTATCAGAAATCATTTTTCAAGTTCGAGAATATGATGTACAGTCACCAGCAGTTGGGGGATTTATACTCGACGTCAATAGAATAAATTCATATATATTTAACTGTTGTTTTTGACATTAATATAATTCAACATAAGTCAAAAATGACAATTTAATACCTATGAATTAAATCTATTGAACCTGATTCCTTGGTTTGGACTGTAGGGGGTGGTTTATGATTTGGAACAGAGGCAGCATACCTTTGGGTCATAACCCTTTCTTTTTTTTTAATGTGTTCTCTAAATAGCCACAAAATGTTGGCATAGTACATTTTTGTGACACCTATGTTTTTATAGTCATCCCCAATATGTCCCCGATATGTAATTAGAAAAGATGGTGTCAGTACCTTCCCTGCTGAATGAAAGAATTTGTGTTTCTTAATATGAGCTACTCCAATATGCCATGGCAGTGATTCTTGTTTTTTCATCTCTAGTAACAATTCTTTTGATGTTTTGGAAAATGACAATGGCATTCTACACACATTTCATTCAGTAGTAGTATCAGGTTTTACGGCATCCGTTTTGGGGTCACTTTTGACATGAAATTGTTTATGAATAATGTGTATGGTACCAGTAGAAAAGCTAATTTTCTCAGTTATCGATTTGAATTTTTATTATTTCAATATAGTTTTTCCACTTTTTATAATGTCTTTTTAAGGAGCTGAGCAGTACAAATGGTTTTCTTGAATGTTTCTTCTCTTGTGTTTAAATTCATTAGACCACTTTTGAATGGGTAATGAGGAGTGGATAATCAGCATTCATTTCCTCTTTCGTGCATTCTCAATCTATACCTTTTTTGGTTAAGAATTTAGTAATAGTGTGAAGCTCAAATTTCATCAATAATATTATATATGGATTTATGTTGCACAGAAAAACAAACGATTTTTTAAAATTATTTTGTTATTGCCTATATATTTGTGGATATAGCCAGCATTCAAATGTGCACAAAAAGATGTTTGTATACATGCGAATATCTTTTTTGATATTGATACATCTATATCAAGAATTTATTGAATAAATTTCGTACGTGTATGCTGTTAGAATTCATATATTTTTTTAACAACCACTACTTCAAATCCATAGCCCACTCCGATGTTAATAAAAAAAACTGATTTCAAAATATAGAAATTTTTAAAATAACTCTATTTCATAAAAATTCAGAATATATTAAAATCTTTATATATATGACAAAAAAATGTAAGCTGTTGCTAAAAATATAATAAAGCCAAATAAAATGACTTGGTTTTTCGTTGTGTATAACTAACTTATTTTTGTATTGTTTCCACAATGCAATAGGTAACGCTTTAGGTCTGATTGCAAGTGAAGTTCGTGCGACGAGCGCATCATTCCGCGCGACCTGTGATGCCACTCTTGTGACACTGCAACATTGCGCTGATATGTTGAAGAAGCGCGAGAAACAAACAAGACAAGCGGCCGAACTTTATACGTTAGTCCACATTTGCCAAAAATTTATTTGTACTTGTATTAATAAAAAAGAGCACAAAATATCTATCATTGGATAAAGTACCTGAATATTCTCTATTGTTTTTGAGGGATGTAAAAATGTTGCAACCTGTAATTTTTTGCTTCTGAGGTAAGATGTTTTAAACTATAGGAGTAAGGTGTGAATTATGTAGTTTTACGAAGTCTCTTTTCAATAGTTAATGTGTTATGATGAGTTCATCTTTTTAATAAAAAAAAGAATATTAATGTAAATGTACTAGCTGTCTATCTACGGTTTTGTCAATATGTATGTAGAAAATATTTCAGTTTAAAGAATTTTTATTTCCATTAAAAATTTACATTATTGCTGAACAGCATCAGTTAAAATTGAATCAAAATAGGAAACCAAAACAATCACAATAAGAAATATACTTGAAATTGTTTCTACAGCTTTTCTGTGTATCTTATTCAAGCCTCAATTTTGAGATCTTTTTGATTCTGATTTATATATTAGCCTTTATTCTGTTTTGGTAATTGATTTTTCTTCCTTGCTTCTACTCTAGACTCTTTGGATTCCCATCGAACTCTTAGTTTCGATTCCAGTTACGCCATCGTTTATGGACTTGTTTCCATTTTTATTATCCTATTACACATAAGATAGTGCAGATGAGTTGTGCGGGGAAGAGCGTCACGATACAATCAACAGGCGCAATGTCTGGTGGCGGGGAAAGCCTCGAGGTCACGCCGGCTGTGGCGTATGGAATCGTTATTAAATGTTATCATATTTAAAAAACGTATTATAAAAAAATGTATACAATCCGTACAACGAAGTGCGCAGTAGTACTACTTATTATATAAAAAAAATAAGTTTCCAAACACAAAATTTTGCATCATTTTTTAAATGGAACTGAATGGACTATTCATTTTTCTGTTTTTTGACAATAATATATTCACTATGTTAATGAGTATTAAAACTATGTTTTAATTTAATCTGACAAAAAAATATTACTTCCTATACAGTTTTGCTATGTCCTTTCTTCTATTAGGGAATGCTGGAGAACGAGTTTGAAGTAAATTTGGCCAGAAAAATATTACTTCCCGTGTGACACCTCTTCTTTTCTCAAAAGGGTTGACTATTTAGGAATCACTTCAAAAACAATGTTTAGACTATAAAATGAATAAAACTAACATTCTCTGTAAATTACGATTTTTCATCTTACTCACTTTGGACTGGGTGATGAATCATTCACGATGTTGACTTTTATTATATACGTATATAAGTAGATATATTCATTGAAATACATTTAGTAAATGTGTTATAGATTGCTAAATTTTTGATACAATAACAAAAGAAATACTTAGTTTCTCTAAATATTTTTGTTACAGAGCTTTGAAAAATCAGTTAACTGAAGCGAGATTAGCATCTAAGCCAGGACCAGATCATGAGGTAAGTTAGCTTCTTTTTTTTGAAAGTTCTATTGTACTCATGGCAACTATAGGTATGAATTTCTAAAGTGTTTTTAAACATTTTCAAAAATATTAAAAGAGCTCAGTGACTGTGCATCATATTGTTACAATCTACCACCAATGAGTTTTGAGGATTGAAATAGATAAAATTAAACACTGAAACAAACGAAAGATGCATCTTCAAGTACACTGTGACTCGAAAATGTTATAGAACTACTAGAGTAGTTTTCATTCATTATACTTGTTTGTTAATGCACCGGTTACTATGAAAAGAACAATTCCCAATGCCTGAATTTTCATATGTGATGGTCGATGGTCTATAAAAATGTTTGTTTGTGATTAAAGTCATAAATAAATATGTCATAGTTAAGTTTAGAGTAGGTTAATCATGTCATCTTTGATGTAAATACTACTGGCAATTTTGAGAATAATTTCTCAAATCAAAATTCACAATAATGTAAACAAACAACGCCTACATTTTAGAGATAAATTAGTAGTCCTATTATGCTACTTATTGGCAAGGAGGCTTATTATCTATTTTTTTTTTTACTTTACTAGTATAATTTACAACTTTGCCCCTCTATTAAAATATGTCCCAAATATGTCCATTCTGGAATCTAACATATATTTTTATCCCTTTGGGACTAAGATCAGTACTGTACATGATGTGACTAATCTATGTGACTACATTATAAGATCTCTCCCATATCAGTTATAGTTTTGGAGATTTGGTGTGGTATATACTCGCTTAGGGTATGATTTTTTAACTCCATGAGCCCTACTTCATGAAATCCGTATTCTTGCATAATTTTCTTGTAATAAGACTTTATTGGGTTTTAATTGTTTTTTACGAACAAATAAAATAAAAATAATTAACTATGTCGAATGCATGTTAATAACATTTGATATCAAATCACAAAAATGCAAAGAATACTGCTACAACAAAGAAGTAAATGCAACAAAAGTAAATATTTAGAATTATGTCATTTACCACAGGTATTGTGTTCATATTGAGTTTTCACTAACATTATATCCAAATACTCACTGACACTAAATATTTTCATTCCATAAAGTTTTATCAATAAACCCAATATTCCATTCAAAATTTTGTCAATAAAGTCAATATATTTTCCTTATTAAAACATACATATTTCGATTCAATAATATCACTGATTCTATTTCTTTTAATCACTTTAAAAACAATAGTATTCCAAAGAAAAAATACAAAGTGTAGATAGAAGCGGTAAAATATGTTAGGTATACTTAGTTGGGTAGAAATTTCACACAGCTCTCATAGAGAACCAACGAAGTGAATAGGATACGCGCGTGCACACACAAACGCACATGCACACACACACAAAGGAGTCGAGAGCGGTGGTGTAAAGGGAAGTGCGTCATGCCCTTTGTCTTGACGGCATTGCCAAACGTCAAATAGCTGTGTCATGTCAAAAATATTTCAAAATCCATTATGGTCATATATTGAACATGACTGTTCCCAGCTGTCAGACGCATTGCATCGCTATCTAACTTCAATTAAAAATGGAAATATTCAAAAACAAGTCAAATGTTGTCTCGAAAACGTTATTACGTTTCGTATATAGATGTAGCAACCACAAAGATATAGACTCGGCAACCATGGAAACATACTGTCATGTGAGACATTTTGTTAGTCATGGAGCAGATAAGTAAATTATTAATAAAATTAATTTTCATCACAGGGCATATTGATTGGCGTCTAAAAAACTATTTGGAGCATTATTTAACTTTATCTATGTTCCATATGTTTTGGTTATATGATTACTTGTGTAAAATGGATAATGGTTATGTTGTTAATTGTTCACAAAAAACGGTAACCTTGTGAACGAGGAAATAGTACTGAAATATACATCACAGTTCATCTAGCAGATGGTCTGCCAGGTGTACAGTTTGACTGCTATACCACCGATATAACATTATACATAGCGAGTGGGATATTTCTGGAATTCTGTTTTTGGTCTCAAAAATTTCAAAGTGTAGCTTATGCAATCAGTATCCTTAAGATGAATGTGATTTTTACTAGTTAGAGAACAAGTAAATGTATGTGTTTATGGTAAATTATAATGAAAAATTATAATATACTTACACATTTTCTACTCAACATTATGTATTTTAATATACTAGTTCTGTGTCCTTTTTCGAGTTTGCCATGGAAATATGATAATTTCCTATGAGAAAATTTACTTATGTTTATTTTTGACAAGAAATGTTTAGACATAATATAAATACTTTTATAAAATATGCAAAATTTGCCTGCTATCAGCTATCATGTTAATTGTCACATATGTCTGTATAATCTACGTGATAAAGTGTTATCACTATGTTGAACATATTGGTACTTTGGCATAACATTCAGTAGCATAGCAATGATGCAATTATCTCAAAATTCTGTGAGACCTAGCTTTAAAGTAATATTTATAAAAATATTTATTTAATTGTTTTTCTGAAGAAGACACTTATGTAGGTAAACCTGAAAGTTTGTGAGAGCCTTTTTCAGAATTGCTCACATAAAGTAATAAGTTAAAAAATCTTACTCATTTATATTATTTATTATGCTAACTATTAGTCTTTTTATAATTATGTGAATTATGTTTTTATAGATGTACACAAATATCCTATTTAATAAATACAATATAATATTATATAAATATACTATTAAATATATATTCTAAAGAAAATAAAGTAAGTAAGAGTAAAATAATGATAAAATTCTTATAAAATTTATAAAATTATTTATCAGAAATGTTGATGAGATTAAGTGAAAATATAAAGATTTATCAAGTTGAAAATCAAATTTTAATTGTAATCTAGAGAGCTCATACAATATTATTAGTAGTATCCATGTACTTGCAAAAGAAATAAGAAAAAGGACAAGTACATTTTGTAAACAATATTCATTAAACAATATGAAGGTCGTGTACCCCAAAGAGAAACCCTTATAGGCTTACTTTGTTGTCTGTCCATCCAAGAAGATCCTTTTTCTCAGGAATGTAAATAAGTATCAAGTTAAAATTTATATCAAACATGTAGATCTACGACCCCTTAATATATAAAAATATGTAAATACTAATAATAACGTTTTTAAAAGGTAAATATTACAGGTACGATTTTATTAATGAAAATCAGGTATTTCAAGTATTTTAGCTTTACATGATGCTCCTAAAAATGAAAAAAATAATATATAAATTTTCGATATTGATCGCTTCTTAAAGCTACAAGTAAAAATGCATGTGTCAACTTACTTCATTGCTACTTACACTCAATGCTATTTCAGAACATATAAAAAGCGTTTACTTGCAAGTACACTTAGATGGGACATGAAATATCACCAAAAGTATGCGGA
This sequence comes from Eumeta japonica, assembly GCA_005406025.1. Lineage (NCBI taxonomy): Eukaryota > Metazoa > Arthropoda > Insecta > Lepidoptera > Psychidae > Eumeta > Eumeta japonica. Next base: position 122,441 of record BGZK01000897.1, read on the forward strand.
GAGGAAAGAGATAATTTAACAAGATCAGTTAAATGAATCAAATACTAACTTCTGAAAAATTGTTAAAAATGATTTTTTATTCTTGTAAAACTGGGTGTGGCTCTATTTGTGGATGCTGAAAAGTTGCTTAAATTGCTAAACAGCAGAGTACGATGTAAATAATAAAAATAACTGTTTATGTGCTCCAGCAATAATGGATGTGATGTGATCGAAAACAAAAATGATATGATGTAGTCAACATGATTATCCTATTAGCGACAATTCATAATTATTTATGTCATTAACATTCGTAATAATTATCATTAAGAATAAGTTATTGATAAATTATTTCATATAAAAAATGCCGTGAGTTTTGTATCCTTTAAAGTTTCTTTAATTTGTTACTTTTTTGAGATTCTACCAATTTCAAATATATTAGGTGTACTAGTAAAAACTTTGCTTTTCGGGTTAAATTTAACTTTATTTAAAATATGCTTATTATAAAGATTAATGATCGAAATATTCACTATTACAGTCTATGGCTCTTTGTCATCTATGGGGTAGCTGATAAATGCCTTCACGATAGAAGCTTGTAGTTTCGAAGCAAAATAGTTATCGAGCCATTTTCACACATTGTCAACTTTTGTGAACTGTTAGACTTTTATATATGATGACATCGACCAGAATAAGTGATAGGCTGAAAGAGTCAAGCCTGTAGAATACGCCAAGTGCTGAACGACTTCCGAGCCTAAGAGAAGATTAGTACCTGAGTCGATTTTGCTGTATGTGCACGAGCGTTGTCATGCAGCAATATCACTTTCTGCGTTCCTTGGATCGTAATTGATTTTCTTTTCTCCAGATTATCACTTAATTTGATCAATTGGGCTTGTTAACGTTCAGCTGTAACAGTCTGACCAGGCTCCAAAAGCTTGTAGTAAATGATTCCTTTCCAATCCCACCAGATACACAGTAACACTATGAGTATGAATATTCATTTTTGCAAAATATGTCGATGGCTGGTTTGGATCAACCCAGCCTTTTTTGCATTTAGGATTGTCATACAAAATCAATTTTTCATCGCCATATTTAGACAGTTTTTTTTTCTAAATATTAAAAGTTTTTGTTATATTTGTTTAAAATCTTTAGTCCTTCCTTTCTTGCTAGATATTTGCAATGATTTATATATTTTTTCATATGTTATGCGATTAAAATCAAATTAATCTGTTTTTGGACTATCATAGATTATAACTATTTCTTAATTGGTTATAATATTTTCTAGGAACTCGTGACAGATATGTAGACAATTCAAGTTTATGCATTTATATTTACATCTTTAGGAAATCAGTATATACTAATAGTCTGTCTACACAATCGTACACATTTACGAAGATTAAACTAAACACGATATGAGTAACAAAATGGAATCGGATGCTACTCTTCTCTTTGCGCGAGATCGATTATTTATTAAAATTTCAGTTATCATGGTGTGATATTTTTTATCAATATCATATCTGCCTTTTAATGAGATTATCTCTTGTTTTATTGACACTATATTTCTATCAATACGTAAAGCGCTCTACTGGTATATTGCATTTGTAAAAACATTGTTTTGTGATACATTAATCCAAACAAAGATTAGGTAACCTTGACTTTGGAAGGTCGTAAGTAAAAACTGGACAGGTGCTAAACAAATCAAACTTTAGCGTTTTCTACAAAATTATAAAATATAGGTAAAAGTATAGTTTTCATAAATTGTGTTTTTTTTTTATTCTGTGTAACTTATAAACTAACGTCTATTTCCCTGAAGGGTTGGCAGAGACTAAAGGTTTTCATATAGTGCGACTTTTGCAAAAATATTTTCTTTCACTGACATTCTTCGCTCGTTTAATGCAAGTCCGAAAATAATGGTCTTTGATTTGCCACCATTCGACTTTTGTAATATCGCACATTTGTAAGACGCACAAATCGAATATGAAAGTAGACACTCGTTCATTCTTTCCAGAGGGCCAAACCATCGAGCTACACCTTTTTCTCCTCTTGTCACTACACCTGGAAGACCACACCAATTCTGACATTACAGTTTTTATATCTGTCTTCAAAGTCACATCATTCCACGTTATTCACATTCCACGCAGGGATCTAATCTCCACTGCATTCATTTTAGTTTCAATTTTTTATTATATGGTACATTGTAATATAGTTTGCTAACACTCCTTTAAACATCTCTATAATGCTTACCATCATTTATAAAGGAACTACCCAATTAGGCAGACTTTTCCCCTTGTTCGAGTCTTTTGCCTCTATCACATTCGATCATATTTTCGTTTTCAAATACCATGACTTGTCATGTTGATATATATATATATATATATATTATTGTCTTTCTTAATATAATTGCTATTTTATTTATTTATATTATTACCTGCAATCTGCATGCCAACAGCCATGGTGAATGTACACATGACACCTCTATGAAAACATCAGTAAATGCCCCGTTTTATTCAACGCAGGCACTGTAACATATACAGATTATATATATAGAGATTTCAATATTCTTGTCACTCATTTTTTTTTCTATTAAATTCAATGGGAACCACTTAAAGTAATGTTCCATAATTTTTTTTGGTAATAATTTCAGAAATTAAAAAGACTAGGATTGAACTGTTAATTTTTTTAAGAATCACTCTGAAAATAAGTTTACGTTTATAAGCGTGTGCTTTTACAAGCTATTTTTGTATAAATTATGGTTATTTGTTTCTGCATACATCTTTGGTTACTAAGTTACCCGAGTTTCCATAAAACTATGTTTTTAATTGATTATATTCATATGACTGTTGCAAAAAAAAAAGACAATTTGCATCCGATCTTAATTCAATATAGCGATCACATCTTGGCGTGGTTTCAAGAAACATAGTGAAGGCATCAAATTATTCCAATTGTAAACATTAATAACAAGTTTAACTATTTAACATACAATAGTTTCATAGGGCCACCTAGGAACCGTTCAATGCGAACATATCAGGGTAGGGTACAGTTGTCACATTAAGTTACAAACGACTAGCTACAATCGAAAGATAGACACGGCTGTTACCCCTATGCAAACGAGTATTAGAAATCTGCTAAGTTTTGTCGTACGTAGTGAGTGCGCGCGCCAAGTTATTCTATATAGAAACAGGTGCACATGCGACATGGAGCCAAACGCAGCGCGGCCGCGGCGCGAATCAGACGCGTGCGATGTGTATATATTTTTATTTAGTTTCAGTTTGTTTGTTTACGATAGTTCCGTCGCCGAGCAAACGCGACTGTTTGTAAATCGTCTTCGATTGCATTATTTTAGGTCTGTGGCGTTAGTTGTAGTGTCATATTAGAGAATCTTTTGCCATTTTTTTAGTCATATTCACGAAAGTATAATAAATCTGTTCTATTTTTTTTTATTAAAGATTTTTAAAGTGTATCTACGTTAATCTGAATTAAATAGTGCCCTTAGTACCGATTTTACAAGTTATGAAGTTCAAGATTTTCAGGAAGGCTCCGCGGATTACGGTGAGTGATTGTTGACTCACGTGTATATTTGTTACAGTTTTGCGTCATGTCTATAACGCTCGGAATATATGAATATTTTGTCTCTTTTGGAAACAAAATGTATTCGAATGTGGACGTACGTAAATTGATAAGTGGGTATTTTATAATAGATTTAAATGTTGTTACTGTATGAAAATTTGTACTTATTTGTTATAGCCGTCAGTAGACTACAAATTTTCCTATGCTAATATTATAAATGTGAAAATCTGTCTGTCGGTTTGGTCAATTTTCACGCCCAAACCCAAGCCCAAACTAATTTTGGTGAAATCTAAAATTGACAAATTACTTTTTATTTGTCTGTTCGTTTGTATGTCTTTTTATAGCTCCAATGTAGTTAAACTGATTTTAATGAAGTTTTGTATATTAATAGAATACACCATTTTGTTATATATGATAATCTACTGTCCGTTTGTCTTTCTGTTTGATTGTTTCTATGTTAGATTGTAATGACTTAACGAGTTTTGATGACATTTAGAAAAATGTTAGAACTCATTGTCACCATTGTAATATTACATACGGATTCCTGATAATTTTGGATATGTTTCTTTGCATAGGTCTTTAATTCCTATGGTTTAGAAGTCATTAATTTTATTTTCATTTATCAGCCATGTTTTTTGGTTTGGCTTGCTCAGAGAAGGAACGGTGTTTAGGGGTGGGCGAAGAGGATTGAAAGGGAGAGGGAAAACGAAGGTACGATCTGAGAGATTGAGGTAGAGCGAAAATGAGAGTAAGAGAGCATGTCAGTTATCATATTCTAACTCAATGATTATTAATAATGATTTAATAATAAGAAATCATAGTAAATTATAACGAACGATAGGTTTTATATATTGCGCATCCTATTAGTATAATGTTATAAATGTGAAACTTTGTGACGATATTTGGTTATTCATAACTCAATTACGCCAAAAGGGCTGGACTGATTTAGGTGAACTTCAGCACACAGGTAAAACATTTTTCGTATTATATGCATGATGCTTTATACTTCTCACTAATACGATCCTATACAATTACTTACTAGAAATCAGAATCGTTATCGGAATCGGTATCAATATTGAAATCGAGAGCGAAAGTGTCATTGGTAAAGAGAGGGGGGCGTGATTGGAATGAAGAACAAGACCGGGTCGGTGCTAACGGGGAAATCGCAACTTAAATTGTGATCGGGATCAGGATGGACATTAAGGATAGTGAGATCGCACGATATAAAAAACCGGGAATCAAGTCTATATTCACGCGGGCGGAGCCGTTGGCAAAAGCCAGTATTTTATACAAATACATTACATAACATTACCGTCATACCAATTTATCGTATAGGTTATCATCTCTTGTTGTGGGGTCAGGTTTCCAGAAGGCTGTGATTACGTTCAGTCTTAATATTGCTATTGCTTTAGATGTTACTCCGATTCGTTATATAGTTGTTTGTTTTTAGTTGTTAATAAATCTTGTTGGATTATTGGTATGGCTTTAAGAAAAAAAATCCAGTACGATGGACAAAATAAGGTAGGGAGCCGTGCGGCAGGTCTGTAGTAACGTTTTGCCATTTATTCCTTATAAAAGAAGTGTGTCTTAAATTTACGTGGTCAAAGTTCACGAAATTAGTTTTATTTCCAAGTGTTCTGCCTATTTTGATAATTGTATAAATATAACTATGAAAAAAAGTTAGAACATGTTCATCTATCAGTTTGTGATCATAAAACTCGAACACCACTTCACACTATTTCGTTTAGACTTAAGACGTTTCATATACTTAAGTATTTAAGATGTTTCATATACTTAAGTATTTAAGTATTTTCTGCTTTTCAGAGTTGTAGCTAGAAGTTGCGTACCTCCATGTGTATCTGTTCCAACGTCGCAAACATGAACAGCATTCATTTTTTCTGTTATATTTTCTGAACTAAAGAGTGGAAAATTCTAAAATTCAGTGCGTGAAAAGGAATTTTGTAAAACTTTTCTCAGTGACAGACAAAAAGGAATAGTCAACATTGATGTGAAAAAATTCAATGCCGTTTTCGGCGACAGTGATCGGAATCCGAATCACGACGAGAGTTCGGGTTCGAGAATGAAAAAATATTTTTTGTCCATTTAGGGCTCCAAGTAGCCCGTGAAGGGCCACTATGAAATCGATCACATGACTACAGTAAATGTTTTTTTTTTAAAGTATATTTGTGACAGGTCAACGTTTTGAACACTAAAAAATTGGGTTCTCGTATATTAGATAGGTAGATGGAGCTGTGGTCCCTCAGTCGTTAAGGGTGTTGTTGCGCATTCAAACCAGGCGCTGAGTTCTATTCTGACCATGGGCAAACTAGTCAAGAAGTTTTTCCTTTGAGTTAAATTGAAATTGCTCGCTCTGTGCCTCAGAGAGAACGTTAAGCCTCTCAATGTATTGGTGACGACGGTTGTTAGCAGTTTCCGACCAGCGTGACGGTCTTAAAGTCTTTAATCTGAAATAAAAAGACCGTGGGGAAGCTCTATGCCTCAGCAGTGAGGCGATTAAAACCTGACACAAAAATAGATCGCAATAAAAATATTATCTTGATCTTTGTTAATATTAAAATTTATTGAAGACATTAAAATCTTGCCGAAACATTTTAATATCGGGAACGTTCTTGTTATCACGCGTGTATTAATTTACTGTGGTAGGGTAACACTTTTTATTCTAGTGTTATATAATATTCCGAAAATTAAATAACATCTCGAATTTTCTTCGCCGTGACGTAATTCTGATTGTCAGGAATTAATGACGATTCACTGAAGCAGCTTCTAAAATTTTTAAACATTGCTCGACGACGAGAGGTTCTCGAATACATTCGGTTCATTCAAAATGAGATGTGTACATAGAAAGTAGCTACACCGTCGTGAGCGCTTTAAAATTACTTAGACAAAGTTCAAGATGTGTGCATTGTCAAAAATCTTAACTAAACTATAAACCACTTTTGCACAATTGTGCAAAAGTGGTATAAATATATTATTTACTAGAGGTTAATTGAATAAATAATTCTATTTTTAAATCGACCAGTATTTTAAAATAATATTAAGCACACGTGAAGAAGGTTCAAGGGAATCCCAAAAAAATGTATTCTGCAACAAAGTATTGATCCAACAATTATTTTCGAAAATCTCAGAAATCTATTAATAAAATATGGATGTTGTAGTTCATAATAACAAAATGTACAGTACAATCTTTTTTATACCAAAATTGCATGATATTGAAATCGATCTTTTCGTATCGATATCACTAACTACTGATATACGCGCACTGTCAAAATTATTTATGTATAATGTATATTTAGGTCACATAAAGATGAAATTTCCTGCGGAATACTAAAATTTCAACACTGTGGGGTACGTTTTTATTACAAGTACACCGTAAAAATAGACAGATGTGGCGTAGAGTAAGATTAGTTAGGGATCCGTTGGAGATTGGAAACCTAAAATATAGTCTTATTATGTTTTCATTCTCTCGCGTATACTGGAAAATATTTTTGCCGTATTAAGGCCGTATATTTGCCTGAAAATGACCAGCAATGGGTTTTATTTTTATTACCTATATTTTGTGAGGTACAACTGTATTTACGATGCTATATTTTGTAAAGGAATCACGAATGTTGTTAAGAATGATTCTTATGTTTTAGTACAGAGATTCTATAGTCTCCTTTTAGTAGACTTAGGAGGATAATTGGATTAGTCGATCCGTTTTCTTGGTGACCTTGAACTATAATCTTATTACTTTTTGGGCTTCTACCTAAACTTTTGTAATGAGCATTGGGAATTATTTTGAGCTCGAAGGTCATTCGGGTGGAGGTGACAATTGAAATCTTACATGAGTTTTTAACATCATTTAATTATTAACAACGATATCGTATATTAAAAAAAAAACACAACTTTCGTTAGGGTTGCATGATTTAATGTCGTTGTACATCATTTGTGAAATAGGTTCGGCGTATTGTACTTTTTTCCAGATTCATATTTTGCGTAAGTTAGGGCATGGTTATAGTTACGTTCGACTGGCACACGCGTGGTTACTCACAGATTTATAGGTTATTTTCTTGGTTCGGTTTTGTAGGTGAGAAAAAATTGTTTTCTGAGACCAGAAATTACCAGTTTATTTACATGATGTCATTCGAGGATCTTAAAGAAAAAAAAAAAAACTAATTGGAAAAAAATCAATCTTATAACCGTAAATATTTCGATAAAAGACCTTCAACAGAACAATTTTGAAAATAGTGTAGAGGTTCGGTAATTGTAAGATTTCTACCGAGGTCAAGTCTACTTCTGATTTACGATAAATGCTCGATTGCGATTGACATGAGTATTACTACGCAGATTGTAACGTAATGAAGTTATAAACAGCTTCTCAGCAGCTTGCGGTTTTTACCCGCGTCTTCTTATCGACTTTAAACTTTAGTTCCTTTTCGTTTCTTTGACTTTGTTTTTAACAGCGATTTTAACGTGTGGCGTTAGGTACAGTTAGTGTTGGTACTCATAAACTATATGATCCATGTAGAAAGCCACGGTTTTTTCTTCATATAGTCTACGTACATAATCATCCATCAGCCCATTACTGAAATTTGCCTTTCTGATAAGCACCATGTGCGCGGTACGTTATAATTTTAGGGTTCTTTTTGCAATAGTTATCAACGGGATCGTGTTAGTAAGCAGTTTGTCTCTCCGTCTGTCTGTTCTAACTTTAAGGGGCTGTATTGTTTATACTGCACTAGGTACTCAATTATTTTGATAATAAGTATTTGTGTTATCGTGGCGAATTTCTTAACAAATCCTAAAAAAAAAACCAAAATTAGAAGATTAAAGGAGTTTCTATAATAGAAACGCGTTCTATAACTTTTTTATTTATTTTTGCTCTATTGTATAAACGGTTATAGACGCAAGCGTTGAACTTGATGCAATTACAGTGCCTCAGGTGTGTCGGGCTCGTGTTCGATTCCGAACCAAATATAAAGAAAATGCGAAATTTTTTTGATAAATAGATAAGAAATTAATTGTGTAATGGCACGATCTATGAATGCGTAAGTCCGGCTCGCATTTGGCTGGATTTTTTTTCGTGAAACTATCAATATAAGGTCTTGCAATCTTGCATTTTTGAACGATAAAAAAATATTTATTTTAGTGTTTATTTTACTTATTTACCTAGCAGTGAAGCAATCTATGTTTTTTATTTGTCGGATTGGCAACAGACTGCTGTTTTGTGGAATCGAGCTCATTTAATGATTGCAAAATAAGTGCATTGCTTTGTCGATTTTCAAATCAAATCAAATCTAAAATATCTTTGTCTCATAGATAATGGAGTTACACTCGAAATACGTCATTAATGAATTTAAGAGTTACAGAATTATCTCATCCAATTTATGTACTTTATTGTCAAGAAGATGTAATGTAATAATTTTACATGGAAAATTCACTATCGCAAGTTAGTTTTTTATTTAGTCGCAGTGATAAATCACTCACGCACGCGCCGACGATAAGAGCTCAGGACGCCCGTCCACTGCGGCGCCCGCTGCGGTACAGTGGACGGGCGTCTGTGAGACTACTGTTGAAATGTAGTAAGGTAATTTATTTATTTTATAATGCAGGATAGTGCTAGCGATTGATGACATTCATTGTTCGAGTCAAATGTTTCATCTCGTGTAATCATCGCCATCACATCAAAGCCGATGCTAACGACCACCACATAACAGTGGAGTCTAATGCCACATCGGAAATAATTGTTGTACTCTGTTACATTGTGTTGGGTGTTACTTTGCAGTAACAACCATGTTATGACTTTTAGGGTTCAGTAATGCATTGATTCGTGCAATTAATTATACGTTGCTCTATCTATCGGCATTTTTGATTTCATTTGCTGTTTATTCATTTGCAATTTAGTTTACAAAATTAAAAAAAGGTTTTATTGACCGACACCAAAAAAAAAGAGGAGGTACTCAATTCGTCTGTATTTTTTTTTGTGTTACGCGATATCTTCGTAAATTGGGAATCGATTTTAAAATTTTTTTTTTTTGTTGAAAAGATATACTCGCGAGGTGGTCCCATTATCACGAAGTTAAAATCTGATGATAGAATCCCAGTGAAATCAACCTTTAAATATAGGCACGCGTGATGTGTTTGAGCTCTTTGTTTAAGTTATCCAGGTGTGCGTCTCAGAAGTCACAATATGTCTTAATCGATATGAGTTAGCGAATAATACTGCGATTTATAGATAGAAACTGCTCTTTAATGACTATTAGTAGGCCTTCGAGTTTGCGAGCATTTGATTTGTTTTGATAAATCCCTTATATTATTTATACCAGTATCTAGGGTCTAATGATGGAGCCAAAGGGTGGATAGTGGAACTCCTCAGTAATTACTAGTAAACTTCTTGAGTTTTATCTCATTTGTTCTGTTTTGATAAGCCTTATAAATTACGTTTTATGACGAGGTTCTGATGATGAAGGTAGGAAATGGATAATGGAATTATTCAGGGCTCCTAGTAAATTCATTCAATTCGCGTTCATTCTTTTGAGCTTGATGAATATTAAACATTACATTTTATAAAGATAGTGTGATGATGCAGCCACGAAGTTGCCAATGGAACTATAATAATTATACAAAAATAAACCGACTTCCTTCGACTTTTACTCGAAAATTTACGTGTTTAAATTTCTTTTGTAGTCTTTAGCAATTATTATTGTTGTAATAAATGTTAAATATTGTAATCTTAATTATCTAAATGATATACGTAACGCCATCTAGTAATCACTTAGAAAAACCCCGACGTGATATGTCGCTATTGTACTTCGTTCTCCATTGCTTGTACTGTGAATTACGATTAAAATTACGGTGCTTTAGAGTTAAATAAAATTACTTTCTAATAGTTTCCTCTTTTTATTAAATCGAATCTCTTCAAACAATTATTATTAACTTATTAATTTAAGGACTGTGAAGTTTTTTTTTAGTAAAATTTAGTCTATAAACTTTTGAAATTGCTGTTAAATTGAATAACCTGTTATTGAAGGTTTTGTTTTAAAATCAAAAGGAGCATTCTTATTTTAGCTCCATGTATTTGCGTGCGTATGCATTTTATTTTCATCTGCGTGTGGGGCATACCGTGGACTTGTTTCAATTGTCGCACGTGATTAAACAATTTTTCGTTTTGAGAGCCCAATACACAATATCGTTATTATTAAGTTATAAAATTATGAATTTAAAAAATAAAATTCGACGGATTCCATTCGATTCCATTTGGTATCAAACTCAAGAATTTGAGGCTGTTTTGAAAATAGGTAATGTGTCGCTGAAGTGTATTGTAATTCCTCTGGGGTTGCGAGTGTCTATGGGTAGCGGTGATCATCTAACTCTGATGGCTCGCCTGCTCGTTGGCTCCTAGAATATTTTATAAAAAATACAAGACAGTTACTGTTAGCAAGTGTGTAAGAGCTATATTTTTTACCTGATTTTCAACTTTAAAAGTCACATTTTCATGCTGTTACAATAACGAATATTTATTTTGTTATCTATTATAGTGGTACTTGTATCAACAATGTTTGTATAAGATGATCAATGAGTTCTCTAAAATTAATGAATTTGGGGGAGCTCATTATTCTTTTTTTGTTTACCTGTACTTAACGGTACAGCGCATTAACCATAATAACTAAATCCGGAGCTATATTAGTACGTTAGATAGTAACTTTTTGAAAGTTAACAGAGTTCATGCTGTCACGATGTGCTGACTGTTCTTGATCTTAAAATTAGCGTTACACCATTCATAATACAAATGCGGCCCCAAACGTGAACAATTTTCAACCGTCCAATTTTCCCTATTTGACTCAACACATCGGGCTAGCGTGCAGGCAGCCAGGATTTCTGACGTTAGCATCTTTCAACAGATTTTTTTACTAGGCAATCTCTGATTAAGGAAAATGTATTCAGCCACGGTCTGTTAAAAAATGAAGGAAGGAGCATTTTAAATGTTTATTAGACTTTCATTTACGCAATTGTGACATATTTTAAAGTAACGATGCTTCCAAAGTCTGCGATATTACATCACAATGCGATATAATATTGCGGACTATTATACAATTATACTAGCTTCTACCTGCGGCTCCGCCCGCTTGGACATCGAATGAATTTTTTCATATTTCAATCTACCGATCACTCTATTAACCATGATCCCGACGTTCCTCATCCATTCGATTTCAGTCCACGCTCCGCTTTTGATTCTGATTCTAGTCCCGATCTAGATTCTGTTTTTTTTTTTAATATACACACAGTTCACCCGCGGCTCCGTCCATGTAGACTTACAATGAATTCTTTGAATTTTTGTACCGATTGATGACATCAATAAGTATGACGATTACTATCTCGATTCCGTTCTTGATCCCGTACTAAAAAAAAACCCGTATCCATACACCGAAACACACAATGCCGCAAATGTTTTTGTCATGCGACGATCTCACGCGCTTGATCCTGATCCCGATCCTGCTCGCGATTCTTATCCTAAACCGATGTTGAACTTGAATCTCTCTCGAACATTGCTGTTGCCAACAACCAATAGGCATAAGTAAAGAATTCCATCTACGATCAAGCAATCAAAGTCGCGAGCAAAAGTTAGTATCTTTATAAATTATAGCCTATATGTTATCGTGATGTGTATAAACTAGTAATATAAACTATTACTGTACAGTGTCCGATAATTCTGTTCAGCCGTTAAAGCGTGATTGAGTAACAGACATCCAAACTTTCATATTATAATATTATCACTTAGTACACAACGTTTTATATATGTGTGTATGTATGCGGGGAAAAGAGAGAGTAAATTAAACACGATTACTGACTTTAGGTGCCACAGAGGGGTTAAGATAAAAATATAAATTACGAAACTAAGACTCGACTACAGAGATAAACGGTAAAGTAAGAAACAATTTTCAATTTCACTGAAACCCAATGAAGATACCCCCTAAGTTCTAAAGTCGGAAGCGAGTGGCCTGTTTTGGTAATATCAAAATATCGGTAGGAGCAAACACATGTGTGAGAAAACACCGCTTGCGGCTTCATAATTCAGTGCCCATTAGAAGTTTCAGTGCGTGTAAAGCAATTCGTTTCTTACTTGAAAGTAATTTTTTTTAAAGTTAGATTATAATTTTTATAAATTTATTTTTAATTGCGTACGTGGTTTTTATTTTAATAAAATGTATGTTAAAATTGGATACGTTTAATATATCGTCACTGTTACGACTATAAAAAATAAAATCATGTAAAAAATTAATAAAAAAAAGTGTATAGTGTTCATTTATCTATATGTATATTATTAATATGTCAAAATATAAACGTTAACGTTAATATTTCACCGCAGTTTAAATATTAACGTTATCGGGATTTTAATACGTAGCAGACGTCGACGTTTCAGGATTGTAAAGTTATTGACCGTCGACCTTCTTACGCCATTGCGGTCAAACGGAGAGCTTTTGATCATATATATATACATACAAAATCGTGCGCATTGAAAACTTATTTCGTATGTAACATTAGCCGATTCATCGATAATATAGTCTGTGTAATTTGATTTGTAGATAACTTACAGTTAGTCCTGTCTCAATTCGAAAACGTATTCACATACATTTATATAATGACAGACGCCTTTATTTGTATTTTTAATGGTAAACTAAGTAAGTATTATTTATCTAGATAATTAGTTATGTTTGAAATGAGTATTTGTTTTGCGATAGAGAAATTATCGTGGACTATTTAAACACGGGGGAAAGTCAGGCGAGATATGACAGCGAATCAGCAAATGAAAACATTTTACAATATTATCACTTTTCATTCTTAGTGATTATTAAGATTAGATATTGTTAGATTCCATGAATTAATTCACTGTGAAACTAAATTGGAGGAATGCTTTAAAATTCCTTTACATACATTTTGGTAAATTTGAAGTTAGTGTGCAGCCTTGGTTTCCCGCATTGGATTGATCAAGGTGTGCTCTGATTATGACCGTGCAGAGAGAGAATGAAGGAGGTCCAAATCGCTATAAATACCTCATTGATAAGATAAGCTGTTTATACCAAAAACAATTCCACACGATCTCTGTTCTAAATTCCTCATCTTATCGTTTCGGCGTCTATAGCGATCTGGGCGTGCGAAAATATTGACCATTCCAATAGTCATCGAGAAAAAAACTGTAGAAGATTATTTTTCTGGATGGTTATTGGAGTTGCAAACATTTTAGTCTCGAATAGGGCGAAAGGGCGCGTGAGCAAACTACGATATTCACCACTCCCTTATTTTTGCGGATAGATTATTTAAATTGACTGTATACGCGGCTAAGCACACCGTTGCATTTAACATGCAAGTCAAATTAGGTAATTCGAAACGATCCTGGAGTACAGTGCAGGAATATAGTATAGTCAGAGTTGGTGTTCACGTATTCCCTAAAATAATGAATTTTGTATTTTACTACAATTTTTTTTGGACAAATCTTATATGTTGCATGAATTTCAAGTCCATATCTCATTTTTTTTACATTTAGCACAACTGACAGACGGCAAAGCAAAGTTGCAATAATAATAATAATAAGATTTTGTTTGGATTCTCGGGTACAGAAATCTAAAAAACGTCACTCGAGAAGTCGTGTAGTCACCGCATGCCCTCGAGTTTGCGACATCAGAGTTAACATTCTGTACATCTCTTATTGCGTTTGCTAAGATCATTATTCAAGGACATTTCGAGGATTTGTCATGAGGCTCGTCTACACCGTTAAAAGTAGCTCTAGTAGGAAAAAACCACAACGCGTATTTAACACAGTACATCTGAATCAGACGTCGAACAATAGGGTTATTGAGTGATACAATTTATTTAGGGATGAAACTATGCACATAAACTGGATATTACTTGTAATATCTCTCTTGAGAGAGAAAACAAAATTGAAATTAGTTTATATCGCTGTAAGGAGATAGGATTCGTGAAAGGACATTGTTAAGTGTCAGCTACGAACTTCACATCCACTAGACACTTTTTACATGTTCAGCTTATTTCAAGCTTTATATACCAATGAATCAAATGTATCGGATCCTTCTGTGTACTATTAATCAAGTTGAATTAAAAGTATTTTATATTGCATCTGTTCTGAAAGTACCTTCATTTCTTCAAAATCAGAGAGCTGTATATGCCATCGTTGTCGTGGAAATATGTGGGCGGAAAAATGTATGAAAATCCATTTCTAATGCGCCGAACGCGTAGAAAAGTAACGTACTAATGGGATGCTTTTTTACAATTCTTAAAAATGTAACATCGACTAATAAAATGCCAAAAGAAAAACGTTGTTTATTTTTTTATTCGACAAAATAATACTGGCCACTTGTGTAGATTCATTTAGTTTTAGATAAAAATAAAAAGTGGAAATTCATATTTAAGCTGTAATTTCTTTGTTGAAAATTGTCAAAATTAAGTGCATAATTTTGAAATTCATTTATACAATAAGTTTCTTTTTTTATTTTACTCGTAGATAGTAGGAAGTACAATGTAATACTAGGGAGAAAGTTCGGTTTCCTACTCGTGACGTTTGAGACGCTCGCCTGCGGCTCCGACCTCAAATTGCATTCTCGTCGGTTTGTGGTACACATTTAAATGAATTTCCGGTGCTTATTTGATATTAAAAGCAGATTAAATCAATGTTAAATTAGCGATTAGTATAACCACTACGAGGTATCGTTGTTACGCGAACATCAAACTGCTTCTCACAATAAGTAATATGAATGATAAATGTGCTTACTGTAATGCATAAGTAATAAGTATGTTCTTACATTCTACCCAAATTCACATAACTCTTGACTTTATTACTCCGCATTTGCAAACACGTTTCGAAGAAGTATCTATTTAAGGGGCTTGATTATGATATAAAATAGATAGTATTCAAATTAATATTATTACTATTTTACTAAAACAAATAACTTATGAATATTATGACCTCAAAAACTCATAGATTTTTGGTAACAAATAAACTCTCACGAGTGTCTTTTGCTTTAATTGAATTGTAAATGTATATAGTCATCATTTCAAATACAAAAAGCAAATTTTCTTAACAATTGATCACAGGCAAACAATGTACCTATAGGACAAAAGCAATCTCTTTTTTTATTCTAGCTTTATTGGTTTAATACTCAGGTAAACGAGCTCGCTAGGCGTATTTAGAGTTTGCCGAGGAAACTCGAAAAACTTAGCCCCGAAAAACTTACTTCTGTTAGTTTCCAATAATGTTCAATTTCAAAATTTACCTATTCATTTTATTTTTGTAGTGTAGCGATAACGCATTGCCATTCATTATTGAGAATTGAAAGCATAACAGCGGTGCTATAAAACGATGTTTAGAAGAGTATTTGTTTTTGTATAAATTCGATTTTTTCCGGGAATGAAACCATTTATACACAACTTGAACAGCTAAAACTTTATCAAAATAAAGAATTTGTGTGCGAGATCGCCATGGTATATGGATACGCAACAACTGCCTATTTAATAGTATAGAATTGGCAAATATGCGATACGAAGTTTTATGGGTATCGTGTTTCTTAAGATTGACGTTAGCGTCTAGGGGTACCTTTTAACCTGGTTGATAACTTAAAACGTTCTCACTTTGGTCATTTTTATAGTTGTTAAGTAATAATTTTCACAGAGCCTGTAAAGCATAAAATTCCATATCGGTTCTAATGCCTATTGTATTCTTAAAAGGTTGAGGGCGGGTCGTTAAGGTTATATAGAAAACTAAATATTATAAAAGCAAAGCTTCGTTGTTGCGCCGCTGCCCTGTGAATGGGCTGATCAGTATCACGAAGTAAATTGCACTCTATTATGACCGTAGCTCTAGTTGTTGATTTACTAACTCTAAGCACCGATTAGGCCCCTAATTTGCAGAAGACTTCACCGGTTGGTTTTGTGTTGTGAACTGCTCTGTGCTGTTTACTGATGCAGTTTTTTCTTCCATTCGAAAAACAAGTTATTTCTGATCGTGTTCGATATCTAAGTGTATATAAATAGTATAACTGATTATATTCTCGTAAAAATGCTCGGTTTTTAACTCGATTAACTAAGGAATGCTAATATTTATTCTTTTAGTGTTTGTTTTGAACTTTTAAATATTTATAGATTGATTTCATCACGCTTTTAGAATAGATACAACAGTATAACGTCGAATTGTTGTTCTATGAATTTGTGAATATTTACGCTATTTAACCGTGACACCTCACCTCTTCGATAAAACAGAGTTTGTCTCAGGACAGAAACCCAGGCCCTTTCGTACGGGTTGCGCGTCACGGCGTCACGGCGTGATTTCCTCCCTTAGTCATAGCAAGCGGAAAATATGATCTCACTTTTCCATTAACGTCGTTGATAAGGTTTTTGTAGAATAACGAATAACAGAGAAAAATCTAAGTTTTTCTTCTAACTTTAAGAAGGCACATGTATACTTGTTTTGCAATTCATGTTGAAGATCCGCTAACACAGGACAAGATGTTAAAGTTTTCCAAATTTTGATTGGTTTCTTTTTACTATAATTGAAATGAAAAATATATTGCAAGAACATGTAGGAAATTTTATAGATATTAATGAAAAATACATAAATGCTATTTTTTAACTAAAATATTATTTCTAATAATC
This sequence comes from Eumeta japonica, assembly GCA_005406025.1. Classification (NCBI taxonomy): domain Eukaryota; kingdom Metazoa; phylum Arthropoda; class Insecta; order Lepidoptera; family Psychidae; genus Eumeta; species Eumeta japonica. Next base: position 139,643 of record BGZK01000897.1, read on the forward strand.
GACCAGGGCATTAAAAAAAAGAAATCATAAAAATTATATTATTTTTAGCATTACTCGAGACCGTCTTAACCATTGTGAGTTTAAATTTAGCTGTATAGCGCATCGCCCTAAAGCGTTGCCGTAACAATCTGTTATGTAACACACGTAATTGTGTTCTCGCGCGGCCGGTCACGTCGAACCGCAGCTGCCGGGCGACCGGACCACGCTTTAAAGCGAACCGTAACTACATTTTAGACGCTGTCGTACCATTTCGGTAGTTAAATATATATACAAGAAACGATAATTAATTGAGGATGCTGATTTGATATAGTTTGCCGAGGTAATCCTAAAAAAACTGCCTGTAGAATTTTTTATTGTAGTCTCGCGTCAAGGTTTTCATGATCCATGTAAACTCATTTTCGACAGAATTCGTCAACAATTACATTTCATGTATTTCTAAGTTTTTTAAAGTAAATAAAATGCGACGATCTCTACATTTTCGATATTTTGTGTTTCCCGTAAGATTTAAACACTTAAGATATTATTTTTTCTCTATAAACTATCAGTGAAGCCTTAAATTCCGTATTTTTTCGTTTATTACGCCATATTATATGATCGCGATTGGCTCGTCTAATTCTATTTTAAGCAAATCGCATCTTTTCATGTCCAGTAGATTCGGAGAAAATAGGCTAAGGCAGATGGCTAGGTTTAGTTTTAAAAGGCTTAGTTCTTTCATCGGATGTACGGGAACCTAAAAAGGAATAAAAAGGTGGTATTTCTTTGGCGATGATAACAGAATTAAGGCGATAGTGAAATGTTTTATTTAACGCCTATTGTATTGGACTGATAGAAATCAGAATTGTGTTTGTCGGTGAAGGTCATTTCAAGAGTTGACCAAATATTGAAAACGATAGGTCAGCATTCAGCAGTATCACAACCTGTCGGAAATAATAAATTAATGTATTGATGGGGTTTTATATTAAAGAGCTCAAAGATTTTCTTAAGATATTTAAGTAATATACTTTTTTTTAAATATTGTTTGGTTAAAAGTTTAATGTTGCTATTATCAGGAATTCATTGACGCGCACAGTATTATAAGTATCGGTGTGATATTTGTAATATTATTAAATGTATCTGTATGTTTTCAAATGTCTATTTGTTTTTTTTTTGTATTAAATCTGATCTTTTTTAATGTAAGTAAATTAAACCGTTCGCATTTGTATCGAAATAAAAGATAGTGGAAGGCACGTCCAGTGTGGGGAAAGGAAAACTTGAGGCGACTTGAAAACGATATGCGTTAGAAAAAAGAATGGAAAATATTTTTTTCAATATCCGTCTAATGACATTAAATTACGTTTTTTTTTTGTTATTTTATTTGTTATTTTATTTGTGGACTAGTCATGATGTATCATTGTGAATTCCTTATAATTCGCTAAAAATGTCTCGTCCTAATGGACTAAACGAAGAAAATTGTATATTTGTTAACGCATAGGACTTATTGTTTATATAGACTTTTATTCTTATCTATACATATATAATGAAAATAGGTTGTCTTTGTTCGCCAATCACGTAAAAACTACTAAACGTATAGACATGGGACTGGGACCATTCGGTGCGGAATGATTTGTAGATGGTTCTAGGCTACTCATTTTTCGAATTCCGGAAATCCTTCGCCATTTTATTTATAATAAAAATTACCCAGCGAAGCGGGCGGGACAGCCAGTAATACTATAATACTTAGTTGTATTCATAGAAATATTGTTTAAAGTTGAATTATTGCCCTTGTAGTTATATTTGTCGTATAACAGGGTTTATTTTCTTGCAGTTACGTAATTATCGTGAATGTGCAAATATTGGTTTGCTTGAACGTTGAGCTAAGGTTGTTTCGTTTAGCTTATTTTTATTGCCAATGCTTATCATGTATTGTGAATATTTACTTCATACAAATACTAATTTCAAATAGTAATCATTTTGGGGTGAATACGCCCATTTGGAATGCAGAAAACGCGAGTTTTATTTTGTAACACCGAGTGTTTCGATAACTGATGTGAAGATTACATTTCAACGGTCAAAGGAAACGCGATGAAACTTCCGGGTTCACTCTGACTTTCAAAGGACTAATACGTGCTAGATACTAAACAGAAATCGGGCCAGCGCAGCGACCTAGTAATTATACTCTATTAGACGAGATGGCTTCCAAGAGTGGGACTTTAAGTGGCTTGTACAAGGAAGTCAAAGTCGAGCATTTGTATCTTTTCCGCGGCTCCGCCGTTAGTTGCGTTCCGTACCGACCCGTTATCAAGGTACTGTTTCTCAGTACGCCGCTATTAGCGGGTGTGCCGATGTGTTATCTTTGGCCGAGTTATGTATTATCGACGCATTCCTACCTTCATTCACCCGATTGATGTTTTATTTTTTTATTATTTTCATTTATAACTGTATAATAATTTTAATGCAATTTTTCTCATGTTAGAAAACAATAATCTCTTGAAAGTACACAAATTTCACATTTATCCACTCCATACGTTTTATTATCAAAACCTTTTGCCCGTCAATTGACACAGACAGATCATTAAAAGAGAGTAAACTAACAAGTTATGACATTTATTAAAAAAAAGCATATGATTATCAGTCATGGCAATCGACATTAGTTATCAGACGCCCTCAGTATAATAACATTTATTTTAAAAAACTCTCTTTGATTTTCACAACGAACATATGCATGACGTTAGCATCACATAAATTTTACACGCATACGACTATCATAAAACTTACAATATTTCTTTTTTCTTTATTGACGCTACTGACATCTTACAGCGTTACAGTCGGTTTGTATAAAGTGAGTGCGTCACTGTACTGCGGTTCAGAGTCAGTGAGTCAGTGCTGAGCGCAGCTATATAAATATGTTAGGCTGATTAATTTGCGACAAAAGCTTATTTTTTTTAGGCGCTCAAGCAAAATATCAGTGTACACATAGAAAAAGAATGTCACCGAGTACGAGCTCATAATTCAAATATTACGTAAATGCTTGCTGTTTCAGCTTAATGTTTTCCTCTCGGCTACCTCTCGCGATATTTTGACATTCCGTTTAAAGGAACGTGTCGAGGATTCCACAGGAAATATAGAAAAATATGAGAATTAAAAAACGATATATCAAATCTGAACGTCAAAATTTGTAATTATACAATTTTTTTTTTATATTTCCAGTTAAACAAATTGATGTAGGTCCAAAGCTATATGCCTGAGTAAAATTGAGTCGCAGAATCTCTTACTTAAAGACAATTAAATGTCCTAAAATAATGTATACCATTTTCCCTATATACTAATTGATTTACAACGTAATAAAAAAATCTACGTTTTAAATATGACTGAAACAGTTCTTAGTGGTGAACTAACACGAGTCGCATGATAAGCGCCGGAAGGAACTCGAAGAGCGTGGAGTCCTCGATGTGTTCCAACAAACGGGATGTCGATATCTTGAGAGGTAGCTGAGCAAAACAAATTAAAAAAAAATACATGAATTTAAAGTGGGGAAAATGTTAAATTGAAACGGCGAGCACTCTGTATTCAAAATAAGAGCTCATAAGGGGTAATAATGTAAAAAAGAAATATTATTCTATTTCGTAGTTTGAGTGATTACTTTGCCACAGAAATCTTTCAGCTATCAATAAATGCAGAATGTACAACGGAAAATATCGGTGGAGTTATGCAGGTTTCACTAATATTTTACGTTTACGAAATCGTAAAATTTAACAGAGAGTGTAAATAATATAATACGATATTACTTTATGTGCACTTGTGGTACACTTTGTGAAAATATGTATGTACATTGTATGTATATTGAGTATATATTGTAAAATACGTATACCGAGGTACCTATTTTTTACAATTTTAAATTTTACTATTCCCAAAAAATCTTGTTGCTACCCACCATTATTCCATTTTGCAAATTCAATACGAGAAGCACCTACAGTTTAGTTGCCAGTTCTTTCTAACTGTAGGAGCCCAACGTTATGTTGATGCGAGTCGCAAATTACGTAGATTGAAAATCTGCCAGTCATTTTTATAATTACAAAAGTATTAAATGGATTGTTTTCCATTTAATACTTTTGTAATAAAATGTACCCGACGGCTATAGCTTGCGTCTACCCGGGTATCAACTGTCATATGAACCCCTAACTTTTGGTAGGACGACCGATTGATGTCGCACTCGGCGTTCGTGGGAGTCGTTAGTGTTTCAAAGTTTATTCTGTGTCGGATCCCGTCCGAATTATAACTCGGTCTGTAACGATGCCGGCCTTGGTGGTGCCGGCGCGTTCGGCGGTGACGTCATCCACGAGCTTTCCATGATACAATCTGGAGCAATTACGAGCAATCAAGTTTATTTTTATTTTATCACATTTCAGATCGATCGGATTAGATGGATATTTAATGGAGGACCTTTGTCAGATTTTTTTTCAACCATCGAACTGTACCGACGGCAGTTCCCTTGGAAAGTCTACTATAAAAAATACGTTTTATTCGTGTCATTGAGTATCTCTGTGGATATAGATCTGAATATCGGTGTTTCAATAATTTTTCATTTCATTATAGTCGACATCAACCTAGCGTACCCGGGAGAACCTATATGCTAATCTGATAGTTCCGAGTATTGTTTTTTAATTGTGTGTATATAGAGGTGCCTTCCCTAAAAAAATAGTTGCGTTGTTTAGCACTATTTAGTAGAATTTTAGGGTAAATTAGGTTGGTGCTGTGCTATTATTTATCAGCAAAAAAATAGCCCTCTTTCTTTGACATAAACTAAAAATGGCACTATGCATATTGTTTTATCTAGACAAAATATACCGTAGGTAACTCAAAAAACTACCGAGCAAAGTTCGGTTGGCCAGGTACCGCTTGAGTTGTCATTACAATCGTTGATTATTACTGAAATATGACTTGTTTATGATATTCAACGAGTCAACTGATTTTTTTTTTGTAAAGAAAGTGAAATCACAATACGTGCACAGCAGAAATTAAAATTTAAGATACTAAAATTATCCGCAGGTTTAATAAATTAACTGCCAAAAAGTATCGCCGAATCTGCAAACAATACTGAAATAAATTGTTCCGTTACTTGTTGCCAGGGCACCTAACAGGAAACAATATATTATTTGTTTTATAGCTTAGTAGATGAATATGTGGGTAATTCTAAAAATTACGTCTCATTTAAATAACGCATTCTAAGCTCATATAGTGATGAACATGTCTTATATATCGACTAGTCTCATGAAGGCCCGGTCACACCATCGGGCTGAACATCAAGATACATCATATACCACAAGGGTCGCTATTGGCTTGTAGAAATTTTTAGCATTCGTGTCAAAATACACGCTAACAATTTGGTCGAAAATACAAATAATTTTATTTTTGAACAAAACACCCATTTGCAATAATTGTATAATATCGCTTTATCAATGCCGTAATAGGCTAACGTGACACTTTCTTAACGTCTTTTCTTCTGTCGTGTACCCTTCTACTGAGATTAAATAAATTCATACTTAAAGATATTCCATCGTAGCATGTAAATGATTTTACAATTATAGCTTATAAATCGACACCTATGGCCGTGAGCCATCTTATTGTTTTGTGCCTTAATTCTGTTGAAACGTCAATTAGTCTTCAGTTAGCACATTCGGATATCTTTGTCCGTGAAGATCACGCGTAGTATAAGATGTTCCGTAGACACGGAACGGAATTAGAGCGTATTATGCCGGTAGAGGCTCTTTGTGTGAGGTTCGTGTGGTTATTGTGATGCAAACCGGCGGCGGGGGGCCGTTGTGACGTCAGCGCGGTCGTGTGCTCGAGGTCGTTCGGGGGGTGTCGTACTGCAGTCGTTTTTGTGTGAACGTCCACAAAAGGTGCTATTTACATTATCCAAAACAAAAAAGCATGATTTCCGTTTTTCAAAATAAATCAATATCATTGTATTTAATTTTCATAACAATCGATGGTTAAATATCTTTTTCTTTTTAAGGTTAACAGTTTGTATATTAGATACTTTTTCAATTTTTCTTTTAGTTTTCAGACCGAATATCAAAAAATTGTAAATCTGAATTTATAACTCGTGTGTTCTTTTTTTTTTTCGGGGTTGTTACGAAACGATGACGGAGTGCGAATTCTTTTACACGAATTTTTGTTTTATTTAAGTAGATTTTAATATTTAGGCCACACTCGAAAGATGCGACGTGTAAGTTTTATAAGTGTACATACAAGAAGCCCGTATGTTCTGCCAAAGTTAAAAAAAGAGATCTTCGCATATCTTTTCATTTTATAATCTATGGGATAGATGATTCAATCGGCTCTTAGTTTGTCAGGATATTAAAAAAAAAATCAGTCATGTCCAAGTCCAAACGACCGTTCTGAAAGGGCTTTTCCTAACATAGGTACCTATAAAATCAAAAGATCCAAATATTTTTACCGGCGGCATTGTTAGGACATCCAAGGAACATCGAATCAGACTTATATAGATCTATGTGTACGGAAGTCACGCCCACTTTCGGATATCGTGTGCTTAAGAATGAAGAACTAATTAGATGACAGTAGACAGTGCTTTTGAATCTTGATACGTTAGTTTATAGGGTCAAAATATGATCGGCGACACCACCGATGCCGCCTGTCTTGCCTCGTCGTTGTCATTGTTTGGTTTTATTTAAAGTTTTTGAATAAACCGCTTGCTGTCCACGTCTCTGAAAAAATTCAGAGATGAAAAAAAATATTAATTTGTTTACTGGTAAGACGTACGTTTATCTAAACGAATGTAGCACTTTTACGAGGTAATTTCGGTGCCACGATTTATTTTGTTTGCATAAAAAAATAATTATAAACCTTTATAAATGCACGCTAACTTTTCTACATTACACTTGCCCTTTGACACTGCTTATTACAAATATATTGAGCCTTAATGTACTAACAGTGTAGTCGCGGTCGTTTTCTGTAAATGTCAATCATTTATTGCAAAGGTTAAACTCATTCCTTTTTTCTAGCTAGTTTAATGATTGTTTTTCTTTATACAAAATTAGAAATTGTAGCTGTGATCGTAGCAACATAACAAAAATAAATATATGATTCGTACTGAAAACGTTCAATTATATTTTTTTCAATTCCTATCCAGTCTAAGAAATGATTACTGACAAGGTTTTGTACATGGCTTTAGTAACGCAGATGGCTATTTATAATTACACAATTATTTAGCCCCGTCAACTTGACTAATGCTTTGTCTGAAGCAGTGACCACTGGGGATTTGCTTTTAATTTTATTGAACTAAGTTTTTGTTCAAAGCACATTTTAGACTTATTGGGGTTCAGTATCATTGCGTTTCTAATTTAAAATTCAGAAATAGCATTAAGATTTCTGTTAACCATTTCTACAGCACGCGATATCCTGTCAGGTGTTTCAGGATTCAATTGAAACTCAACAAACATTTAATGAAATAAAATCATTTAATTAAAAAGAATTACTCCTATCTATTTATTTTAATATTATTATTATATAAGTATAGTCGAAAATATTGAATAATGAATGCAGATAGCCAACGATCCATTTTCTTACCGAGTCTGCGTCTATTATTGTCTACACGCACCCCGCACCCTTTATCCAAATAGCCGTGCGTGAATTGACCGACATACCGACAGCCGCAGCGCGACACATCTATATGTAGGTACCATACGCACACGTTACGAGCCGTATAGTTTGAGGCGCGCCGCGCGCTGATGTCGGGTAATGGATTGACACCGCTGGCGGTTAGACTCACTCCTTGCGTGAGCGTTCACCTGTAATATATCTACTCGTCGCAAATTCGTTAAAATAAAAACTGTTCTCTGTTTTTATTTTTACGAATAAAACTTCACACTTATTTACCATTTATTTCTGTAAATGGTGATTTAATACGTGGTTTTAAAGAGCATCTCGGTTTAGGATCGTTGATTCTGTCTTATCGGTCGATGTTGCGAAGCGTACAGGATATTTTAATAAGTGTTTATAGCCGGTGTTAACAAAGTAATCTATATGAAAACACCTTTTGATCAAGGGTGTGATATATTGTCAAATAATTGATATTGACATAATAATAGTGAATGACATCTTTAATTATAGAAGAGCATTCTAATATCAAGGACAATTATATTATTGTCATATTGGCTAAATAATCTCATAAAATATTTTTCTATTTTTTATTTTATAAATGTTGTGTCTAACATTAAAATTGCTAACCAGTGTCGATTAAAATATCAAATGTAAATACTAATGTATATGGGAACATTTGAAACGATGCCTTAATTGCAAATCAAATTGATATGCATGCTAAAAATTTCTACAGGGCCGTAGTGAACCATGTGGTATATGATGTATCTTGCGTTCAGCCCGACGGTGTGACCGGGTCTTCGTGAGACTAAATGGTATGAAGGATGGATTTTATCAGGCATATTTTTTACAAATATTCGTAATCTCTTCCCCTTGTAAAATATTTTTGCCTAAGAAACCATAGTCAGTGAAATAGCCGTTTCTGAGAAAAATTATTACAACATTTACGTAGAAATGTCTTACTCACAGCCTTAGAACCGCTGACGCGTAGATACTGTGCCGCAGCGCGCTCTCACTGCCGGCCACCCGATCACACCTGCGCTTGCAGTCTGGCCGAACCTTTATTAGAGTTGTCTATATTCTTTTATATTATTTATAAGTATATTTTCTGTGATATATTTTTATTATAGTTACTTTGGCAAAGTTGTTCTAAAAAAGAAGAAAATTATGAATGTTTGCAAAAAGATGCATGATAAAATCCATTCCTTGTAAGATATGTTTGTCGTTTATGATTTTGGAATCATTTATTGAGGTAATACAGATTTTTTTACTCACATATTAATTTACTTGGTTATAAAAAAAATAATATATTGTTTCCTCCTAGGTATCCTGACAACAAGTAACGAGACAATTTATCTCAGTATCGGTTTCAGACAGTGAGCCCAAACGATGATACCACTTTGACGGTTAATTTTATTATGCTAATAATTTCTCCTTATTACATTTTCATTTCTGCTGTGTGCATGTTACAATTTCATTCCGAACACTCCTAAAGTAAGCAAGTTCAAAATACAAAAGTAAATGAAAAAAACTCGTATCTTCAGTGAGTTCCATGGACTTCAATGACCATTTGCTGTCTATGAAGATTGCTTTAATTGCACAGAGAACTGCACTGAAACATATCTATACATATATAATGAAAATGGTTTCTTTTTTATCCATGCATCACGGAATAACTACTAACACATCGATATGGGATTGCGACCATTCGATGCGGAATCGTTTGTAGATGGTTATAGGCCATTTATAATTTAAAAAAAAATGTAAAAGTATATATGTATGGATGTTTGTCAAACGCTGACGATTGGACGGATTGTAATTGGGACTTTCACTGTTCGACGTGGAATTGTTTGTAGATGGTTTTAAGATTCTTATGATATTAGATCTACAAATGGGATTTCAACATTGTTTGAACTTGGATTTCAATAAAATATGACTTACGATGTATCGAATATATAGAGTAAGATTAAGTATAATAATAATTAACAACTATAATAACATTTCAAATAAGGAATGGCGATTTAGTTCCATTGAGCGATGAATGGAACAAATTAACAATTAGATTTAACTCAAACATTAATTGGCCAATTCGTTCGTTCGTTGAGTTTCGAACCCGCCAATTTTTTGATGTGAAGGCAATAGGCGGATCACTAAGCCGCCATCGTTCACCGCCCTAAACGGATAGTATATAATTATTTGTAATTTACATTATTCAGTTTATATTTAAAAGCTACTCTAATAGCGCTGTAATTGTCTTAGTTAGGGACATACAAACACTATCGTGGATAACTACAACCCTTTTGTAAACTGGAACGCCAACATTTGGTATAAAGGTCGAGTCATTCGCCCCAGAATTAGGTAACCGGGTCGGTTTGGTCGTTGGGGTGTCTGCTGTGGTTATTGCTACGCATTGCCCGGGGTTCGGCAAAGGTCGGGTGGTGTCGTAGATAGACATCCTCCCGAATAAACTACTACCGCACCTGGGAGTTACGAAATCCGTCATTGTTATTCGGAACGGAAAGCGAGCGCGATCGTTCGTATCGATATCCGAAACTTTGGCAATAGCGTTAGCAACGACCACGGTCGTTAAAAAACGTACGAACCGACTGATGTAGTGCTTTAAGGTGGAAAATTCAAATGCCTAACTTGATAGCGGAATAGTTTATCGGAAAATGTTCGTGCATGACAGCGATCGTATCCCTCAATCAGTTATCATGCTACTGCTTGTATCGGTGGAGTTCATTCACCTTTTCTATTTTTATAGATAATCTCCTAACTTTACAAAAATTTTCAGCTCTAAAATATATAGCATTATCTCGTTCTTTATCGCTTTAACTTTTAAAACCAATACGAGTCGACCTTTATTATACGTATTGGAGAAACGCGACCATATTTTCTTTATTCAAGCAATGTTAAATTATTTTTTCGTATTCGTCGTACAACAAAATCTGCGTATACGCAAAACTAGTATAGGATGTGTAGAAGCAATTTGTATTATTGGTTATCATTATCATATGACAGTATTACCTACATATTACTTTTGTGTATATTTTGCTGTGGTCTCAAATGATATAAAGCTTACTCAAAATTAAAAAAAAAGAGAACGAGCTTGACACTGCAGTGTGCCGCCCACCGAGTTCGAGAGAAACGGGTGGACGCACGACGTAGGTATATCCGACCCGTTTGAAGCATTATTTTTGATATCGGTTATCATTCTAGTAGGGATTTAAAAAGGATATGTTAACACACGGAATGATGTAAAAAAGGGATTTTTAATCTTCTATGAACTTCGTCAGCGTAGGTTTATAATGATGCCTAGTTCTGTCAGTCGTTCATTTTCTCCTTCAGTCACTTCTCCGAAACATGAACTACCTATGCCCACAACCGCCTTAACTTGGCACATCCCGTCGAACTCCATGCCGCAAATTCCGATCACTTCTCCGACTGTTTAGAAAAAGAGTGCTCTATAAGTTCAATTCTTACTGACGTGTGATTTTAAAATAACGCGTTTATGTTTACAATCTTGTAAGAAAAGAACAAATGAAAATCGGAGAAACGCAATCTCGTCACTCCAACTATAAGAAATCGAAAGAGAATTTTTGAAAGTATAAAAAATCAACGACGTCATTTTTGTTACACAGTTGGAATAGGGACAATGGGAAAGCGATTCCCCATCTAAAATGTTATTAATCAGTAAGAGATATTTAAAGTTTTAAAAAATATAACATATGAGATTCAAACATCAGTTACCATTCAGGTGCGCAAAACCTTCAGAACGCTAATGGTAATGCCATACAAATTGAATATTAAAAATTTTTAAAAGCAGTCGCATAAAAATTTAAATGTACAAATTTGCCAATTTCTATTATGAAAACAAGCAGGAGGACTCGTGCGCCGTATCAGTCGAGTCTCACTGGGTATGCATTACTTGAAACATTTATTTTGATTTTTCAAGTTTGGATTCAGGCTTGTCGTTCAAGGGGCGTGCCGCGTTTAATTATGCAGCACGCGCGCGCCGCGCGACTCGACGCTCTGCGGTCGAGAGTTTACACAATCGTCTGAGTGAATCGTCGACGATTTTTCATTGTAGCACAACGATGGCGCTATGGATGTTTAGATTTTAATAGTACAATAGCCATAATACGTACAGCTATCGTGACCCTACTTAGAAAAGAAGTACACATATGGTGTGATCGCTACGTTTGTGTACGCTAGTAACGGCTGGGTGTGTAAGAAGAAGAGTTAAAATCGAACCAATGCTGTAGAGACACGATCTCTGCGTAGTACGTGATGTCAGAAAGCTAAAGGAAGTGTGCTCTGAAAGAAACTGTAGTGATTACAGTAGAAAATGATATGTTGCGGTGGTTTCGCCATCTAATCGAATCAAATGAAAAATTTCTTTGTTTCGTAGGTGATAGAAATTACATTTGAAATGCGTCATAAATGATTGTTTTCGATATTAATATTACCAAATGTTGAATAACCTTGAGAAGGATGGGCAAGAAACTCAAGGTTTGTTCTTTTTTACTCATCGATATGAAATATTGAGAAGTTAATCATTTAGTACACTTAAAAATAACATGAAGCGATCCGATAGCCGAGCAGTTAAATCCCATGGTTTTTTTTTTTCATTAAGATATTCAGACACGGTATAATAACCCTTGCCGATAACTTTTGTCTAACGAAAAGTTTAAATTAATAAAATGGCAAGTTTTGAATTTCAGCTGGAATCTAATTATAAAAGCACACACATTGCCCCTTAAATGATGTACTTACTTTGCTTAGATGGATTTTACGAGCAGCAAAGTCGTTCTTATGTCTAGTGTAAATGTTATGAAAGTCGCTCATTTTTTGGAACGATTCTATATTTCTCTTGACATATACCAGGTTTTCGTATATGTATTGTGATGCTGTTGCAGATATTGTATATCTGGAAAGGTTGAATGAAAGTAGATTGACAAAACAAACTTACAAAGCGAGAGTGTGTGATAGAAAGGTTGCAAGAGTCGCTCTTGAAACCAAATTGGTGGCATGTTATCGTAAAAAGGAGCAAAGTTTTAAGCACCCAAAAGGGCATGTTTGCGTGAAAAGATTGATGAATGTCAGTGAAGCAAGAGAGATGTGCAAAGATCGTACGGTGTGGGAATATGAGGTCTCTGGGAAATAAGCATGAGTTTAGGATAATAATAATAAAATTGTACAAGTTTTTTTTTGTGTAGCAGCGCTATCTAGCGATTGACGATATTTGTCACAAGACTTAAAATTATTTATAAAAATAGATGCCGTTGTAATGTTATACTGTAATTGTATTGTTTTAAAGCAAAAATGCTTAAGACCGGGATCGAAAGTGACTCAGAACCGAGAACATGACTGGCATTAATAACTAGAGTGAAAATAGAATCGTAACCGGTTGCGTGGTTGCATCAGAACTTAGCGGTACCGGCATCGTAATCTAAAGCAGAACAAAGGTCGAAACTCGATTTACGACTGAAATTGCGTTAAGGATTGAACGCGAATTCGAGTGGGATAAGGATGAGATCGATATTATACGAAGGAAATTATTCTGTTGTCGTAGCGGATGAAGCTGTAAATTGTTAGTTAATATTGTGTAATTGCTGTTTATATTTTAATTATGTTAGTTTTTGTTATGATTAAATGTGCGAGACCAATCAAAGTACTACGTAACCTGCTGTGGGACATATACTCTCTACAGCAGGGTACACATCCTCGGGTGTGATACTGCCTAGGTCATACATCACGCAGGATCAGTGCTGCCTGATTAAATATTCATTACAGGGCCGGTGGCCAACTCTATAGTCAGACTTTCTTAAACCATTTTAAGATATTTGAGTACTTTCCAACTGTCTTGGGCCAGTAATAGGTTGAAGTCAGTACTTTACTATTAAGGACTAAATACTGACAGTAAAATGAAATTTCCAAACTACAGAAGTAGGTTCTCGGGATTGATGACATTGGAATAAATTAAGATAGCCACATATAATTTTATCGTGCACACCTTAGTTTCCGTGTCTTTACTATATTTTTGTTATCGCAGTCTCGGAAGTTCTCTATCAATAAAAGTATTTAAAATTCATCGTAAGAAATGATAACAAAGAATTCCGTGGCCTAGCGAGTGAGACATTATTTTATCCAGTTTTTTAATCGCTTCCGAGTGTCCATGTCTCCGTTTTATTTTTACTGTAGTGCTTATAGTATAAAGAAAATCCTAATTTTATATTAGCGGAAATATATTTTAATTAAAATGCTAGATTGTCCTGACGAGTACAATAATGTGTGATGTGTGTCTCGCGCAGGAGGGCCCGCATTCGACCCTGCCGGACGACGAGTTCTATGATGCGGTGGAGACGAGTTTCGATAAGATGGAAGTGGAGCGCAGCGCGCGCGCCGCGCCGGCCGAGCGCCAGCGCGACCGCGTGGACCTCCCGCCGCCGGGCGTCGACAACCGCATCACCGCGCACCGCCTGTGGCCGGAGGTAGGCATCTACATGACACTTTGTACTTACACTGTGATTTTTTACAAAAAACAGCATTACTTGGAAAAAACGTTCTCCTGTTCGCGGTCATAATTATAAAAGTTATATTATTATTTTATTCTCAGGAAAACTTTATTTGTGCATTAAAATTTTTTTTTGTTCACTTAAAATCGAAATATATTTTTCATTATACCGAGAAATATGATTGCATTTGCGTAAGATGTTTCTTTTTGTATATGTTTATGCAGTTAGGGCAGTGATTCCAATAGCACGGAGCCTCAAAAGATCGCCGTGTGGAACATTTCATTGTTTCGACTTAAATTGAGGTCGATTTATTAAGTGCATTGTTGTCGCGTAGTCTGTCGCAACCAAAGCCACACGCGCAAAAAGGAAGTACCGGTCTTTGTCACAGAAATGTTACGGACGGTAATGTTTGTCGCAAACACAATGCACGCGGTGCTAGGAACGCGTTTAATTTCTGACAATAACTTCCCAGTTTTTGCTGTTTGCAAATAAACAAACAATCGGCTATTCTTAACCCTTTTTATATATATTTTCTTATATTAAAAAAGAATATCCCTCTAGATTGATCGGATATCAACAGAGCAGATATCTGCTGCTTTCGAGGGCGTCGGCGGCGAGATTGGCTGGCAGCTGTTTGCCGAGGAGGGCGACATGAGGATGTATAGAAGGTTCGTCTTCTAGTAATATATTTGTTACTTTGTTCGATTTTTTTTTATTTACTATGGTATCGGTAATGTTTAACCTTGCTTTTTTGCGTCAGGTATTTAGTTGTTTTCTAGGTATAGATAGATCAGGGTTCGAAGTAACATCTTACATTCTGACCAACTAAAATGATAATAACCCGATAACCCACATTCACTATAGGAACTTCAAAGAGATATTTGATTCGAATTTGAATGAATCATTTTATCATTGATAATAACATTCTATAGCATGGTTTTTGACGTGACAACGTCTTAAATTAGGTTGCGCCTGGGAGTCACTTATGAAAATGTAACGCTCGGTAACGTAACGATGAGTCACCGAACGAGAGAGAGCCCGCCGAATGCCTTGCGTCTCTCTCCCACTCAACTATGATCGGTCTGCCGCGCGCACTAGAGAATTAGTGCATAGCTTGCAAATGTATTGCAAGTTATTGTATGTATATTTGTATATAAATACGTATGTATGTGTAAAGGTAAAAATAAAATTTTGTTAATATGAAATTCAGTGCGAGATTCTTTGTATAAATTAATGTTTTAAATATAATTCTTTGTATAAATAAATGTTTTAAATTGTTACTATTATTTCATCCTTCTTCCTACTATACGAATGAATATTCACATTAAAATGATTTTACCATTCAAAGTCGTTGTCACGTAAAACTTTCGCCCGTATACCGACTTTACAGGCAACCAAATTTTTTTTTTATTTTATTTTATTTAGAAGTACATCTTTACCAGCATTTCTTTAAGAACATAATCCTTTAACAATATACATATCAGACATTTTATTTGATCCAGGGTATGCGTGACCAAACCACGCGTACCTGGAACGCACAGTCCGTACGCGGCTTTATAATAATCAAATGGCTTTACATTTCAAATAAATTAAGTTCTTTTCTAGACTAATAGATAACCACGTTAACATTGCATTTAATAACAATATTTGGCAATAAGTCATTACCCGTGCGTATTTGTACATTTTTGGAGATCGTCATTACTTTGCAACGATTGGGATGTTCAACGTGCTTGTTCCAGGGAGATGGAAGTGGACGGCATGGTGATGGACCCGCTGAAGGCGATGCACCGCGTGAAGGGCGTGTCCGCGCGCGAACTCTGCCACTACTTCTTCAACCCGCGATATCGCTATGACTGGGAGAGTGAGTACTTTCTTTTTAAAGCGTATATAAATATGGTCATTCTAGAACCTAGACGATTTGAGCATAATATATCATAGCAATTAATAACTGTAATTTGAGTTTCTTTTCTATTTTGTTACCGTGTTTATTAATGGATTTCAAACGAGCTTAACAAAAAATATGGTTTTATTATAATTTCAACCCAGTCAATCTAATTTGTGGTAATAATTTAGTTACTTAAAATTATTTTGACGTGAGAAAAAGATTGTACAATAAATCTAACCACTAACTCGAATTTTCCCTTATTTTGCCAGTCATCACTATAAAACAAGAATTGATAGTAAATTGAATAAATATTCCTGGATAAAAATAAAAACATCGTTAAATTGTCACTACTATTTTATTAGTTAATATGTTACAAATATATTTGCTATTTATGTAATAGTTTGAATTTCCTGATGATAAAAATGTCTGAGACCCGTAATTGGGTTGTATTGTTATATAAAATATTTTTTGTAGACTTTGATAATGAGGATAATTAATTTGATGCTATAATATTTATAAGCGATAGAAACTGTTTTAGTTGATCATGATTAAAAAATATGAAGTGTTATTTAACACATATTTTAACTTTTTGATGATTTATTAGTTCTATTTTATAAACTTGAATTTGTATAAGTCAACATTTATTTCATTCCGCGCATATAAAACCAATAAGATAGACTATGTGTAAAAGATTCAGAATACTTATTAAGTAGTACTTGAAGTATGTTATTCATAAGGTCAGAGGAAAAAAATCGTATTTTATATATAAATTCAAATTGATTTTTATATTATTTTATTTACATTTAATTAATAACTTGCTGCCATTTTGTAGATAGTGATATAGTCTCATTACTATAGAAATTTTGTAACTTCTGATCAAAAATGCGACAAGTAGTTTTCACAGCCCTCTCTTGATGTTAACGTAACACAAGACGTTAACCTAACACTACCTAAAGAATTCTGAAGCGACCGCGGCATGTGAAAATCTGAGGGTGCAAGGTTAGAGCTATATAGTGGATGCATCAACACTTCCTAACCAAACTCTCTCAATATTTGCTGAGTGACTAAAATGGCGTGGTCTGGCGTTATCATGGTTATAAACCACGCCCTCTCTGTTGATCAATTCCGGCCGTTTTTTCTCTACTTCTTGCTTGAGTGTCATCAGCTCTTGACGGTAGAGTCTGAATTGATGGTTTTGCTCGGAGGTAAAAGCTCATAATGAATTATGTTCTTTGGATCCCACCATACAAATAGTTTCAACTTATTGCGAGTTAATCCGGGTTTCGCTGTAGTCTGTGGAGCTTGCTTACTGGGCGAATATAATTGTGCTGTACTTCAAATAAGGCGTTTATCGTATACCGTGCTAACGCTTACATAACGTTATATTTTTTGCTGTCTAGCTTCTCGCGGGGTGTCATGCGATAAGGTAGTTTGTTCTAATAAATAGAAAATTAACACTTGCCTTGATATTCGATATCTATCAATCCTCTCGAATAAATAGTTATTTAAGTGGTTGGATGATGATTCGTAGTGGAAGACAGATTGAAGGGTCAGCGGGGGGGGTTGCATGCTGCATGTTATTGCAAGTCGCAAACAAGCATCCATATGTTGGGTGTTTATATCCGATGTGTCGAGCAGACCGCTATCAAAATTATACGACACACGACCTGCCATGATTCGGATGTCATTGCACGCGACAATATTTATTAGACAAACGCACGATTATGAAACTGGACACGAGATTATCTCTTTTTTCACCTATAAGTCGAATGAATTGAAGGGCGCTTCACACGAATTTGTATACAGAACAAACATCGAAAAGTGAAATACTTTTTTGTTACTGCAACTTTATTTAATTGAATCTTTTTCCTCAGCTACTTTGGAAACGATGACAATTGTAGAAGAAGTATCGCCGGACGCGATGATTTTCCATCAGACGTTCAAGCGGGTGTGGCCGGCGTCGCAGCGGGACGCGCTGTTCTGGTCGCACGTGCGCGCCGCGCCGCACCACACCTACGCGGTTACCAACCACTCCACCACGCATGTCGATTACCCGGTGAGGGAGCGTGCCTCGGCGACGTCGTCACGACTTCATATTGCATCTTTTCATGAGTTGAATAATGTTTCTCTGCTAATGAAATAACTTTTATTGTTTTAAATACACGTCTGTAGTTCATTATGCTGATGACATGATCAGTGGTTTACCTTTGGTGTTCGAGGAGAGTTACAAATACAATTTGCCGAAAGCCATATTATGTGAATAAGTGGGTCATGTCATTTCTAAAAAAATGTTTGTAAATTCTCAGTTACGAATAAAGGGTTCTATAATGATGTGGTTTATTAAATATGTGCATATAATTGTATTATCATGCATGGCAGGCGAATACGGGCGCTTGCATCAGACTGTTCGTGACCGTGTGCCTGGCGTGCCGCACGACGGCGCCGCCCGGCGAGGCCCCCACCAGGGACAACATCACCACGAGCATCGCTTATTGTTCTACAGGTGCATATTGTACTTTGAGCTTCATATTTACATCCCGACATTACGTGCAATGGAAACAATAGCCAAATCTAAATTATGTTATTATAAATGTCCTCTTTCATTTTGAACGTTCTTTAAAATGAAAGAGCAAATTTATAATAGCCATGTATGTTGCGTCATTTTATTGAAAATTGAAATTTAAAAGAAATATTAATAGTAAATGGAAATAAATTTTAATATGAACTACCCTTTTTATAAAATGTAATATTGAATACAGTTTTATTTCAATTTTCAATTTTTTGAGATTAATGTTCTTAAATATCACAATATTGAATAATGAAATATAATTTCTTATTACAATATTGATCATATTATTTAAAAGTAAATTGAATTAAACGTATAATGAAATACTAATATGTATAAACATGGGCTCCAGGAGGGGAGTCCCCAGTTTTGCTATGTAGGTAGATATGTGGGAAGTATATGTAAAGTGTACATGTAGGAAGAAAATACACCGAAAAAATATAAAAATGTAATTTCTATGATTGATGTGTACCCCCTGAAAATAATTGTATCGGCGACCATAGGTACTAAATATTGTATATCGTAAAAATATGAACAATCAGAAGAAATAAACAAAAAGAGCATATGAGAATACAATTTGTTAAGTAGAAAGATTAGAGTACTTGGACATGGCGTTCAGGATATATTTGTGACGTAACGTACCTTATAAGTGTTACATCGTAATAGGCATTGTTTGTGTGAGATATCTTCCTGTAAAAGCAATTTAACAACCGAAAAGTTCACTTTGTTAATTTGTTGACTAATCGGATCTATAATGGCGTTTCATTATTATTTGTTATGTTTTGTTTATTTACTTACACGAAATGCTCTTACACGAGAGTTAAACGGTCGATTTTCACGATAGACCGCTAATAGGTAAAAAATTGAAACAAATTTAAATTGGTTTAAATACCATCGAAGCGCTAAAGGGGTGTCAAATACCTTGCATTTTTTTCTGTCACAACGGAATTTCAAGTATGTTTTACATAACGCTACTGCCAATTCGCGTCTTTTATTTTATTCTTATTAAAGAATTAGTACTTTCACTATTTAATCGACAAAATAAAACATTATTATCTTAATCATTGTTATAATTATTTTAAAAAATTCTCCTTTTCTCTTTTTCCAATTACGTGAATTTAATTGTTTTTTTTTTATTATTATAATAAATTATTTTTTTTACGAATTAATACAATGAATTAAATAAATAACATAATTGTTAGTGCAATAAAAAACATAAGTGCCCCATTCAGAGTGTTCTACCTACTACTACTGCAACTAAGTGTTGCAAAACACAATTCTTTACATCGCACGTATCCAAACACTCGGTTGGAAGCTCGACGTCTGTGAGTTTAGGTTCGTGTAAATATGATTTATTTATCTGTCGAAACTATCCGCTTCTGCAGTGAACCCCGGCGGGTGGGCGCCCGCGGGCGTGCTGCGCGCCGTCTACAAGCGCGAGTACCCCAAGTTCCTGAAGAGGTTCACGCAGTACGTCATCGACCAGTGTCAAGACAAGCCCTTGGCTATATAGTGATAGACACGTTATTTTGTAAATTATGTAGTAGTTTGGTATTATTATTTCATATTATTTTGGCGTTTCGAAAGAAAAACCTGCTGTTACAGTATAACTTATTTATGAATAGTCATAAGTTTTAATATGACCTATATATATATATATATTATGTACTTGTTTTTTATACTTGGTCTTTGTTCATGTGACAGTGTATAATAACTGTAAATTGTAAAAATAACATAGTGTCGTGCGAAACAGATTCGTACACGAATTAACCGTGCCGGCACGTGTTAGCGGGCACGCCCTGTACCTACGGAAAAGGGAAGTAGTATTCGCTTCGCTATCCAACTTAGAAAAAAACTATGAAGCGAATATTAACGGACTGTCAGCAAAATTCATGGAAAACAATTCCGAATCGATTTCGAAATCTGTGTGGTGTATATTCCCGAACTACGTGTAGAAAATGTACAAGGTGCCAAGCGTTAGCTTTTTCATATCGTAGTAAAACGTATTGTTAATTATAAATATTATTAGTTACCAATTGATTGCGTAAAGTATTCAATGCGTACGACATTCCCGCGCCCGCGACACCGTTTACGCGGCCGAAACGTGTTTTATGCGGTCGCTCTACTAATAAGAGGTACACTATATCCTTTTCTTTTTTCCTTTGACTGTATACTGTTTCTTTTTCTACCATTTTTTTGTGTGTAGATTGTTATTAAGGAAATCTTTTAAGGAGTTGGTACAACGCCAGGAAAAGTCAGATATTTTTGTATCAAAGGTGTAACTTCGTCTCACGTCCGATCAGATCCATGTTGACTAATACGAGATAGAACAATCATTTATTTTTATGATAAAAGAAAATCAATAGTCAATTTAAGTTTAAAGTAAAATCTTAAACGAAACTTATATAGAGTAATTTTGTCTTATGAGCGTAATAATAAAATGAAATTCAGAGAAAAATTGTAATAATAATCAATTACTTGTATCGAAGGTATCCTAAAATGTAAAGGCATATTTGGCTTTTTTTAATGAAATTTACAATTTATGGTTTTTCATGCAAGACACCCCATTTATTATTGTACAAAAAAAAACAAATATTATATACACATTTATATGGGGCATTTAACATGGTTGAATCACTCGTACAGTTCTATAATAACGGCCAATTTTCTGAAGATGATATTCTTATTTTAATAAACAGATATGCATCTATGTTGGTCCAGAGTTTTTTGTGTTGCTGAATCAAAATTTTAAACCTAACATTCATAATTTAATTGGGAAGTAACACAAGTCAGTCACAGGGTTTCTTTAAAATCCAGGGTTTTCATAGGGTTGAATTTACTTTGAATGTAATTCAAATTAACATTTTAAAAAACCGTATAAGGATATTACAGTAAGTTCAATTGCGTATACAGCATTAGGATCTTTAACATTTACTTTTGTCTGTGGAAAGCGTTATCTTTTATTCAACTCGGAGGTGAGCTCGAAACGGTGCTAATTAGTAATATTCGTTTATTGCAAGAACTATTATATTATTTCCTGTGGTGAAGCACGCGTCGAAATTTTGTGTTTCAATTATTATTGCAATCTAATGTTGGCTCTATGAAGTTAGTTACGAAAGCTGAAAGTCGCAATGGCGTAAAATAGGGGGAGAAGAAGGAAGGGTCGGGGAGCGTTGCACCTGCGCAATACATCATTTACAGGCAATTTAGAGTAGCAGAGTTTTATGCGTAGGTGTATTATCTTCATGGTATTATTTATTTTGTTATTATTATAGAAAACGTGAAAGGGTCACTTACTTATCTTTTTTCAAGGATGTGCAACTGCACTCCTCTGGTTGCGCCTCTGTTGGAAGAAAATGCACCGAAATAAAATGTATATTATTAATATCTTTGAATCAATATTTAAAACAATACACACATTTTTGAAATTCCTAGTGCTAAATGGATGTTCTTTTTCACCTCGTTTTGTACAGTTGTTAACGATACGGAGAATTTTTGCGTTCCCTTCGTTTATTTAAAATTAAAATAGTATATTAATTTTGCCGTTTTTTCGTCCGACGCTTAGCGATCAGTATACCGTGTAACGATTGGGATTAAAAGCGAAAGGGTTTTGAATAGAACCAGTTTTGTAAAATTTTAAGGAAATTTGGAGATACATTTTCTCTGCACACTTATCGTATGTAAATTTTGACTGAGCGGGCAGAAATACTTACTATTAGCTAGTTAGAGAGACAATGGAAATTTCAGACAACATTATTATAAAATTTATAAAGCAAGGTTACGTCCACGTTTTGTGTAAGGAGAGTGATTAAACTGGGTAATTGTTTTGAACAGAATGGTTGAAAAGTGGTAGGGATTATATATATCCAGTATACTAATTTTAATATTCTTGTTAGTATTAGAAACGTAGACATAAAAAGTTATCGACCATAAGGGTTGGTCACTTAGTACTGTCTGCGTGATTTGTTTCAAAATTATATGATTATTATACTTCATTATCATTTTATGTCTAATGTCACATAACGATTATAGTCAATATTTAAAAAAAAGTAAATAAGGTGCTTTGTTATATGACCTTATAAACTAATTTAAGTTACAATTTAATCAGTTCTATTTTTTTGGGAAAGGTATAATTTATTTTTTTAATATCAAATGTATGTATTACCAGCCTTGATTCCAATAATTGAATGTTTTTTACATATGTATCTAAATGGAAACGAAATATACGGTTATGGTTTACATGTATCAAGTGTTATATCCATTTCATAGGTATTGAGGGCACTATCATATATATATATATATATATATATATATATATATATATATATATATATATATATATATATATAATGCTAAATGTAAAATGCATTTATGAATATTTCAGAGAGTTTTAAAATGTATAATGTTTTTTAATTATATTATATTGTTTTTAATAAAATATTGGATCTTAATTTTTTGTTAAGTCATTGATTTTGCAAAAAGGTTGCCTTCCTCAAATTCGTAAATAAGAAGCCGCGACGAGCTTGTAGAATGCTTTTATTCACAACACTTAACAATTTCATTCATATGTCAAACATAGACACTCATCAAAGTGTATTAGTATATTAAATTATATTATTGCTTAAGTTCTAATACAAAAATTAAACCTACGGACACAAACAAATACTGACGAGTGACGGTGACGTGACACAAACAGCGACATAAACATAATTATTACCCGGACGTGACTTTTCTAACACGAATTATAATTAAAATCTTCATCAGATCAGGCTTTAGTAGTTACGAATAAATAGGAAAAACGAACTTCATCTTAAAACTTAAGCAATAACCATACGCTCCTTTCGTCTATCTATAATTAAGTTTAACACTATTATCATTAAAGAAACTTGCGCACGCGCACCTTTTAGTACTTAGTAATAATGTTGGTAAAGATTGTATACAGAGGTAAAATTTAGAACATTCGAAATAAAATGACAATACACTGAGCTCCGCATATAAAACTCACAACAGTATAATCCTACATTAACATACATATTAAATAGAAAAGGGTTCCAGCCCCTTTGTCTTAACTACTCATTATTTTTTGCCTTAAATACGATTCTGTATAAATATAACATTCACATATACAAGTTTTATATGTATAATGAAATTGATTATTTTTCAAATGTTAAAATTACAAAAAACATTAGCATTGGTTATAAATAAAAAAAAGTACTGTAATTACACAATGTTCTTATACACTTTTAACAGTACTATTGAAAAAATAAAATATCTCTGAACGGCGATTTTAAAGGTTGTAAAATGAGTGACAAAGCGATTTTAAAATACATTTGTCTCACAAAAGATAAAACTCCCGCACACGTCATTATATCTGCGCAGTAAAGGATTTAAAGGCTAAATTGGCCACTGCGCAAACTACGTGACTCAGGCTGTACACTGAATGAAGTAATATAAATAAAAGTTTACACCCTGGCACATCATATATATATATATATATATATATATTTAAATACATTTTATATCGCCTTATTTTGTTTTAAGAATATCTAGAGTAAAAATGTCGTCACTCCAATATTTTAATATGATTTAATTTAGACCGTTAATATTGACATTGAGCACAAGGAAGCGTACATTTACATTTCATTTATTTAAATAACATGATTAAACAATAATAAATAAAGTGTCCTATAAATACACCAGCATCATGTCCCGATGAAAACAATATTGTAAAATATAATTAATTTTATGGCATTACAGGAGATACAATTCTACTAAATACAATCTTACAAATTAGCGCATTCATGAACATCATTATATCAAGGAACTCGTTCTGAATGATTTATTCAAACCTCTGAATTCATAGCTACGTGAATTTTATTAGGCTCCTTAAGCGATATCACTTCCATGTCCCGTTCGCGTTCGGCTCACGGCAGGCGTGACGGAAGTGGGAAGAAACCAGCGTGAGTATGTAAACCAGTCGCTTCCCAAGTCATGGTCCTGCAACCAGCTCCGCCTTGTGCTGCTGAAATCGACAGCCCGTCGCGTGGAAGTGCAAAACAGCGTGATCGCGAGTGACCGTACATATTTTACGCGCTGGTTTCTCGGTTACTTACCGCAGGTAGCGAGATAATATTCCTATGTTATCCTGTAACTATATCCTTACAGGGCCCGTATTTTATTTATTGGCTTGACATAGGGCTGAAGTAGCGACAGGATAATGGAAGTTTTTAGAAATTAATGGTGAGGAGCTTTTTAGTTTCGTTTCTTTTAAAACACTTGTATAATAATTTATATAAACTTAAAACTCAAAACGCTGATGCTGCAAATACTTTATATGTCGACCCATTGCATAGAGTCGAATTTGATAGAAGGATAATGTGGAAACGATAAACACTCGAGAGGTCAAGACGCCTTAGAAAACGTCACAGGCATATTTTGGTCAGAAATATGACAATGGGTGGCAGCATTATTTTGGTATGTATATGACCAGGCATAGAGTACTTTAATAGCAAAATGGAAACCTTGAGTGTCGGACAAGAAATACATTTTATTAAAATAATAGAATCATTCTGAATCCGTTAGTATTCGAGTAGTTAGGAATGAAATAGGCTAGTTTGTCTACAAATTGGACGTACATAACCGTTGTAGCAGTAAAATATTAGTTTATTGATGTTCAATAAATACGATAATTACGGAAGCATACTCTAAGACCTGTCGTACAAATACAATATAGGTACAGTGTAAAGATTCAATTTATCAAAAAACATTCTGATATGGTGTACGAATAGAGGTCGTACGGTCAAAACTACGAATAAATTTATTTATAAAAATAGGGAATCTCTTGGAAACGAGAAAGCTCAAATTTTCCACTGGACCTAAATTTGCTACCTTGGTTTGACATTTTTTATTTTATTTTGGAAGTTCAGACAACAAACTACGTAGGTACGCCATTGTAAATTGTGTGAATAAGAAGTTATTAACTAAAATAATCTTTATTTTCACCGTCGTCGTCGAGCTTCGGCAGTTTAAAATAAAATGGCACTTGGATCACGGTATTTTTGTTACAAAACAGACTACCCGCCGCGTCACATGCTCTCATTTAATATAGTATACTAGATATAAATGTTTGTGCATAATAAAACACAACTACAAATAGTAGATACACAAGTAGATAAACGACAAAATTTTTTGATCCTTAACGTCTACGAAATGTAAGCCGTATTAAGAAAAGCTTACACGAGATGTATCTTTTTTATTTATGGTTCACAATAAGATATAACAACATAGATATCACCAACTATAGTTTCCACTTGATATCTATCCTAAACACGGACATAAGTAGGTATAAAATAAGCGTATATTCGGACTTGATCCTCAGGCATTCACGATGCCAGTGTTCCTCATCAGCCTTTTATAGTTGACATGGAAATGCAACTCGTTAAAGAACATTACATTATTTTATCATCTTTGTCGATGTCGAAAGCGTCGTGTTTAAAGCGCCTCAGCGATTTTTCGCCGTTGTCGGATTCTGTGGCGCTTGTTATTAAAATCCGTTTCGCTTTCGGTGCTTTCGATTAAATCGTCGAATCCATTTCATACGGTGTCTCAGTTATCATTGATGAGCACTCGATGAGTTGATATGAAGTCTCATTGGACGTGTTTCAGGTGGGAAGGCGCCTAAATGCGATTATGGGGCGAATGCGAGTGTGGACATACAGTATTTGACGTTTGCAACGAATTCTTTCTTGACTGACAACGATTTGTTATCAGTTTAAACGAAACTGTTGTTGATAATTTACAGCAACGCCACAAGGCCGTCGCCAGTCAAATAGGCTAGAGATGATCCAGCAGAGAAAGACACAAGAACAGAGAATGGAAGAAATCTATCTACTCTTAATTTTTCTGTAATTTTCAAACTTGAGAATAACAGCTGCCTTTTTTTGAAATGGCAACGCCCTTGCAACGATATATACCGTTTCAGATTTTTTCTTGTTCGGAGCTCGTACATTATTCTTTATTTAATTTAATAAAACATCTATTAAAACTTTCTTAATTGGAAATTTATATGAAACATCTTTATTCTGTAAGGTAATAATAAATTTTTACTAAAAAAACTGGATATCATTGACAAACTAATTTGATCTTGAACTTGACCTCGTAAATATTCATTTGCTTTGATTATTATAGCCAAATATATAAATTTGCGATGCGATAACATTTTATACATGTTTAATTTTATGCACATATATATGCATGTAGTTAAATTTATGTTTTCCTTTTATTTTCGAAGCATTACTTCTGGTACAATTTAGGAACATTTGATTCATTGATTTAAACATATCCATATGAGAATACTTTCTAATGATGGAACTTGCAGCGTTATTTTATATACCATCGCGTTAGGTTCTGCTGAAATTTGATTTCTAATTTGTAATATTATCATCCACTAGCATGGATACGAATTGGTGGAATTAATTTGCCTTTTTTCAACTTCACGCGTAGTAAGAATAGGTCTTGTTTTTTTTTTAATTTTTTTTTGTCGCACGTCGGTACGTGGAGAACGTCAGGTGAATATACACACGCATCATTTTACTAATCATTATTAATGTTACGAAGCTATGCGCTAGCCTTCATTCGTCGTGGACTATTTAGTCGCTGAAAGTTACAATTTTTTTGTAACTTCCCGATATTGCCAGTCACTCCTCGGCGGTGGGATGAGACGTAGTGGGCTGTATGCTTTGCCTCTGGGCGCGTCTTACGTCAGCTATCGTGGTGACGCCGGCCTCGTCGAGCTCCTTCCAGCGCTGGTGGTTGGCACGCGCGTGCGACACCAGTTCCGGCATATCGATGAAAGCTGAAATTAATGGCAGTAATGCATTAATTTATTTTTGAATGTTGTTTTTGAGACAAAATGACACATAACACTTAAACAGTGTTATGTGTCATTTTGTAAATAGAATTTTTGTATTGTTGACAATCATTTCATATTTCTTCACCAGAGAAACAACACATTTATAACAGTTTTTTTACTGTTTAAATATTTAAAAAATGTGCAAGAAGTCCTGCCGAGGCCAACAGATGTCGAGCAAAAAACAACTATACCATGACACCGGACAGGTCACTGGATGACAAGTCTGCCCAGCGTGACGGTTAGACGATATCCTGTATCTTGAGAGACGTTTATGTTTAACAGTATTGCAATGGCTTTGATGTTAATTAGGCGCGCATGGATTTCTTTATTAGCCATTCGCATAAGGCTTGAATGTAAATAATACAAATAAAGCAATGAATCGAAGCGAATGTTTGCCATTGTGCCCCAAACTTGCTAGCTAACTTAAATATTTATATGATAATACTTTATCATGAACATACTTTGTCTATTTCCATTTTCTTTCAGATAACGTGGAAAAATTATTGAAAATTATAATCCTAGCCGATGGTTCTCTAGAAGAAAAAAAAAAAAGATAAATATCTACCGGCCCAGGCTTCCATCATGTCAATGATGATATAGTCGATGAAGCCTATCTGCGATCGCGGGATGGAGCAGGTGGCGCGGTCGAACATCGGCATCACGACGGGCAGGTCGTTGGCTTTCTCCTGGTCCGTCTGCAGGAAGTACTCCTCGGCTATCCTATAGCGTGCATTATGAGTTTAGCAATTTTAGAAATTGATCTGCCGACTGGGTATGGTTAAACTTGTATATGTTTTTTTACGTAAAATACACTTCAATATATAGAATTAGGATACATGCATATGATACCAAAATAAGATATAGGAGATAAAATTGTTTGAACGGAAACCGTCCTAAAAAAATAGCTCAATCCCCTATCTGGTGTCAGAACTCCCCACCATACAAAACACGAGTCGGTATATCACCCATTCAGTAACAGAAACAACAAATATACTCCATGTACTGGGGAAGATCAATATAAAAAACTATTACTTATATACCTGCTTAATGTTCTATTTCTATTTGATCATTTATCGATATCTATACATATTTGTCATTATTTACAACAGCCAAGAGAGACTAAAAAAGTGTTTACCTCCTGGCCCACTCGAAGGCGAATTTCTGCGGCCTGGACGCGTTGGAGACGTCTGCGCACTTGATCATCATCCTCTTGACCAAGACCATGTTGTCGGCTTGCGTCAGAGCCGTCATGTCCAGTGACAGCGGCTCCTGTTATGGTTGGTTTGGTAAATGTCATTTTGGCCAGTAATCGTATTACTGTATTTTTATATTATTACATATACAGATTATAGTAAATAAAACTTATAAGAGTTATATCTTAATCTGATTTGAGTTTTATCATCAGTATTATAATTCTATACTTGTTATATCGTATAAGAGAGAAGAATTAGGAAATAGTATTGGGAGATTGTAAAACAATATTTTATAGACCATTAATTTTAGAAATAAAATTTTACTTCACGATGGTGTGGCGAGGTAATTGTCGCATTTTCCTAGATTATTCGTTAAGCGTATAAATATATATTACACAGATTTTCCTGGTTAAATGTAAAGACGATGAATTTTTAAAATGTACTTAATTACATTATTTTTAAAAATATGTTAAATTAATATTTGTTGATTTGATGTCGCTTTCGAATCCACAAACCGTTGTTTCCTCTCTGAACCGTTCAATAAAACCATGTTTCGCCTCTTGTCTCCTATGAATGTTGTATATAGCATTTGACCCCCCATAACCGGACTTCCATAATATTATTATGCACCAGACACACTAGCCTATTTATGTTTTGTTTGGCTGCCCAAGTCGGAAGTGAATTTATGAGAAATCCAACGACAAGAAAGTTTCTACCTTTTAATGATATATTTAAATTCAAGTTATATTGATCCCCAAATGATCTAAAATTTCTTCATAGTTGGGTAAGTAGGTTTTCTTCAATTAAGTGTATGACAGAATACATAAAACTCATACATTCTTAATACTATGCACGAATTTACTGTTGCACAGATTTTAATAAAATATGATATAGAGATATTTTGAAGCTGCAAGAAAATACGCGACATATGTAATAAAAAAATCTATTGCAATTTAAATGACTGCTGGTTAGTATGTCGCTTTCAAAGGATAATTGGTTTCCTAGCTCTCTCGCTGCTATTAATTTTCTATATTCCTAGAGTAGTTCTCGTCAAGTAAGAAAGCTCACGTCGGCATTGATGTCGTCCTCCTTGCTCCCGCCGCCCTTGGCGTAGAACACGTTCACGAACTTGGCCAGGTGCTCGAAGTGCTTCGTCATCTCTGTCGCCAAAATCATGTCGATGATGTTGTGCCGCGCCGACTTGAAGTTGTCCCTGTCCAGGTTTTTGAATATGTTCACGCGTTCGTCGTCTGAAAATAATAACAATATTGCGTTGTATGATTTAAAAGTTTATAATGTAATTTATTAAAAACCACGGTGATAAAATTAACAAAAAATATTTTTAGCTTCATTTTCATATCATACGAAATAATTATCAAATGCATTTGTTTTAAACATGCATTTATAATATACATATGATAAGTATATCTCGTGCATTTTAAATCTGATGTATAGCGAACTATGAGACAGTTATATTTAAAAACGACGTTTATTGAACTTCATTAATGAAAATTAAAAAATGAAATCCAATTCCAAACTGGAGTTTTAAGTAATCCATACACTTGATGAAAGAACCAAATTACTATTGTCACTTATCGATCAAAGTAATATTATACGTATTTATTTTCAGGGTGTTATTGTTATTATTTATTAAAGTCAGTGCTCTTTTACAAACAGCTTGATAAAAAAAAATGTTTGTTACATTGTATTGAAAGGTAAAATAAATGCGAAATTCAAAAAATACTGATAATATTACAATGGTTTTTTTTCCCTTACCTTCCTTACGTTTTTAGTAAGAAGTGTGTTTGTCTTTAGTAAGATACTCACTGAGCGTCAGTTTGAACGTGAGCGCGGAGTGGTGACTCTCCAGCACGCTGATGTCGTTGTAGAGGACCGCCAGGGGGTGCTGCGAGTTGCAGAGGAAGGCCGACGACATGCCCGGGTGGTCGATGTCGTGCGCGGCCGCCGCTATCAGCGCCGCCGCCGCCTCCGCCGGCTCCAGGAGGTTTTTGAGACGTTCCTTTTCCAGGAAGAAAGCGACGGCCTGAAATTTAGAATTGACCACGTATTCAGGTTACGTTTGTACTTTTATAACTAACGATCGTGCATGTCGTCAAATCTAATAAAAACATTAAGAGGACGTCTATTAATTACCTGAATGCTCTTTTTTTTAATTCAAACACATGTCTTAGTGAGATTTAGCAAGATATGGATGGATCTCCCGTCTCATGTGAGATTTTCCTCATACTTTTCAACAAATTATTTTCAACATAGTCATATTACTGAACATGTTCAGTGTAGATAAGAATACAATATTATATATGGTATGTTCTCTGAATCCCAAAATTGACGTGAGATTCGCCCAGACCTCCTGCCATTTTGAGCTCTCATAATTTATGGATGATCCTTAAACTATTGTTTTTATTAAGCCGGCGGCTACAAAGAGCCTATTCGAATGGACGGATATACGTTATGGTATTAAAAAAATACTTTAATATTATATAAAATAATATTACTATTGATTTGTATATAATATGCAGACGCGCACTACAATCGGATCGTCGCGCTGATTCAGTTATGAGACAAAATTCTTGTTGCAATGAATGTTTTTTTCTTAGATATGACTAGTTCAAGCATAATATAGAAGAGAAAAAAAACTTTTTGAAGTAAATATTTCATTCGAGTAATATTTGAGTTTATATACATAATCGATTGAGCTCAAATTTATGGGTTATTTTCAATAGACACCTGTAACACATCAGCTGCGTGCGTTGAATTGTGGTAGGTGTTGGAAGCGTGGTAGTTCATCTCGACGACCGTCAGCCAGTTCAAGAGAGTCTTATCGTCGCATTCGAAAGCTGCGCATACGTCGAAGCGCCCCGCCATCAGCGTCATGCCCAGGTGCACCAGGGGCCGGCCGCGGGTCAAGTCCTCCAGACGGAAAATTTCGAAGTCCCAGTTGAGGCCCGTGTCCAGTAGGTCGCGGAGTTGGCCGGACGTCTGCGAAATTGCATTACTATAGATTACTACGTGTGCTTTGTAATTTTGTCTATTTCCTAAAGTTTATTTAATAATTATAACAACTTGTAGCGTTTTGTAATGGATTCAAATAAAAATGTTAAAAACAATTCATATAAAACTTTGGTACACATAATATTTGCGTGTTTAATAAATAAAAGCATATTTAATATTAGAATATTTGGTTATATTTTTTTATAGCATTATTGAGGGACAAAAGTGCCACCAGAGAGTGCGTGACCATCGCCGCCCACGGACTCTCGCAATTTTAGAAGAGTCACCAATGCGTAGCCGACCTCTTGGGTAAGAATAGGATATCTAATGTGGAAGAGAATAGGCTGATGGAGAGAGGAGACGTTGATGGAGAGGTTGTGGTGTGATGAAGGGGAGTGGACCATCGGAATTTTCACTTACAGGACGAAAGGCAACAGTTGAAACTGTTATTTCGCTGATGAAGGTTTGTTAAGAAAGAAATATGCAATAGAAAGAAATTAAACATATTCGAAAGTAAGCTATACAATAAATACATGTATTTAAACATAAACACATACTACCTTATGCTTCACGTTCTGCCTGTTGGCCTGAGTTCGCACCACGGTGGAGTCGTTGCTGCTGCGCCGAGACGACAACACTGTCGTTGGCCCTTGCTGTATATAAAACACATCATACAGTGCACAGTACACTGCGTTATAATTACAATGAATTTCTATAGAAATATTTATTCACCATGATTCAAGCTGTGAAGTATTAAGTCTTATTGTTTTTGTATTAGGTAATTTAAGAGTTAAAATTTTATTTTTAATACATATGTATATAATATAAGGAAGACATACACATGTAACATGTACATACACAATCTTAAAAAGAGATCCAATTAATGAAATGAAAAAAAAAACAGCGAAGTATATTATTGCATTGACATTTAGAAGAGCATATTTAGAAAGGTATATTGACATTTAAAAAACAATATTCTAACTTACTAATTCATGCTTTCTTCTAGAAATAGAATACGTTCGGCAATCATTGAAGAAATTATCGTGGAAGTATCGCATGAAATTATTTTCTAACAGGAGATAGAAATAGAGGATATTTTTTTTAACATCTCGTTATCCGCTACTGCGTTAGTTAGTTCAAAGAAAAAAAGACAAATAAAATTTAGAAGAAACTCGTACGTCAATAAACAATAAGTAGTCACATAATAATTAACAGAGGAAAGGATAGTGAGACACTCAGCAGAGAAACGGGTTATTTTGACAGTAAATGTTAGTGCAATTTAAAACATACTACCATATACGCAAGATTTGGGTTGACTTGCTCTCTCTACACGCCGGTACGGGATCATGAACAGAAAGGTACGTGTTAGTATTAATTATTACTGTGCGTTTATTTCAAGCGAACACAATACGTAATTATATTGTAAGTCTATTTACAAAGATAAATAAATATTATGCTTTAGCCAAATCTACAAAAAGGGTGACTAGTGCGCGGTAAAAGTCTCGATTATACTACCTCTTATTCATAGTAATACTAGTCGAAGTAAAGTGCAAAATTATATGATAAAAATAACATATTAGTTTATTCTAGAAAATCATTGTTATATGTCACATTTGTAATTTACCTGAATAAAATAGGGATTGTGTTACAGTTAATAATACATTATATTTGATAGGCAACAATTTGTGTAGGTACCCATGTAAACCTGGTCAAGTTCAAAAGTAAATTCATGAATTTTTATTTACTTTTAAGTCAGAAAGTCACGCGAAGGGATGAGTAGATTAAGGGATATCCAGAATGACGAAACAACAACGATACGATCTGAACATTAAGAAGTAGAACGTATCACATTATAGACATGACGTATCGTGCCGTTATATTAGCGTCTGGTTTTTGTCAACTCTGCTAGAGCATACTCTTTTGCCATATTGTTTCTCGTCTAAGGATCTTGGATCCTAAACGCGAATTTACTGCGGTTCGGATGCTAGTGACGAGCGTTATCATTGATGCGATGACAGCGTATGGAAGTTTAACTTTATCTCCGCGGCGAGAAGCGAGTAAGCACAAATATGTGAGAAAGCTAGAACTTGTTGGCGAATTCGCCTCTCAGTGGGCTATTGAATGCGTCAGCTTGTGATTCTAAAGCATCGTGCGATCACTCGGCTTCGACCGCCACTGATGTTGACATATGCGATTGTTGTTGCATTGACTACAACTCGGAAAGCTGTTAATTACAATTAGTTAAGTGAATAAGGTAGGGTACAGACCGGTAGGATAAAGTTCCTAAGAATAATATCATAGTGTACAAACCGGTGGGACAAACTCCCTAAGAGTAATATCATTTATTTTGTTAGGCGACACACAGGGCGGGGTAAAGGACGACCGGCGGAAATGAAAAATATCCGTGGCGGTGGGTGAAATAAATTTGCTTTCTTTGCTGACCTTCTTTGTTTATCGTTTTGCCTACATAACGGACAACAGCAAGAAACCTTCGATTTTTAACAGATGCTGAACGTGATATCGGTCAAAATCGAGTAGTCTGGTACCATTGGAATACAGTAGGATATACAACGTGTACAACTTTTTTAACTAAAAAAAGGTAAACTGTGCAAATTGCATTTCCAGAACTTTTACACACTAATGACACACAATATTTCTCTCCCTTTTTTTTTTTTTTTTTTCTTTAAAGATGTATTTAAAACATTATTCCGTACCCTTACACAGAGTAATTAGTCAGACAAACATAAACTTTAACAAGTAAGCTCTATTTTAGGTATCATAGCAATTGTAATTATTTCATAAAAGCAACAAAAACTAATGTACCTTTATTACAAAATTCAAATAAGAATACATAATATGAGTGCCTTGTACAATGTAAATTCATAAACTTTTTGTGTTCATCGGTCGGGTGCACACAAAAGGTGGGCAATGATGAATATCTTGTTAACAGCATACTAAACAGAAATCCGATGAGAAAGATTTGAAATGAACAGCTAAACTTTTCATGTACTCTGAAATTACGGTAAATGGATTTGAACATCTTGTTATAAAAAATATATCCGTTTTATTATAAGATCGACGTAAGACGATCCATAGATACACGCCTGTATCGTAGATTAACAGACATCATTTCATGCCTCTCGAGCCGAATTTACAAACCTTTAAATTTATAAATCTCTTTTATGACCGTTTGTAGGCATCAATGGTATGTTTCAGTTTTTTTTTCCTCTATATTTATATTAATATTTAAGTCGCTTTAAATAGAATTGATTATATCCGAGATGTCATTGTTTTGAAGCGTTTTTATCAAGTATAATACACACATATCGATTGAATCTTTTCTTTCAAATGGATATTAAACGAAAGGGATTCGTAAGAACCGATTCGTGTTGTTCTCAGATCAAGAATTGGGACATCGTTCTTTTCCCGGGTGTCGTCTTACAAGCCGACTTAATTGGAGGGTCTACCGGGAAATGTTTTGGTCACCGATCGACAGCTGAATAAAGCGTTAAGCGACCAAGATTTTTATATAAGGCGTGTTTTTGCAGTGCGTCATACCAAAGCCGCTTGATTTGTTTTTTGTGATAAATTGAAGATCGAATACTATCTAAACAGTAAGTTTAGAATATAGATTTATATTACAGATTTAGATAAATTATCCAGTCGAGTAAATCATCATGGATGAATAAAATTCGGTATATAAATGTTTAAACCTTTCATAAATATTTACAGACAAGGTGCATATATTTAAATAACGAAATCAAATCATAGTCTTTTCATAAATCTAGTGAATAAGGGAACGAATAATTAAAATGAAAAACCATTCGAAATAAAGTACCTAATGAGTGCTGATGAGCTTTGAGATGTATTTCGTCTTTTCGTTTTACAATTTATGCATTTACCATTATATGTATCATACGATACGTGATGTCTTTATTTAGAAGAGGAATTCATGGTGTCACAGGTAGCGCGTAACAACAATTTTACTATTACTTTTGTTTCGTCATCAACATCATCTCGAAAACTATTACAAATAGACCAGAGAATTACCGTGAGACAAAATTCAGTCCATATTGCAATTGCCAACACTTCCTTATATTTTCTTAATATTAATTTTTTTGCATACCCTTTTTACGCTTTATTTTTTCATAGGTACCCTTTTCTTTTGCCGGCTAGGTTTTAGTTTTAGGTTTCTTATGATGACATCAACAAAGATTTTCCTTTCTACGATGTTAAAAAATAGTCATAAATCAAAAATTTCTGTCTCTCGTTAGGCGCGCGGGATCGTAAAAATATCAATGTCTGCCGCGAGGCCGGTACGTACCGAGAGCAGCGCCCCGATGAGGTCGTTGGTGATGGGGTCCTCGGCCCTCAGCTTGGGCTCGTCGCGCATCTGCGGCGAGTACAGCTCGGACGTGCGCAGCATGTCCACGGCGCGCTCCACGCACGCCACGGTCGCCGGCGGCGCGCCCTCCATCGCCGCCGACAGCAGCGATATCACCTGGCCGGCGGGACGGGGTGACGGTCACTTGTCATCCGATCGCGGGGTTGCGGACGTTAAACGATCTTTGTGCGTCACTTACGTGCCGTCAGTGTCAAAAGGTAACATGTCACAAGATGTGGATATTTTTTTATAAATGTTGCGCATTCGTCAACTGTACAATTTACGCGTAGTACATAGTGCAGAGAAAACTATCGAAAGAATATTATGTCAAATTTTAATAGCTATAATCGTGACATGAATTGCTACAGCTTACAGACGAATAGATTAACAGTTAACGTGAATATTTAATGTGATTTTGTATATGTTTCAACTAATTGCTATTTAATTTTGTTATATTTTTCGGATTAGGTATTTACGATATGAGATAGTTTATATTTAAGTACTTTAGTGATAGGCGCTTCTAACGGTAGACCCTGGAGTTTGGCGAGCGAGGTGCGCCGGTGGCCGTCCGACGCCACGGAGCGCACGTCGAGGGAGCCCCGCCTGATCGAGTGCAGCGAGCCCCGGCCGCCACTCTCCGGGGCGCCTCCCACCGGCTCGCAGACGAACACCAGGTGCGATGTACTCCTGGGGATGTCCGAGCCTCTGGTTAAACGCTCATTCAACTAGAAGAACTCGGTCATACCCGACTGTCACTTTCATATTTTTGTAATATAAAAATAATTATTATTACATTGTACATAAGTGCGGTTGTGCTTGGATTAGAAATATATGGATGGGTCATTATATGACATAAATGTGAAAGTACTGATTTGTTTTGATAAAGTACAATTTAGGAGCGACTTGGCGCTTACAATAAAAAAAATGGTAACTGTTTTATTTTTTCCAAAAGTTATTACGTATCGTAAATACGTACTACAATCAAGTGTTTACGATAAAACTCGCTTCAGAGCCATGTTGAAGGAGCTGGATGGAGCGCAGTAGAGTGGAGATAGACAAGACATTTATTGATTTGCTCCCAGAATTCTGTGAATGCCTGGCAAAATGTTGATTTAAATAGGGTAAATCATTACAGAACAGTTGTCAACAGGGAAATTGTTAATTGGACGTATAGCTCCATAGCGTGGATTCTTTTCACAGACAGTAAGTTATAAAACAAGATAAAAAAAACCAACGACCACATAGTAACGCTATCGTCCCATAATTTCGGTTGCATTTTTCTCTTCTTCGGAGAATGCGAAAGAAGGACAGTAACAAAATTTTAAAATAATAAGTATTATATTGTAAATTCTTAAATACCTGGCGATCGCGACGGCAGTGCCCCTGCACGGCAGTTGTAAAGGATCGGGCGTCGCCCTGCGGCGGAGGGACAGCGGCGCCTCGAACTCCCGCGCGCCCCCCACGGCCAGCCTCAGCGCCTCTCCGCTCGCTGCTTCGCTTAAGGTCTTCGCCGTGGTGGCCTCGTCGCCCGATCCGCTGGCCCGCCATCCCGACACTCGGCACCACGATTTGTTGGCCATCTGTATATAATAATAATATTATCTAAATTACATTCAAATTACAATAAATAAATTATTTGGAAATTCTCAACATAGATACGAATTAAATACTGATTACATATTAAATTTAAGCATCGTCATGAGGCAGTATAGGGTAGGAACTCCGCCCACTAGCTGACAATTATATCTTCGTTTCCTAAATTTACCAAAAGATATATTTGTAAAGAAATTATGGCTAAATCTGGGTTGACCTTATTCCGATTTGAGGTTGTAGTTGAGACAAAGAAGAATTCTGAAATAAAATGGAAGAACATACCAAATTGACAATATGTGGCGAAAGAGATTTAAAGTTAAAAAGTATCTACGGTACAGCAAAACGTATACTAACGAGCACCCGCTGCTGGTCGTCGGTGACGGCGACGAGGTCCCGGCAGCGGTCGGCGGCCGCCGCCAGCGCGGCCACGGCGGCCAGGTGCGCCCGCGCCGTCGCGTTCGCCGCCCGCGCCTGTATCACCTCGCCGCACCACGCGGGCGCGCTCACCGTCTCCACCATTACCTGATACCACCCATAATTAATAAACTCTTTATCGCACAATGAGACCGGCATACACTTGGTTAAGAAAGTGTTAATACAAGGAGCGTTCAATAGAAAGTGAAACAGTATATTACTGGGAACTTTTATTGTTACTTTATTTTTAAACATGGTCGTCTTTAGCATAATACATTTTGTATATCTTTTTTCTAATCTAAAAATTTCTTCTTTAAAAAACTCTAAGCACCTAAAAATATTCCTATTCTGCAGCAACTACAGCTTCATCATCTTCGAATATCTCTTTCTGTCTTTTCAGATATTCTTTCAACCTTGGAAATATACAGAAATGACTAGGGAAAAGATCGGATGAATATGGAAGATGCTCAACTATTTTGAAGCTAGCATTTCAAATTGCAGCCATAGCAACGGCGACCTGTGGCCGAAGTATTATCTTGATGGGATAAAACAAATTTTGCTAGTTTGTTTTGCCGTTTCTTTTGAATTTCGTTACTCAATTTTAATCTGTTCTGCATACAAAGAGTTGATAACAAGCTGCATGGCCTTGATGTCCTATCATGACCACCCCTTTACCATCCCAGAAAAGAGAGCCCATGATTTTTTCGGGCAGAACGATTCTTCTTAAATTTCTTAGGGGTTGGAGGTGATAGTCTTTTCCAAGACTGTAAATTTGTTTCTAGGTCGTAGTAGTGAAGGCACGTTTCATATATGGTTGTAAATCGAGCCATAAAACTATCGAGATCTTGTTGTAACAGTTCCAAAGAAGCTCGAGCATAATTGTATCCGGTTTGTTTTTGTCCATTGGTAAGCATTTTGGAGAGTTAGCGCGCGGATATTTTTTGATCCCCAAACATTTATGTAAAATACTATGCTTACTGCTAGTCAAAATCTTTGGTTCTTCAATTTTCAAAAAAACACTACGACAGACTGTAAACAGAAAACTTTCAGTTTTAAAAAACAACAGATTCTCAAATTATTTTCTTTACTTACAATCTAATCAAAATTCCAGTTTTACCAGCCAGTATTTACTTTTTTTTTGGTTCCAAAGAATTTGTACAACATTCTAACTTTATAGAGAACGTCCCTCGTATA
The DNA here is from genome assembly GCA_005406025.1 of Eumeta japonica. Classification (NCBI taxonomy): domain Eukaryota; kingdom Metazoa; phylum Arthropoda; class Insecta; order Lepidoptera; family Psychidae; genus Eumeta; species Eumeta japonica. The sequence goes on from BGZK01000897.1 coordinate 178,912, forward strand.
CATGTAAATAGTCAGCAGTGGTTGAGAAATTACATATGTAAGTCGTATAATACGATTTTTTTTAAATAAGCATAAAATAGCATAAATTCAATCGGCCTTGGAAATACGCGTCTTCAAAACAAATTATATGCTTGAAATCCTTTAAAGTTTTTAAGGAGGAAAATCATTGTCGTTCTTCTCTAACGTAAGAAGGAGTAGCTCAATGGGAGGATGGTCAGCTCGCAAAACCAAAAACGGGATTCGAGCTCGAGCTCCAAATTCGTCGGTAAATTCTGGTGTCAGGTTTTCGTCATCGTCCGCGATGCTAGGGCTCATTTAATGGCGAAACCTTGGTGTGTACTGAGTGTACCATATCGGGCTATCGCAATTGAGAATAATTATTTGAAACTTTAGTCTCAAACTTGTTAAACTCCGAAAGGTCGGATACCACCAAACAGAACAGATGTTACCTTTTTTTTTTTGCAGACCTGGACGTCTTCTTCTGTAAGGACGTATTGTTGTACGAAAGCAGTAGAGAATGATTTTAAAGAAATCCTCGAATCGTGTACCTTTGTGGTTTTTTTTTGTACAAGATGTCAAAAATGTCTAAGATAATGCATTGCACTATTAGGAAACTAAAATAAATTTCATCAGCTGAATAAATTAAAATTATATTTATTATATATATATTTTATTAATATATTTTATTATGTAATAAAAACCCTAATATATATTACATGTTGACGTCATACCGCAAATCCTCCTTGTACTTTAGTCTCCTAGTTCGCATGTTCCTTCGTCTAGGTTTCAGTACATTGCAACGGTCGTAGAGTTCGTGCCCTTTTATATGCCACTACGTCGCGTACTCACAAAAGTATGAAAAACGATCAAATCTGAGAGGGTCTATATGGAGATAAAGCGGAGCACAAAATGTATTACGGGAAGTTGGAGAGGTTTTTGTTCGACGACGTTCGCCTAAAAGGGCCTTATATATTTTTGTTTGTTGTTTGGGTCCCTTTTCAAGTGTCGGACTTGTGTTCGGTGAGAGCAATCTTATCGATCGAGTTAGTGTTTATAAATCATAATTTGTCAAATACAGTGGTGATTGTCTATGGTATTGATTGCCAAATCTATTTTTTTTAATTATTGACTGTTGTAAATGTTACAGATATTGTTGTTTTCTGCGTCGAAAAATAATGTTTACAAATATTAAATACAAAACGAATTGTAATAGATCTCCAGCCGTTGTAATATCTTATAGAATATTTAATTATTTTTTTTATAGTAAAAATAGATTTTCATATAAGTTTCATTTCGTAACTATTTTTAGAACATCAGTGTGCATATAATGAATTAATAAAATGGAATGAATTGATTAGTAATGAATTTAAAATAAAGCCGGAAAAAAGAGAGTAGGACTTCGGTTGCCTTGACTTAGAAGCTTGAGTTTTTTATAATTCCAAAGTTCCAAGGGACTATATCTCTTAGCATTTTATAGTAAGTTTTTTACTTGATATCTCTATCCGTTTCCGATAAAAGTGATCTTGACAAACGGACAGACAGACATGCAAGCAGACAGACGGACGGACAACAAAATGTATGATGAGATCGTACAGGTGATTCGCTTTTCTCTTTGAGGCCCAAAACCCTAGAAACAACTGAAACGTTTCACGTTAGACTCGCATGACGAGAATTCCGCAGTATTAGTCCATCGATGTACGCACATTATGATCGTCTACAAATTAAGAAGTTAGAATGAGGTAAAAACAACATAGTAAACCCGTGTTCACTAACACGTACAGATGTTAAAATAAACGACTGTTTCGGTGTTGAAAGGGTTGTCTGAATGCCGCTGAAAAAACTTTGAAATCTTTCATTAAAAGGATGTGAGTAATACTTTTGGTTTGCAAATTTCGCAGATAAGAAAGAGACTGATAGTTCTTCCCTTGTTTTCGGACGTAAGTCCTGATCTTAATGCGAATCAAAATTGAAATACATAATAAATATGTTTTTATTGTTATCAAAATCGCACTTTTTTAAATAATATTTTACGCGTTATACGGGAAATATAGAACTGATCTCAGTCCCCGATGTCCCATTTTAATTAATTCTAATAAAAAATCGAGACTGAAAATGTTTCACCGGAAATACAAGTGAGTCTTCTAAAATTTTAAGACCACTTCAAATTTCAAATCGATGGAAATAGTGGTTACAAACAAAAATTTCCTTGACCTACACCTAAGTTCCATCATTAGGATTCTTGCTTTTAAGGTATTTTAAACTTTAAAAACTAATAAATTTAGAGTTGCACTTTTCTTTTGATATGTTACATATTTGTAACTTGACAACGACTGTGATTGGCCCCGTCAGTAATAATATTACATTATATTCCCCTATTAACTCGAAAATCGTTTGTGAATAATTTATTTTTATTCGAATAAAATTTACAATTATTTTTGAAACAGCATATCGGTTTATAGACATTATTTAAAATAAACTCTAGTTCCGTCATAGCGAATTTTGGCGCTACGGTGTGAAGGCGACGCCTGTTTTTTAAAACCAGTATTCCAGTCAACAACACTCCAGTGAATCGAAGTATTGAAGTAATTTTATAATTGATTTTAATAGAATTAAAAAAAAAAATGGCATCCGCCCATAGTTATAGTATATATTTAATAATGAAAGTGAAAACAACTCACCCTGTTGAAGCCCGCTTCTAAATAAGGTAGGACGGCGAAGTCGTCTTTGAGATAGGCGCTGAAACAATTTATCAGGCAAACCTTCATTAAGTTGTTTAATATTTGAAATCTAGAGATAATTTTTATCTGATATAAACGGCGTGCGCTAGTTGCATATTAAAGCTCTCATTAAGATATAACTCCCATAATTTGTTTATTTGCTTTTTTCTCGTAGGCAAAGAACGAGTTGTTTCCTCAAATTTCGTGCAATATAATTGGATGGTATGATATTATTCTAAATCTTTGAATAATCTCGAAGGAAAGTTTAAAATTATCGTTCTCACTTAATATTATATGTAGGACGTATCTAAATGCAGTTAAAAAATAATCATTTAAGATGGTAAAGACACTAAAGATGTATTGCATAAATAATACATCTATAAAATACTGTTTACCTTAGATAATTTAATAATTATCATCGTGTACGATGATTCAGTATCTGTATTGTTTCAGTATTATAAAACACAATGTCTCTCTGTCTATCTGTTCGTTTATATCCTTTTTTTCGTGGGAACTACTTACTCGACTTACATTTTTTTTAATTAGTAGCTATGTTATCTAGCCAGGTTATAGGATATACTGTATTACATAAAATAACGTTCAAAATAAGCAGAGACGATACGAATCAATTCGGAAAAAAGATGCTTTCGGGTCGCTTAAAAGGGCTTACGCTGAATAAACTATAGGGTATATGTCTAATTAATGCACTATACAAATGTAGATCTTAAAAAGGTCTGTAAAACAGTCTATAATAGCATGTGTCCATTTTCGAGGGATTACCGACAATAAGCATTCTTGTCTCGAAAATAACAGCTGGTAGGCGAGGACAGCACGGTCGAGCCGCGCAACTAATATTATAACGTAGGCATAATAGTATCAATAATATACTTATTATATTTTATTAAATTATATTATAATATTGTATAGTATTACAACGAGTATAACGTGTTCACGTGTGTCAACAACTTTTTTTAAAGTATTGACGTGGAGCCGTATTTAACGGAAAGTTAAATGCGGTTGACAAAAACAAGCGCTGTCATCCTTCCGTCATCGTCATTTTTGCAATGACTCCATAGACCCAACTGTATACGTGACTTTGCTCAATTCTGTGCTGTAGTAACAACTTTATGGCACATCTTGTTTCATAAATACGTTGCCCTGGAATTTGCTATTAAAAAAATTGTAAAGAGCGTTGTAATTTTGTTTCATTAAACACGTGTTATGTATTTCGTAGGTCATTATTTATGAATTGTATTTCATATATTCACTTTTTAGCTATTTAGAAATTTAATATTTATTTATATTGAAGCATATTCTTGTTCAGTTTCTGCATTAAATCTAGCTCTGAATAATTTCAAATCATTAGAGAAACTATAATAAAAATAAAACTTTTACAGCTTTGAAGAAGGACAATAATAGACAGAAGAAATATTACATTAATAATTTTTCTGTATAAAATTAACCATATTAAACGAGAAATGTGTTTAAATCTTAAGGTCCAAGAACTTTATAATTATTAAATTCAAATAAAAAAGTACTACCACTAGTTGTGTGTTAATTACGTATCTGGAAATGGGTAATAACAATATTTGCTTTATAAAGTTCGCTAGGCATTCTGGTCAAAGGAAGACGTAGATCCAGAATAAAACCTAGGTCAGTTTTAGTGAATAACTATATGCCGCAGACGGGCAAGCGAATTGAAATAAACAATGTCGTGTAAGTAAATAATTATTTAATTTTAATTGCGTATACATTAAACGGTTAATGACTTTTAAAAATGAACTTGTTAAAAGTCGTTAACTGTTTAATAATAGGTAGGGGAAAAAAGTATTTTCCTATTTTATAAGTAAGAAGTTGTTGTAAAATCTTTTTGGTTAGGTTGTTTGTATCTGGCTAGTTTTGATACCTTTAAATAGATGACATTAAAAAAAAAAGAGTAAGTAAGTGTAGCACAAAACTGGTTGAAGCGATTTGAGTTCGATAATTTTGATGTCAAAGATGGACCTCGCTCTGGTCGACTTGTTACGGATAAAGTTGATGCTATTTTGGAAAAATTAGAGCAAGATCGGTATATTAATTCTTACCACATGGCTGAAAGATTAATCATAAAACATTGATACCCAGTATTTTTTCAAATGGGTCAACCATTTGAAAAAACTGGGTATACCAAAAAGCGCGATGCTTGGGTCCTACACTAGCTCACTGAAAGAAAGAAAGAAGAAAGAAAGAAGAATCTAATGATTCGTATACTCATTTACGATTTTCTATGAACGGGTTCTAATTCCGATCTCGCACTCCATTTCGACACCGGTCTCGTTCTTAATTTTGACCCCAATCCCTACTTAGAATTTATTCTCCCTCCCTATTTCGATTCAGAAACCGTCAGTCATGCTTCCGGTTTGTACGAAGTCGGAGCGAAAGCTAGTATTAAAATAAAATATGAATTATGTTACTCGGGGAAAAATATACATGAGAATCGATGTAGAAATTCGGTTCAATAGTCCAAATACGGAAGCGAAATAGGAAGCAAACGCTAAAATTGATTTAATAAAAACCTCCATAAAAAAACAATTAGGTATGCCGACTTTGGTGATGATTGGTCGAACGATGTTGGAGTTTAGCGATCTCATACCAACATCTATATATATATATATATATATATATATAAATGAGGTTTTTTATAATGCATTGCCGCATGGGCTCCATTTACATATGCTAATATCTGGTTAGTACGATTCGATATTGTCACTGTTAGAAAATCACTTATATATTTGCTTCCTTCGAAAGGTCCGGCCTGGTCTTGTTTTCAATTCCAATCCTGCTTCTAATTTCGATCCTGGTTTTGCTCTCGGTTCTGAAGTTGGTCCCACTTTCGACTTGATTCCGCTCTCGATCACAATGATTAACCATAGGTAACTACGTGGCTCGTGGTTTTAGTCCCATCAAATACTTTTAGATTTAGGCTAAGTTTGAATCCCACTAAGACTGCACCTTTGATCCCATGAATTCAACATTAAGCCAATTCATAATACCAATTTTATCCACGTCTACATTACATTACAATAAAACATTAGATTCTAATATATTTTGTAATGTAATGACCAATTACAAGGGCTATTTTAATGTGGGATAACTATAATTCTGGTCCCACAGGAACTGTGCAATTTTCCGGGTCAAGAAGTAACCTAAGTCATTCTCCGGCCCATAATTTATTGCTACGCAAAAAAATCGCGTTGATTTATTTTTGAGAGAAAGATAGACAGACTAAAAAACCAACTAACCAAAACACTAGAATTTGTAAGATCCACGCTAAATAAACACTTGCCCTGAAAAAGGCATTACTACAATATACATAGTGCAATGGCAATATTATCAGGCGTCTCAATATGATTTTTCAGGGTAAACATCTAAACGCGAAAAAGTTCTTAAAGTAAGCTAGAATAAGGTCGGCTAATTGTGATTTAATACGGGCATAATTTCATTAGTGCAATTTCAGTACTTTCATTAGCGTCTCTCCGTAGTAAGAGGCGCGTTATCCTTTCAGAGCGCGAGACAACCGAACGAAACGAGGGAAAATTATGTAAAGAGACGTGGAGCGAATCAAATTCGGGGGCCCGATTCCGACGTTTACGTCCACACAACAGCGCGACATTATCTCATTCACGCACCGAAATGGATATACGTGATATCTCAATACATTCGCATGCCATACATTCGCGCGTTCCGGTCACCGGAAGGTCCATTACAGAGGTAGCCGCGTAAGATTGTCACACGTCCAGGTGTTCTGGCAGCGAGCTGTAGGCGGACTGTTTGCGCGATGCGGCGTCGCGTCGGCTGGCGGGCTGTCGAGTGCTTTTGTCCGCCTGCACCCTCCTCTATCAGAAATAATGGCATTATTGTATTACGCGTGGGTTTTGTCGTGAAGTAGGGGGCGCGTGTTTTTGTTTACGCGCGCGTTGGTAAAGGAATTTCCCCGTTATTATTGTCCATCAATCAAAGTTTACGTAATGGTGGTGTTTACGAATTGTTGAAGGTGAATATTTTCGGTCGGCTCAATCATGATCGTTCGATTTGAAAACTAAGACATAACTGTAGTCACTAAAAGGTGACAGGCATGATAACATAATTATATTTGAAATTAATTTGAATTTAGTCTCACGTATACCATTTATTTTCTTTATGGCAAATGTAGGCAAAGTTTATTATTGCAGTGCTAGCTAAATAGTTTGATTTGCTTCAATAACGCGAAGTGAAATTTAGTTCTACCCAAATATGTAAGGTTCGGAAAGGTTGAAGTTTTCGAGAAAGTGCAACTTCGTAATTTTATGAATTTTAATGTTACTTTCAGAAATACTTTTTTTTAGTTAATAAAATAATAATGTAATATGTGGCTAAGTTGTTTAGCATGACGTAGCTTTTGACGTGACAACGTCTTATAAATTGGTTTGCCGGGTGACACTTCAAGAAACTGCGTTACGCTCCGCTCACGTTATGCGCTCACAATGAGAGCGAGTGAGAGGCACGCGTCCCTTCCACTCGGGCATGGTTAGCCCGCCTAAGAGCGAGAGAGACAGACATAAAAGTGAAAGGCACGCGTCCCTTCCACTCAGATACGAACAAGTTAAGTTGTAGTAAACGCCGTTTCATTGTATGCAAATGTATTGCAAGTTATTGTATGTATATTTGTATATAAATACGTATGTATGTGTAAAGGTAAAAATAAAATTTTGTTAATATGAAATTCAGTGCGAGATTCTTTGTATAAATTAATGTTTTAAATATAATTCTTTGTATAAATAAATGTTTTAAATTGTTACTATTATTTCATCCTTCTTCCTACTATACGAATGAATATTCACATTAAAATGATTTTACCACTCAAAGTCGTTGTCACGTAAAACTTTCGCCCGTATACCGACTTTACAGGCAACCAATTTTTTTTACTTAGTAAAATTGTAGCTTTTGCCTGCCACTTTGCCCGTATGGATACAGAGATTGCCCGTATCTTCTCTTGTTTTCTCTTACCGTCTTACTCCACATCTCCTTCTCCTCTTTTTGCCTCTTCTTTCATTACCTTTGTTCACCTTTTCCCTACTCCAAGCGAAGCAAACAAATGAAAATTGCTAACAAAATAAGATGAGACAAGACTTTTATCCAACGACTTACACACAATTTATTGGCGTAGCATACAGGTTATATGTTACGCGATGATGATTACATCAAATTCTAAATTTCACATCAAAATCGGTTAAGCTATTGTTGAATTAAAAAAAAAACAAAGACATAGAGTAGTATATGTTTTTAAATTATGACGTGTTCTTTCATTAAAATTGGTCAACCCGATCATTACATTGGTTAATTAAATTTTCAAATCCAAAAATAGTTCGGGTCATGATTCGACATATGCTGTCCACTATGTGGTTACAAAATATTGACATGTCTCTATTAGGTATAGCATAACCTTCCGAAGGAATTTCTCCCAAATGATAGCAAAAAGCGCATCGAAATCTATTTCACAGTTTAAAAGAAGTAGGTGTACAAACAGACAAACAGAAATAAAGACTTTATTTTGTACCATTTAAAGATGTCATTTAATGAAATAGTCGTTTCTTTGACATAAGAAAAGAACAAAATTTATATAATAGCCGCGAGTATTATCCGTTACTGAAATTTATTGCATCTGCATTGCATATATATGCCATTAAAACTAAATAACGCCGAAATGAATTCCACTAAGCACTGACGTTGTTGGCAATCGTAATGCCACAAATACTCGAAGCGAAGCTATTTTTGAACAACTCTAATTCTCCTTCAAATTAATTGCAATATTTATATTTTACAATTATAAATAAGTATAAAATCTCATTTTTTTATTTTTAGTAACAACGAAAAGATCACAATTTATTACTACTAACATATAGTAATTGAAAATCAATATTTGTCTCGAGTTTCAGCGTTTTTATGCGTTATATATATATATATGTGTGTGTGTGTGTGTGTGTGTGTGTGTGTGTGTGTGTATTTATGCATATAATAACATTGTAACACGTCGATGTCTGCACATTATAGATATTAAAAAAAACTGATATGGGAGTGTCTATTAGAGCAACAAAAGGCACAACAACAGTCTTTAGAATTTATTTTTGTCTGTCTGTATGTTTGTTATCGCGTCACGCAAAAACGGCTGAACGGATTTTCATAAGGTTTCTACAGTTTGGTAGTTTGGGATCCAACTTAACATCTAAGCTATGCTTCATCTAATTCGGTTGGTAACTATAGATACAGCTCGACCTCTCCGTAGTACTGCTTTTTATACAATTGGGGGGTCATTTGAAATGGTCGTGTCGGAAAAATATGAATAAACGCCACGAGCGCTTCTAAAATGGCCTGAATATTGCAGCCCACGCGAATGAAGCTAGTTTACAAATAAAAAGGTATGTACGTATTGTGTCAATTATCGATACGCATGGTACAAGTTTAGTTGCTAAGTTTGGGAACAGACGCTGCGAGTTTATGTCTGTGTGTGTTTATGATAATATTTATTATATTATCATGTCAACAGCAATAATTTTTTGATCCTATTTTAAAAATTGTTTGTTTTTAAAAAGTCCGTTTTTAATAGCGGAATGTTTGAAAACAAACCCTTTCATTCGCACATATCAGCACGCACTCGTCCGCCGAACCTTGTATTTCATGGACCATTAGCTAAAACAAATCCCGCCCGCGTAGCGGTATTTGATGAACGTATACGCACCGGATTTACAGCTAATTGGGGACGAGGGCGGTGCCGGTAATAATGCGAATTGGCGTACATACAGTAACGGCGAGAATACGCTGTGAAATTGCAACAAATCGAATTGTTTCATCTTTTCATCATCATCGTTATCGACCCACTCGCGCCCCTCACTAGCGCTATAAAGATACGGCGTATGTATTCTCGTCTCGGAAGCATAACAACGTCGTAACGTATCGTAAGTCGTGAGTTAGTGGACCTTTCCTATGGTATAACAAACAGTAATATCGATAGTTGGCTACCAGTGATCGGTTGGAATACTATATATTTACTAACCTGGATGATAAATATTTGTTCATGAATAGTTTAATTAGTAACTGTTATTTAACAGTTATAAATAATTAGATGTTTTTTGTATGACAATTTATCATCTTTTAAGTTTTAGTTTACTATCCTTGACGATTATTTTAAGATGATTTCGACGGATTAAAGGCTTTAATGGGTTATTTATAATGGTTTTTGTTTTATTAAATCAGTACTAAATAATAAGTAATGTTTCGTAAAATTACTTTTTTTTAAATAATTTAGAGTGTTTGTTGTTATTTAGATTTTGTAGAGCGTTAAGTATCCTTTTACAAGACCACTGATAATTGTAAAATCGGTGCATAGGATTGTCGTGTCGCGTGGGCAACCTTACGGAACAATTAGTAAATATTATTATATTCTGTATGGAAAATGTGTATGCATGTGGAAAGCACAAATCATCACATCGTAACAATTACTCGTGGGCAAATAAAGCAAATAGAGCAGGGGAACACCGCAAACGCAACGCAAGTGGTATTCATCGACGGAGCAAATGCAGAAATAATTATGACGGAGTAACGAGATAGCTACTGCCATCGTAGCCATATAATTGTTTGTACTTTTTTTTTAAACAACAGCTACTAATGTGTAAAGTACCCATAAATCAATTAATTATTGGAACAAATAATGTTTTAGTAATTATTTGTTTGAATTTTTTCTCGTGAGTATCTGTATTTGAAATAATCTCTTTTCAAATTTGAAATAATTAATGCCAGTCTTATAGATAGGTATGTTATAATTAATTGTTTCAGCCTGGCCCTATATATTAAGTTGAAACGATATGGAACTTATTGTTTTTAATAAAATCGTATAAAACGCAATAAAATAAACCATATTTACAATCCAGACGTATATCTATTCTTTTTTATTTGACCCTTATTTAAGCGAACTACGTCATCACTGACTATTGTTTTTTCGTTGCCACGTTCTTTTTAATATTAAAATTTAAAATATTAACTATGTATTTATTAATTATACAAAATGTAAATTGAGACATTAAATTAGTTTAGAAGCATCTACTTATATTAACTGGATGCATCTTATAATTAATATACATTGCAGTTGATTGGGTTCTAATATTTATTGAATTATTTAAAAATATAATTTCTAGTATTATTATTTTCTGATAGGTTTGATAAAATTGGATTTTGTAATTTAGGTTTAAATTATTATATTGAGTTCGATACATTTGTATATGTGTACATTGTGAATGTAAAAGTGCGTTTGTCTAAAAGTTTGTGTATATTTAGAGAACTACTAAAAGGGTTGTTTATTATTTTTTATATTATTTATATATAAGCATTGGAATAAGACACAAACCATTGCTTACACAAAAAATAAATCTGTATGATTAATAGAAAAATCGCATTAGGGGACAACAAGCAAATTTAAACCAGCATTAAATGCTAAATTTTAGTGTTCACTCAGCGAGGGGGGACAAGAGACAGCTAGTAATAAATCAATCTATGTAAATATATTTAATAGGTATTGTTCAAAGACGTGATAATGGTATGGTATATATTTGTATACAAAAAAACTGTATAACTAGAGTTAAAAATACCCATAATTTTCATGCAAATCAGGGGGCTGAAAAGATGTATACTGAAGTGATTCTCACAACATACACCGCATACGGAAAATGGGTCCGGCTTTAATATGACTCGTTATCAAGACACTAAACGGTGGACTTTCGGAACAATCATTACTGTTCTCCCACTAAATCATCCACAGGCCAGTGATCATACACGAACACTGTGCCGCTCAAGATTTTACTTATAACAGTGACCGTATCTTACGAACACACATTGTCACTTATCAACCCGAATAAGCGATAGAAATACGCACTACAAACGCAACGCACACGCACGTGGAGATCCAGCTTAGCAGCTGCACGATGTAGAGGTGTATCGTAAATCGTGAGTTAACGATAACAGGTCGGCGGCAGTTATGGCGGGGAGGGCGAGCTGCGGCTTTATGCTGTACTCGGATATAAACGTATAGCATAAAGTTAAAGGTAGATAAGCTTAAAAGGTAGATAAATGTAAAGCAAACGGCCCAATATTGTCTCGTTTGCTTTCGGCCGATAGATAAATAACGAATTATACTTGTTATTATTATGTAACAATATAATAAAGAGATTACTATTCTACTGTGTGAGGTGTTAATTCGCGGAAATTCATAATTAGACGTTTGCCTGCAACACGCAGTAGCGTGCAGCAAACAGCCTACCGCTGACCCTCGGATCTGTTCTTTCATTACAAATCCCTATCCAATGAATTGAATATTGATTTGAGGGAATTGACGGATATCGAACACTGAAGCAAAGGTTATTATGAACGTAAAAATTTGGCGGATTAGGATAAAGTATCGACGTTTGCTTAGATCTTCGATATCGATCAATCCTCTGGAATTGATATTCCATTCCTTGGACAGAGGTTCGTAGTGGAAGAACTGATTATAGAGTCAGCGATGGGTTGCATGTTATTAGATGCTGCGTGTTACAGGCTAGTATTAACCAACACAGCGCGAAAACTTAAACGGAAGACATTCAGTTTTCATCTAAATGAACAGGTTATATTGTTTCATTTCCAGTTCATTAGTATTTGCCCGCGATTCTCCCCGTGTGGGTAGAGATTCGAGATTTTAATCTTTGTTAAATTTTCGATCGTAAAATTGATCCTGATCTCATTACCAATCGCAGTCACGTTCATATTTCCGCTTCCAACGTCTCTTTGTTTCCCGATTGTTTTAAATCCTACTTCGCTCTCGTCCTCTCTCTCAATTCCCACTTTCGTTTTCTTTCTTATTTTTTTTCACCTCACATCTTCCTCTCATTTTCACGCTCTATCTTCTCCTTCTACCCTTCCCCTGCTTTATTCGTCTATCAGAAAATCGAACAAAACAAATAGCTGACGAAAGAAAAGAGATCTGAATATTATATCATACCTCATATGATTTGCACACAAATTTTATTGCTATAATATATAGTTGATATTTTACGCGACAATGAGCTATTTCAGTATAACAAATTGTATTAAAATCGATTTAGCTATTTTTAAATGTTAAGAAGATAAACAGATACAGTGTCTTATATTTAAGTTGACAATATGTTCTATTTAGTATTCTAAATTTTGTTATAATCTATTGTTACTGTAATGTTACTGCTTACCCTTTTAATTTTATTGAAGGGTAAACAGTAACATATGTTATATGTGACGATGAGTGCGCAACAATTCAATTAAATCAGTTAAGCCATATCTCAGCTATAAAATGACTTGTCTGTATAGAAGCAGAAACAAATGTAAACGGTTATGTACCTGGTAATTTAATAAGAACTTTGAAAACCTAATTTTATTGAATAGTATTAGATATTCGGTATCATTCTTGTCCATAGATAGGCTAAATAATAGAACATAATAACCCATGATGAGTTTATTTTCTACTTTTAAATTCATTTTTAAAATAAAAGTCACTTTCAAGACGACCTTCGAGTTTAGAATTAACACGTCAAAATGACTTTTTTTTTGTGTGTGAATTTACAAGAACGCCCCGGAAGAGGCGCTAAATCATTTTGAAATGGCTCATTCACGGTGACAGGTCATTAGCAAACGCTGGCGTGGTGAAAGCGTACATCGCGTTCGCTACTATTTTTCTAAGGTTTTACGGCATTTCCTGGTACAAATGCTGGAAATGTAACGCATAATTGTCTCGTGCTCGGCATCCGTGTACATTTTATTTCTTTCAGTTTACGAGTTAACAGTTTTAGCAGACAGTTTTGCATACCAACGCCAACACGAGTAACCGCTTCGTTTCTAGGAATGAATCCGGAGCGTTTTTTTTTTCTGGATTAAAAAGTCTATTATTGACCATTGGGAACGGCGCCGGCGCAATGAGATGAGCTTACTTTAGGATTCGGGTTGAGGGATAGTATAAAATTTATATTTCCTGTGAAATATTTAGAAAATGTGGGTTGAAAATCCTCGATCGAAAAGTATTTTTCTTCGTTTCAAACTTCATTAATCTTACTCTGTCTTTATGAGTTATGTAAGAATAACCTCGAAGAAAGCTAAAGTTAAATATGAAGTCTTGTTAATTAGGTATAATAAATGATCAAAATGGATCACTTAGATAAGATCTAAATAATTAACAACCATGTGTAAAATTTATACCTATTAAAAATAGATTTTTTATAATCTTTTAGAACTACCTACATAAACAATAAACAAAACGCAACAAAAGTTTTGTCATAGATAGTTATATTTCTTTAAAGTAATCTAAGATTTCATTTTAAAATAAATAAATGACAGTAGGCAAATTATTGATTTCCAAAAAGTCTCAAAACAGTAGGTACGCTATCAACAATGACTTTTTGACATCTGATATGTTACATTTTGACGACCCGTCGATTTTGTTAATTGGAATTTTAAGACGAGAAAAAAACCGTCGAGTAGGACGCGCGCAGTGCAGTCAATGTTTCGTACTATAATACTATAATTTTACTACCAAAATATACTTATAATTACTAATAATTATAAGTATAAAATATATACTTATAATTACTAATAATTATAAGTATATTATGTATAATTACTATATAAATAATAATTCTGTATTATACCTTCTGGTATAAAATAAAATCAGTGGATAAAGCATATCAATAGAAATAATTAAATTGGACAATATCACACAATATCTGTCACGTATACGACGAATGGTCGTATCTACATCGTGCGTATTATTAATTTTATATTGTAATTGGGGAAAAATATGTAATGTAAATCAATTTTAATGACTGCTCTTTAATTTCCAACTTATTATACATGCGCTATGTTTTACCTTTTGTGTTTGTCTGAACGGAACTTTCAGATACAAGCTCGAAAATAGCAGTGTTACGATTTTTCCAAACGAGTATTAAACTAAAGTGAGTATAATGCAAGTTTATTGCATATTTTTGAAATGACGCTACAAGTAGTGTTTATTTAATGAATCGACACGATGATTTAAAATAAACTCCCCAAGCAATTAGTTCAAATTTTAAACATTACGACTGCGTTTCGATAGCTGCTCACAATCACCACGTCAAATATTATGCATCTAATTGAAATAGCTTTCGAGAAAAACGGCCGCGATGCACGACGCAGACGCAGCGCATGCCGAGGATCTCCGATAAGTGTGCCTCTTTCTGTGATTCGGTTGAGGGACACTGGAAATAAAATAATTTTGTAAAAATCAATTTTAGCCGCTGCGGGGCGCCGCGTCCGTACTCACCGTCCGAGAGCGAGAACGGCCGATAAAATTTTACTGCGTCGACATAAAGCGGATTGCATCGTTAACTTCGGCGGGTTGATGCGCGCTGCGCACGAAAAACGCGAAGACCATGCCCACGCCCGATTTAGATATCGTCGTGATAGCATTACCGCTTAGGCCGTATTGTTATTGATTCTGATAATAACGGATACGTGCGGAGTCGAGATTGGGACCGGCGCGCGCACGGATAGCTCGTACAAAAGTTGACATCGTGCGCCGGCACGGTTCTTGTCTTTTATTGGTCGAATTGTGATGATTGGAAAAATATGATCTATTGAAGTATCGTTACATCGGCAGGTGTGACATGAAAATTGCTTGTTGAAAGGCGTGAAGTGGGAGATGAGATAGCCCTAGGCAGCATCATTTTTATGCCTAAGAGAATTTGATCTTAGCAAAAAAAAAAGGTGGAAAACATAGGCCAGGTTAAATGAGGTGAACGAATGAAATTTTTTTCTGGGTAAAACTGTTTACGGATATCCGGTAATAATGTTGTAGTATTTCTACGGTACCTTTGCAATGTGATATAAATTATTTTATTACGTACACTACGTAACACAAAAGTCTTTGCGTATAATTATGTTTATTTATTTTACTTTATTAATCGAACAAAAATACGAAATTACTTTTTTATAAAACTAATTTCCAATTTGTATTATCTCAGGTTATCGTCGCTTTCTAATTAATTGGCGTAGACGATTATAAATATTTAATATACTTTTTTTTTTGATTTTCGTATATCCTTAAACTGGCTAAATTGTTTGAAATATATCATACATTTTATTTTACTTCGAGATGAACTAAACTAAGTTTTTGAATAAACCTTTCTTTTCCTAGTTTTGAGATGAAATTAAAAAAAATAACGTAATTTGTATTGAGCCTCCCAACGAAATATAAGTTACAAAATAACTATGCATCCTTTCTTTTGAATTGAATATTTTATTATATAGCATTTAACAATATATTTAAGAAGCATTGTTATGATGAAAGTTTAGGACGTAAAAGATGTTTTAATGTTGTAATTCTTATTAAATAATTTCGGTAAACATATTTCAATTCGTAAATAAAATAGTGATATTAAATGTGTTTAAATTAAATACAAATACGTGTACTAGTGTGTAAACATTAACTAATTTTTCGTCAAGGCTACCTATTTTAATAAGTTTGTTTAATGCCACACAAAACTATTATGATATGTTTTGGTGTGGAATTCAGAATTAAAAACGCACTATTTGTTAATTTCAGAAAAAAATGTTTTTTTAAAATATTGTTCAAATCATTTAAGTATTTCGAAATTATCAATAGGACCATTTTAAAATTTGTATCATTTGTTGTCGTTTTTAAACATAAAATTAAATATTATTCCATACTAATACATTTTTGTTTTATTAATAACATTTCTAGTGGTTTTAATTAAATGAAGAAAAAATTTTTACGAATGTCTAGAAAACTATTTCCTTTCTTGAACTACATCACTAACTTCATGGGGAAATACACACATTAGGTACTCGTATGTAGTACATAATGTTTAACGTACACAGTAAAAAAGGGTCTCTTCAAAACAAAGCAAATTCCTTTAAACTAAAGCAAATTTCTTAATTTCAAGAAAATCTTTTTCTCACTATAAACATGAGATGGGATATTCTTAAATATATCAAAAAAATATCTTGAATTTGTTACTTTGTTATGAGATAAATATCTATAAACAAATAGATAAATTTATAAATTTGTGATAACTAGTAATATTGAAAGCGAGAGTACTTTGTCTTGAACACAATATCGCCTCTAAAATAACTTATTTATTTTAGAGGCGAATAAAATGAGGGCAATTTGTGCCAATCCAAGAAGAAATTATCGTATATCAATTTCATATTAGAATCTAATACAACTTGTTGCTTAGTTTAAGAAAATATTTACTTGAAACATAACCAAGAATATTTTAGTCTTCGTACAAGATTAATAAGTGTTTTTATATCCAATGCATTTTAATTTCTTAAAGTCAGGTTAAATGAATTTTTTCACCTAAATTTGATATTTCATGACAATAATAAATTTCTCTTAAACACAATTTACATTTTAATAAAAAAAAGTATTTTGATCCAAAACTACTGTATTTTCAGTTTTAGCAATATATTTTTAAGCTGTGATAAAAATTTATCAAAGTTACAAAACAGTTTAAGAAAACACGTGCTCTTAAAATAAGAATTCCTTCTTTACTGTGTACTTTTTGTCTAAAAATTTAAAATCTAATGACAGACATTCAAAAATGAATCATGAATGACTGAAAAACTTTTAGCTTTCCGTTACGAACGTACTTAAATTTAGAAACTTTTACAATCAACATTTAAAAAGTTACTTCCCACTTAAAGGTCTGCTCTTATTTTTAAAAGTCAATTTTATTCATGGGTTACAGGTCGCAAGACAACTATTGGTGCTGTTATGTTACTCTGTTGATGTTGACAACATTTTTCATGACAATGAAGAAATTAGGCAAACGCTAGCTATTGTTCCAATATTAAAAAAAAACACACCCAAAACTCCGGTATACGTAAACCTTGAGTGAAATTTGAAAGCATTTTCTGCTGTAAACTCATAGTCCTTGTTGAAAATCCATGTGGTTATTAGCGCATTATATTTATAAAGTTTTTTTTTTTGACGTCAAATATTTATATTTAATAAACATTTTTAATAATTTTTGGTCCATTTCTATGAAGTGTACTCATTTGGGGATAAGATTGTTCGATTCGATACGTACATACGTTACATAGAATATTCCATATTGACACATCTGTAACTAGTTAACAATGTTAAATTGGAGCGCCTTGTTATACTGGAGTTAGAGCATCCGAACTGTGTTTATCGTTTAAATATTTATCAAATCTGTAATAATCTCTTTTACTCAAAGTTCATTTAACAATCTCCTCGAACAGATTACTTCACAGTATTCTTGGGCAACTTGTAATAGCAAGTACAGGTGCCCTACTTCATTGAAACTTCTGTGTACTGTTTATTAATTTGTTTCTTTTTCTCCCACTGACCGTGTATATCAATTTTATAATGAAATAGGGAAATGTTTGTATCAAAATACACTATATTTTCATTTGTGTATTGGTTATGTTACACAATGTTTGATATATGTGAGAGTTTAAGCAGTTTTCTTACGGAATCACAGCTTTTTAAACTAATACCCATATTATTATATAATATTATATTATTAGAAGTTGTGTTGTTTTATTACATTTTAATAAAAAGCTAAATCAGTTTCGTTTTATTTTAACTATGTATTAGAGGTTCGAGTCTCGCCATTATGTTCGAGCGACATCTATGTGTTGAGTGTAAATGTTTATCTTGATATATATAATATATATGTTAGGTATAGTTTATTTCTACATTTGTAACATACATAAATTTAGGCAATTTATCGAATTATCCCATGATATTTTTCTTATGTACATACCTACTGAGCATATTACAAATCAAAATTATTACAAAAATTAACTGTGTAATTGCCCATTAAACTTTAATAATTTATCACAATGTTGATTGATGATTGATGGTAATAAATGATTTTTACACCCACGAATTTTACCCACTCGCAGACGAATTAAATGTAACTTCAGGGACAAGGCGAACATCTTTCCCATTATCGCGTAAAATATCGACAAAGTGTCAAACTCGACAAAGCTAATTACGAGTCTTCCTCGAGAATTACGAAATTAAAGTAGAATAAACCCAATATCGAACAATTGCTATAAAATTTAATTATAAGTCGATTTCTTAATTCATTTTGTTCGGAGTTTTGTTGGAATTTTCATCATTGCAATTTGTACTTAAACAATATAATCGCCTAATAGCAGTATTAAGCCGCGCAATAATGGATCATTACAATTTTGAAACTTTCATGCAAGCCTTGACAAGGGAATTGTCTCCATTAATATCGTTTGGAAGGGATCATTCAGAATCGGATAGACGATAGTTGGATGGTTTTTTTGTTGCTCGTTCATGAGTAAATCGCATCGACGCGTATAATCGGATACGATTTTGGTGTGTCGTCGATGGGTTTTTGATTATCAATATTTTTGGTTATTACTGTGTCACTCTTCATAAACTTTCATTCGCTTTGTTTTGTTATCTGTCTTGATTCGTTCGTCGGTCTTTATGGAATCATTTAAATCGATTTTGTACCGATTCTCGTTTTCGGAATGGATAGCCTCACATGTCTAAACCCTATAGAAATGCACTAATCTGATGATCTTGATCTGACGTTATAGCCATGCCTACATTATATGTATAAGGCAAAATGTAAACATTCCTCGATGTAAAAGCCATGGCCTTATCTCTTTTTCTAAAGAATTCTTTAATTTACGGGTCGATAACGTCAAACATGAAATCTATGGAAAAACTAGAAAATTAAAATTAATTAAACTTCTATAATGTGCATTTTTCTTTTCGTGTATATACTTGATAGAAAATATAAATGCCACTTTTTCGATAAACACTATTAACGTCATGTAACAATTTCTTTATCTGATTAATTCTTAACTTTGTTTTGTAGTATATATCGTAAACAAACAAAATATGAAATTTAAATACATACATGTTTACAAAATAAGGTCGTTCATATCAAGTTTAAGACTTTCGCAGATTTGGCAATGGTACTTCAATGTTTTAAAAAGTCTTATTTCAATGAAATTGAAATTTCTACCGGTTCCTTTAAATTATACCAAGAAAATCTAACACCTCACAACAAGCGGGTAACTAGTTATTTAACATTTGTTCTGTATTAATAGATCTTCTCTGAAGTGCACTGTTTAGTTTAATTTTCCGCTTTTTATGTCACTGTAGCCTAATCGCGACGCTGGGCAGAAATTTCGTCGATCATCAACAGATTTCTTGAACTTATGCTGCCGCTGCCTATTGCGTTTCACTTTCGTTTGTTGTCAATATGATACGTACTTATGAGAGTTGTGGGAGATGACTATTAAAGTCATTCACTACAACACTCAGACTCAGAAACGATCACGGGGAAAAAGGGGGTAGTCCAATTTATACGTTTCAAAGGTTACTTTTTAAGTATTCGCACAAATCATATTTCTTGTTTAGCCCGACTAAATTCCTTATCTATTGCCACATAAGTATACATATAAATATATATTAATTGAATGTTAAATTTAGTGAAAGAATTGCCGTATCAAGTTTTTATCCCGTCATTACTGAGGAATATCGCATTTACATTAGTCTTTTTATTTAATATTTGAAGGCTGATATATTGAAGGTTTCCACGCTGGCGTAGTGTGAGTTAGAGGCTGTTGACGACCGTCGTTACCCATACGTTGCAAAATCCGGAACAGACGGCTTAACCTGTTGTCTGAGACATGGAATGGTTAATATAAAAGTTAATTTTGTCGAATCGTCGATAGTCAGGAGTCGAATTCTGCACCTTCTGGTTCAAAGACAACATTCTTTACTGTTCGGCCAACGCCCCGCTCAATATGAAAAAAATGATCCTATTTGGTTGTTTTTGAGCTTGGGATTTAAAAAAATGTTTCATTTTTTTGCATGCTTGACGTTTTATCTCTTGAACTATGCGAGCCTAAAATTTGGACAAAATATTGAGTTCGCCCAAAGTGTTCTTGACGACACAAACGAAAATCTTAATTGTTTAAATTTTGTCTGTAAACGGTGAATAATAAAGTTCGCAAAAAAAAGTAAGTTTAGAATATTCCTATCATTTATTTTTAGCCCATACACTAGAGATAGAGTTCAGCAATTTTGTTCATAATGCAGAACTTTATACATTTTTTTTTATATCAGAAACAAATGTGTGCCTCATTTAAAAATAAAACATAGTAGGTGATGTGATGATTTATAGTCCGTAATTCTATTCCACATTCTAATTTATTCTGGACCTTTTCCACGCGAGTCGTTTCGCACTTGACCGGTTGTTTCGTAACACGCTTATAACAATTCTGACGAAATAAGGTGTTCCGTCATTTGCTGTAGAGACAGTGTGCGTTTTACTTATAACTTATATTAATAACTCATATTATTAAATACCTACCTACTGATTTTTTTCGTTCATATAGTAAACTAATATAATTAAATTCAAACATATTCAAGAAAACTAATATGTACATTACATTTTATTGAATATGGATCTAAAAACCATTTATGAACTTAAAGATATAAACACATACACATGTGATTCCGTCCCCACTCTACAATCATAGAGTATTGAACTTATACGTTTTCAAATATTGCTCAATATTTACGACACTCGACCGGGCGTGCAAACGCCAGGCGCTCGTATTTGTGTCGGAATCGTGAGAGACGTTTTCGCTATTCGTGGAAGGCGTCCGTATTTAGATATCCTTCTTACATACAATTATGCGTATATAAAAATATTCTAAAAAAAAGCGAGTTAGAATAAATAGCGATAACTTAAGATTTGCGATGTACTCTTGTGATATACTGTATGCAGTTTCGTGTCTTCATTTGGGTCGAGTCGTTCTTAATATCATGACGAAGTCAGCGACTCACGATTCACGTGCTTTCGGAGGCACGAAATGAGTGGTTCAATCGCACACGATTCGCTCGTGATCGTGATTCGAATCCGAGACCTTCTAATTCGATGGCAACGTGCTGACGAGTTGGTCGCCGTCGCTCTGCAGGAACGTATCCTTTCGCGATATTTTTGTTTCAGATCGCAAGTTTTGGAAGTTCAGCCCTCCAAGCTGGCTCGTTGCGGATTAAGAGTCGGCCGTTGTCACTGCGATGCGAAAGCGTCCATGACCAACGGCTTAACGTGGTCTGGGAACACTCAACAGAGCGAGTTACTTAATTTGACGTAAATTAAATATTCATTATTATAAATAGTATTATACTATTTATGTTAATATATTAAAATAGGGTAGTTATTGGTTTTACTCCGTTTTTCGAAAATCGAATTTTTATCAGATCTTGACGTTTTGAGGTCTTAGGAAGCTCTCCTGACGATTTTACGATGTGTGTGTGTGTGTGTGTGTGTGTGTGTGTGTGTGTGTGTGTGTGTGTGTGTGTGTGTGTGTGTGTGTGTGTGTGTGTGTGTGTGTGTGTGTGTGTGTGTGTGTGTGTGTGTGTGTGTGTGTGTGTGTGTGTGTGTGTGTCTCTGTTTGTGTATGAAAACTTTTTATAAGTTTTAAACGACTTGACCGATTGTAACCAAACTTTGGCATTCCAAAGAGGTCTATCAAACTTAGATTTCTTGAAAATTTGAACCTATTCGAAACTACATATTCCAAAAAATTAAAAAAAAACTATGAATTAAACTTTTTTTACATGTGTTTTGTTTGGAATACTTTTAAATAGTTTTACCGATCGATTCCAAAAACTAATCAGCTCTTAACATTAAAAAACCACTTCGATCACTGCCAAGTCGGTCAAAATCGATTGATTCATTTGCGAGATATCATGAATGAAAAAAAAAATCGAAAAAAGTGATTTTTTTTTTAAATACTCCGAAATTTATGCCTAATTAAAAGCATGTTCTGAGTACTTTAGAGAATATAAAACCCGCGTCGATCACTACCGGGCCGGTCAAAATCGGTTGATTTGTTTGTGACATACCTATCGTGAACGAATAAAATCGCAAAATGTGATTTTTTCACAATACTCCAAAATTTTGTACCTAATTAAATGCATGTTCTGAATTATTTTATAGAACTTAAAAACCTGCGTTGATTGTCGCTAGTTCAGTCAGAATCGATTAATTTGTTCAAAAGATATCAAAAAAAAATATATATATATATATATATATAAAACGTTCTCTTAATAAAATTCTAAAGTTTTGTATCGAATCAAATTCGCATTATCAAAATTTTTTTAAGAGAAATAGAGATTTTAGAATTGTAAGTGCTCGAAACGTACTATAACTATGTTTCTGAGCTAGGAGAACTCAAAAAAGTACTATCATTTACTGATCTCAATATGTGTGAACACTTTGGGCTTGAAAATAGCACGAAGTTGCAGGAGAGGCTTGAAAGGTCAGTCGTAGTTCGGATTTTTAAGCTTAAAACTAAGAAGATATCAAAAACTTGTATACAAGTATATTTCGGTTTTCAAGGAACTCAAAAACAAATCCACAAATATCACAGCGGGAAGTTTTAGAGATGGTCTTTAGGGTAACCGTTTTTCAGATTTTTTATCATTCAAATGTGTCCCCAGTTTCACTCTCCTGGGCATAGAATGAATTCCTTCATGTTCTGTAGCAATCAATTTTTGTATAAATTTTGGTCGCGATCGTGGTCCTGTTGTCGATTCTGGTTCTGCTGCCGGGTCTGGTCCCCGATCGCTCTCGCTTCCAATACAGGTCTCATTACTGATCTTGGCCCTCACTTGGGCATTAATGGTAGTTATAATTCATTACTATTTATATTGCAACGGACATTTTGATGTACGTTGCAATATAAATCCCTTCCTTCATCCCTTAATGATCCCGCATCAAACGGTCAAAGTCCCGTACACATACGTTCAGGGATTTTTACGTGATTGCATGACAAAGAAAACATGTTTAAGTATATACACACGTGTAGCCGCTATCCGTCCCCTTCGTTGAGCGTAAACTAATATTCGGCAATAATTGTTTTTTTTTTTGTGTGTGTGATTCCGATATGCCCATGGTTTCACTCGCGTGTGCATAAAATGAATCCTTTTTCATTTTATTTTAAATATTAGCCGTTCTCTCTGTCAATTCTGCTCCCGATCACGCTCCTGCTATCGGCGGCAATTCTGGTTCATTGTCAGGCTCGATCCCGGTCCCGCTAGTGCAACAGCGGTCTTGTTGCCAATTGTGATCCTTCTTGGCCATGGATGTTAGTAGTAACAGACTACCATGTCTACTGGTATTTATATATTTTTTTACATAAGGTGATCTTGTTACGAAATACAATATAATCTTATTATATTAATATTATATTCTATTTGAGAATACGATCTAGCTTTGTGCCAAATTTGATTATACGTATAATCCGTCAACCGTCAGGGAATGACAAACGTCCATACAAACACACTTTTACATTTTTGACAACGGACATAACGATTGACAATGTGCACTTCATCAAATGGCAAAAAGAGAGTATATAATAATAAGATACCGGATTAGCACCGGACTACCATAGAGCGTTTTGTACGGTTAACCAACCTAACCATGTGTTGTCTTAACTTCCTGTTAAAATTGCCAATATAACGAATACTGAAATTGACATAACTGAATGGAAGTTTACTACAGATAATTCAGGATGTACAATTATATATTCTTTATCTTTGAAGAAAAGAAACAAATGAGATATTCTACGCGAATTTAGCCAAACTCGCTTACTTTGGTTTCTGTCATATCATCGGCGATAGCGTTGCAGGCGAAAAATGCATGAAAACTAATTTTCTTCATATTTTCTTTTTCGTGAATTATTCATATTTTTAATTAGTTATTCTGCTATTCGGGGCGGAGACAAATCCAATTAATTAAAGATCGAGAAAATCTGTGCAGCAGTTTCTATGTTATAAACAGTATAATTGACACGACTTTGTTTTATATTAATACATTATGTGCATCCAAAATACGTGGCGACGACGTAGAAATGTACGAATAAGTATCGGCCGTCGTCGAGGGCCGCGGACGATTATTTCAGATGAAAAAATCTATATCAAATAACCGTCCATAAATTCAATACTGTCTCTGGGAAAACGTTTCGATTTCCCCTGTGGTGTTGTAGCTGCGGGAGGAGAGAGAGAGAGAGAGACGGAAAAAGGCGGGAGAGAGACAGGGAGAAAAAGGAAATGACGCGTATTCACATAAGAAATGTAAATTCATGTCTCGGGGCCGACTTCCGCCCGAGCATAATGTTTTAGGGTGTGATAAAAAGACGTTTTTACGGCTAGCCTTCAAAGATGTTTCTTGTGTTTCCACCGTGTCGAGTACATCTAACTTTATTACGGCGATAAATAGGCCGCTAGGGAGCGCTTATGTCGAATATTCTATGATGAATCAACTTCTATTCTGCCGTCATGCTAAGTGCTTGTAAGTGTCACATTGAGGCATAGCAAACGTAACATATTTAGTAAATGTAAAGTAACTAGTTTCATGCACGTGTTTAGTATTGGAAAGGGTTTTCCTTGCCTTTTAAACAAAACAACGTTTTTGAACTAAATTCCAGGGTCTAGTGAGTGTAATGACATTGCTGCGCTTCGCTTGCCCTTGGAACGCAATGAACATTAATGTGGTAAAGTTAAGGTACCAAATAGATTTCATCGTAACTTATTCAATACTTATTATTAATATTTCCTATTATAGTATCCTCTTCCCACCTTCAATTACTTACGGACCCTTTCAGCATTTCTTAATCTCTTTCGGAGTATATTTCATCTTTTCTTTGTAATACTTTTGTAAAGAACCTTGTAACAACTGATTCACTTTAAGAACTGGGTACAGAAAGAAAAATTTTTGGTAGTACGTTCAGAATGGCCCCGAAAATATTTTCGTTTGAAATATTTTTTTTGGGTTGGTTTCATGGTCTCATTTTGAAAGTGATTTGTCTTTTATTATACTAGATATTCTACATTCACTGTTTTGTGTGTTTTGTTATACATAGCAAACCATTTTCATAAATATGTATAACAAATTCGTATCAAAGTATATCCAATGTATTTTTTACGTATATATGCATAAATTTGTATCACAGATCATTATATCAGCACCTTATCTGTCCATTTGAAAAAATTGTTACAAGCTCTTGGAGATTAATCTTTAATTAAAACGGCACATAAGTTTAATTTTTTTTATTCGACAGATCGTAATTACAACATCTTCTTTTTAATATATAACTTTCTATATAGGAATGGAATAACGAACTACAGACTAATTAATGAACTTTCAAGCTAACATAGCCACTTCACAGAAATCATAATACTACAATTTTTGAATTACACAGACCCTTTGTGCGACGCGCCCGCGGCGACCGAGGAATATCGTATTTGCCCTGGGCGGGGTCGCTCGGTCCGCGCGGAGCGGGTGCGCCCCAAAACTAACACTTCAACATTGAGCACGCGCATACTCGCTCAACTAACTAACCGGTTCACTTTTCGAACGCACACTCCGAGTTATGAAAATGAAGTAATTTTACGCTGCCGGCCGTCCGTGCCTTGCTTGTTTATTTATTTATTCTGTTTTTTTACCATCACACGGAGAACATTAAAAAATTTACATAAATTATTTTAAAAATAATTGCCATTCGTCGATCATCCCTATTTTCGGAAATGGAGTTTCCATCAGATGTCATCGTTTTGAGTCATTAATATAAATACTTTTGTTATTTATCAGATAGCTTCTAAACGAATCGATAGATGAAAATGGAATTTATGATTTGAAATTATGATAACATTTGAATGAACTTCATTTTCTTTACATTTCTTAACAATATTGTCCAAGATTAAATTTTCCATTGAAAGAAATTCTTAAACACAAAAAAGCACGTCTTTTACGCTCAAAATGATTGAATTAACATTTTTATTAATCAACAATTTTACTAGTGGAATTTTCCATGAGGGTATTGACCAAAAATATTTTTTCTTTATTTTCAGCGTCACTACTCCAATAAAAAAAAAACCGGCCAAGTTCATGTTGGACCACGCGCAGTGTGGAGTTCCGTAGTCGTCCATCACAGTATTACGAACTTGAACGAGGCTGTTGCTACTATGCACTTATTAATTAAGTTCATAGTTCTACGGCTAATAACGTCTGAAAACGGGCCTACACCCGACGAGTGTTGAGGATGTTACGATTTTTTATTTCTAAATTTTACATAAGTTCATAAACTTACATTTGACATTTGCTAATTATTTTACACAACCAACAACGTCATCTAAGTGATTTTCAATGGAATTTGTATTGGAATTTTGCTTTTCACATCACCAAGTATAGTTTTTAAGTCGGTCGATTATTACTCGTAAACTTATAAAGCCTATTTAATTGTTATTTTTCCTTTTAGCTTCGTTGCTATGTCGTGTAGAGATAGATCTTTATTAATTTCATTCTAACACTTTGTGCGCGTTATTAATATATGTGCACTCATGCCAAACTAGTACTAAGAGTCTTTGAGCTAAGACGCGAACAGACGTAGACAGACAGACTTACTGATGAACGGATGGACACGGTGTAACTATAAGGAACTATAAAGTTTTATAGTCCTCTATAATTTATTTTTTTCTCTACAATTTTAAATTTTTATTAATACTTAAAATGAAAATAAACATTTTATCGTAGCGAATTGTAAAGAGCTTTTTACAATAAAACTAACCTCGTTAAAAGTAATTCGAGCAATAGATGGAGTTTTTTAAAAATTGTATTTGCAAAACATTATACAAGATTACTTATAATGTTTTTTATGTCTTGAGATGGTTTTTTTTATTTATTCTGTTTTTATTTTATTTTTAAATAACATACCTATGAATTGGCCTTAAAATAACTCAATGCATTCTTCGAGAAATTGCTCACACAGAGAGAGAGTATAGGAATTATTAAACGGGAGTAAATTAGGTTCCGTAGTACGATTAAAACTTTCCCAACTTCTCCGACTAGTGAAGTGTGCATTATTAACGGGTAAAACAAAATATTTTCCAGATCGAAGAGCTTAAACTTTTTAATTACTTTGAAAAACTCAAAAACGTGTGTGTATGTTATATTTTCAAGCTCTCTGAATAACAGAATATCAGGAAAATCGTTTTCCAGATTTTTCACCACAAGTAACACAAATGATTTAGGTACAAACAATTTCTTTCTGTTTTTTAAGCAAGCAGTTACTAGCGCCCCGGTTAGGAGATGGCATGACCTAGAAATCCATACGCGAGTCCGTGGGTCAAGGTTTGAAGGACATGTTCCAATTTTCGCTCATCCCTACGTCTTCTTTTTCCACGACAACTACGTTGGAAGACAGGAAAAAAGAATAACTTATTTCTGCGGTTCGAATACGAACAATAAAATTGTTTTACAGTAACGATAATTCATAGGTCTGTCCGTTATTTAATTTAATTTTTACAGCGAAATTGGAATCAGAAAACGTTTAAATTTTATTATTAATTCATTGGTATTGTAAAATAGATTAACGAGAAATAAGGATAGGTTTTAAAATTGGAGATCGATTTTTAATTTATTGACAACGCTTCCTCAACACTGTTCAGGGCGTTAGAAATTACCAGAGAATGATAAAAAATTATATTAAACAACCGCCTTCCATAAATATAACGTAACGAACAAAAGAGTCCCCGAAAGCGATAACAAGGACACCGTGGTGTTTTAGTCGATAGGCCGCCGACATAACTCGATCGGCCGTCCCCAGGCGTCGGACATCCGTGGGGACTTCCCCTTGTCAACAAAAAGGTTTACTACCAACAAACCGGTATAAATATTAAGTCGCCTGCATCAGTAATTTTTAGTTAAATTCTTACATAAAGACAGACATTTCTTTTAATGTTCTGTATATTTTGTTTATATATTCTATTCGGTACCATAAAATGATTTTTTCTTTTCAAATTTTATGAACACAAACAGCTATGTTCAATAATGATTATTGGTCGTTTTCGAAGCGAAAGGTTGTTGGTTTGTCGGGTTTTAATCACTGCGGAGTGATTAAAACCTAACTGTGACCCCAACGGCTGTGGGACCGGAGCGCACCATCCCACAATCTTTTTATTTCAAATTGGGGAAGTTGGAACTTCAAGCTACGCTGGCTCAGTGCGGCTTCGGTTAGTAATAGATCGATGTATCCAGGAACTTCCGGTTTGAAAGCAACGACGCACATAACCATTGAGACACGAACGCTCTACAAATAGATACCATTGGCAAATTAACTAACGAGTTTTTAACTCAAAGCGGTCGCTTCGGGCCTAGGAGAGCATCTTAAGTTATCGTCACCACCCCCCCGATAGTTCTGGGTCAGTGTGAAGGGCTCAAAGTAGAAAACTTGACCCGATATCTGTTTACAAAACGTGAAAAAATCGTCGTAACTTATATCTGATTAAAATAATTACGTGATATTAGAATGTGGAGATGCGCTTAATACACATATTTCTATAGCTAAGAGAAAGAAATGTCACAAGTATGAGATACGATAGAAAAAAAATGTAGTACAAGGAAATCAATATCAAATTTCGTATATGTACACGAGCCTACGTTTTGTGGAGATCGAGGCGTGAAATTCGAAAAGTACGCGTTCGAAATC
Organism: Eumeta japonica; assembly: GCA_005406025.1. Taxonomy (NCBI): domain Eukaryota; kingdom Metazoa; phylum Arthropoda; class Insecta; order Lepidoptera; family Psychidae; genus Eumeta; species Eumeta japonica. The sequence continues at coordinate 208,278 of BGZK01000897.1, forward strand.
ACGTCTTGAACTCATACATAATACATGTGAAGTCGACGCACAGTCAAATTAACTAGAGCCGGGGCTAAGCGTTCACACCAGAGAATTTTTCCTCACACAGACACTTGGAAGATGTTTTCGACGATTTTCTCGTAATCCGACGAAGTGTAGGTACGTATGAGCGAGACGTTGGGCGTTATTCAGTTTTTTAGCGTTGAAAATGCTTTTTCGAGGTCTTAAGTAGGGCACTCGTTTTCAATAAAAGCACGGCAGGTCTAGCGTTCTTGATTATTGAAATAGAAAAATAAAAAATACATAAATAATAGTTATTAAAAGGGCTACAATACTACAATAAATTTTTGGAAAATATTAGAACTCATTTTAAATAAAAAAATACAATTTTTCACCATATGTTTTTTGAGACTTTTTTTAAAAAATTTAAAATTTCTTCAAAACGAAGAAAGTTGTAAAAATTTGGACAAAAGCTGCTATGGAGTTTTAAATTGTCTATAGTTTGAGCCTATAATTATACAAATCGATGGATGTTTAATAGTACTTTTATGGTCCTTAAGAAGCTAAATTTTACAAAAATTTTTAGTCACATTAAACTTTCGTACGATTTCACAATATACACAAGAGAGGTTTATGATATGCATAGTTTTGATTTTAAGACTAATCAAGACTTGTCATTTTTGAAAAATAGTCATCACTCATTATGAACCACGATACGAAACTGGTAGGGCGCTATGTTAGCTCTTAGTTCATTGTGGTATGGCATAAGGTTGTTAACAAAGTTACAGCCAAATGCTATTAATAATAATTTTAATAATGGAAATGTTTTTTCTATCGTCTCAGCAGCGGCTCCATTTTCAATGAAAATGCGAATTCACCCTGGTGTCTTGATCTATATGTCTAGGTAAATAATTGTTGTGTTAACAGACGCGTATAAATAAAAGTACTTATGTATTTTCTATCACTATATAGTTGTGTAGTGATAGAAATAAATTTCAAACATTTGATACGATTTTGAGAAAAATTAATATATAATTAATAATAATTGTTTTTAGAATGTTTATGAAGGATACTTTTAAACTTATTTACATATTTATATATCTGGAGCTTTTGTTTCATTTTTCAAAGATAATGAAAAGTTTTGGAATTGTAATTTTCTTAAAAATCGGCCGTTTTACGACCTGAGATTTGATTTTGGTTTAATATGACCGAAAACGTTAATTTTTACGTATCAACAGATTTTTCTAGGAATGAGTAAAAATATATATTTTTTTTATTTAGGAAAAAATTATCATTGAATTTCGTTTTTATTCCTGTTATTTATTCCTTTTGTTACAGAATTCATTTTCAGTGTACCCGAAGATCGTGTAGAGCACGAGATCTGTGTCTTTTTTTCTTGCCGTCGTCGTTCCTATAAATTGCCAAATAGTGCATATACCTCGCGCGACTTAACCTGACACTGCTGAAATGCGTCTTGTCCCAGGTCCGTCCTGTGCACTCAGTTCCGGTAGCGTCCTCGATATCGTTGCGCGGCTCTTTCGTTCTCGTTTACAATGTTGCTGATATATTAAGGCAACGCAGTGATAAACTATTAACATGACGTGGAACGCAGCGCCCCGCACACCGCGAACATCGCGGTATTGCATAATAAAACACGCGTGCGTTTGCTTATTTTTAAATGTCGTATGCGCCAAGGTAATTCGTTTCTTTTTAGAAATAAGAACAAGGATTAATTAATTTCAAAAAATCCAACTGGCAATTTGTAATGTTTGTATAGATTAATCTACGTAGAAAGTTTGGAGGCTAAGTCGGTCCCATTTGAATGTAAAATATAAATCTCCATTTTAAAAGAGGTCTCTTTGATATATTTTTTTCTATCATACAAGTTAATGAATCGTGTAACGGCAAATTGCCAAATCAAAAGTCAATAACATGAAGAATCGGGTTAACAAAGATCACTTTCATATATATATTTTGTATTTAAAAAAAAAACAAGATTCCCACCATCAAAATTTTTAATTCGTCATCTTGAGCCGATTTTTAATTCGTCATTATTCCGTTTGTTTTTGTTGAATATATCAACTACGTCAGCAGTGCCTGGTGTTTAGGTAAGTTGCACGAGTAGGAATTATGTTTGTCCGAGCGAAGCGACGCATGATTGAATTCGATATGTGTACAGAAGGTGAGAGAGTTGAACAAGTGAAATAATAATAATAATAATATCTTCGGACATATATATACACAGCACCGTCTGGTCCCAAACTAAGCAACTAGGCTTGTATTATGGGGTACCAGACAGTTGATATACTATATACATACTTTTTTTTTTTGTAAATATATACGTATAATACATAGAAACACCCAGACTCAAGACAAACATTAATTTTTAATCAAATAAATAAATGTCTGTCTTGTGCGGGAATCGAACCCACGACCCCAGCGCGACAGGTAGGGTCACTACCACTGCGCCAATCAGGCAGTCACTGGTTTATAGACTCGGGTAGTTTGTTTACAAAAGGCGGTAAACATGATAGAGACCTTGAAGAGTAAATGCGGAGAATAAAGCGAAGCGACATCGCTTGCTATTATGTATAGTAAAAGTGTCTTATGACAAGCGCGTTTGGCTATACATAATGGAATCCCTGCCCTTGGGTACGGCAGTGAAAGGTGCGTGTGATGGAAATTTCTGTAAAGGTGTATTTGAAAGATAGATATGGGAACAATGGTGTCAGAAGGTGGTTCGAAAGAAAATGTAGTGATTAGAGTAGAAAAAGGTATGTCGCGTTGATATGGCCATCTGGAAGGGATGAACAGGCACCGGCAAAACAAATTTACGGAGAGCGGATGTGTTCGATGGAAGGAACGGCAGAGGTCGCTTTAGAAAATTTTATGCAGATCTTATCGGTCACAGACTAAAAAAAGGGCTAAAATTTTTAGCACCTAAAATCGACGAGCCTGCATGAAAATGTTGATGAATGTCATTAACGTGAGAACATATGCAAGGATTGTACGTACCATGTGGAAATCTATAATCTGTGCCTACTATTCAGGGAAATGCTTGAGTTTATGATAATAATAAGTTTTGTCCGTTTCGTAAACTGTAAATATTTTCCGATTACAATTGAATTTTATACAGTTTTTGACCAATATCGGCTGAAAATTGAAGACATTTGTATTAACGCGTAGTTATATGTTAACATAAAACAACTAACACTATTACAAAAACAAAGAATTACGATTTTTAGCAGTAGTTATGCTATACAATACGATTATTCGCTGTCATATTATAATTTTATTGAAGAAATGTGCTTGACAGTTTTTAATATTGTCCTTCTATGAGACATCTGCCAGTCATTTATGCAATGGACGACTAACTTATGAACAAATTGGTTGGTATAGTCTCATACAGAATTGAAAAAATGTTATGTTGAGGTGTCGGAACGAAGCTTAAACAATCACATTCACAGTATGCTCATAATAATATTTTATTTTTACATAAAATGTATTTATTTGTGTATCACTGGAGAAAAAAATACTCCAATCTTTGAAATAGAGCGTAATTTATTTTGAGTCCGTAACCCTCCTGTTTCAGTTTGTCCAAGCTCGAACTGACGATGAATAATAATAGCTAGACTTACAAGGATCATATTTTTTTAGCTATTGGATTTTGCACCGGTTTGATAATTAACAATACCAGAATACATAATTTTCTTTAAAAGATAAAAGGAAAGGACTACGTTTTTGGAAGGTTATGCGCTCTCAATACCTAATCTCGTATTTTTGTTTTTGCGGTATCTCTCGATACTCCGTTACTTTCCAACAAAATCAAAAATAAATCAGCTTTGAACTCTGACAAATTTTAATAAAGGATAATCCCGGCTTGTCTTACAGGCTTTGTAGTCCCCGTAGCCCCCGCTAGGAGGCGTTCGGGAATTTATTAGAGCGTTACTTTGATTTATCGTTATCTATCGCCCTTATATTTTCTGCCTAAGTTACTTGTGGAGAATTCGTTAAAAGGAAATTAATACGTAAAATTAGAGAATTTTACGAACTGCTATTAAATAGCAATTAGCTGTTACAATATATATACTGATGGGTGTTTCAAGACGAGGAGAATTTGGCCATTGAAATCGACAATTGAAAAAGGTTTGATTTATCATTTGTGTCTATCTTTTCCTTCCTTATAAATAAGACTGGTTTTCATTCACCGATTGTCCCACTTAACAAAGTTTCAAAATATCTGATAGAATTTCATAAACATCATAATCAAAAATTACTTACAATTTTCAAATTGATATCTAAATAACTTACTTCCAATCGTATTGACTATCTAGCCTAATTTCGTAAACTCTCTTTTGTCATTTCATGTATCGTTGCTTATGAATGGCGAATTTTCTTTTCGCACCTTTAACGGTGTCAATTAATTATGCATTAAATTGTCGCAGTCACGTGTTTTAGGGGGCATTCAAACGGGGCGATAATAAAGGAGAGTCCGTCACCCTGCTCGCGAAAACGGCCGCCGAAATTGGCAGCGGGGGGCTGCGCACACGGCCCCACCGTGCGTCAAAGTTTCGACATTTGAGAGACACGCGCTGATCTATAATAGGAGTCGAGATGTGTACCGCTGGCGAAAAGAAGATCAATAAAAAATTAATATTCCACAATGGCGGTATAAGCGATGGGTTAGTACGATGGATGACGTTTGGATGTGGGTGATTCGATCGGACTGCTGTAAATTGAAACTGCTGCGGGAATGTTGTACCGAGTTGTGGTCTAACACTTTTGAGGCGCGTGTCTTCTCACAATGTTTTAATTTCATATTGAGGGATTTCCATGGTTCCCTCATTATTGCCTTAGTGAGTGTCCTTAGGTAATAATGGGAGAAAAATATATTCAAATAGTAAATTAATAAGTGTATTAATTACCTGTTTAAGTATGTTCGAAACGTTTTTGTAAAATGTACCGCAGAAGTATGTACAAACAAGATAGTACATAACTATTTTTAGTTTCAATTATCTGTTCTATTAAAAAAAATAAATAAAAAGTAAATACACTACATTGACAATGTCTGAAATGTTAAACATCGTTATATTACTGAAGGTATGTCAGACAAAAATGATTAAAGTGAAATATTAGAATGTTACAAAATCGCCGCATATTTTTAGTAAAATTCTCACACCATGACATTAATTATTAAATATACTTAAAGCTTATTTATATCTACGATGAAATAAATGTATATACGCATCTCGGCTAATTTCACTCGTAAGGACTGCAGATGCAATAGAGATGAACAACGGATGCAGTCAGATGAATGCGCGCGCAGTGTCTAGACAGTTGCGTTTATTGTGTTCTAGCCCTTTTCGTATGTAAGTATTTTCTTATAAAATCACATGTACAAATATATTATATACAAAAATGATCTGTTGTTAATTAAAATGCAATATTACTAATTATATTCACGATCGTTATAATCACAGCAAAAATGTACAATATCTACTCAGAGATTATCAATTATCCGGAGAGTATAAAATATTATCATTTATTATTCTATATGTTAGGTGGAAGTAAAAGTTTTCGTATTTTATAAGTAAAAAGTTGCAGTAAATTCTCTTTGGTTGTGCTGTCTGTATCTGGCTAGTTTTGATAACATTAAAGTATATACAATACGAAAAAACTTCTTTCTGTCCTTAAATATTTACATCATTTCTGTGTATTTTTAATTTATCGCATATCATTTGTATATATATGATATTGTTGTATATATATAATAAATAATATTTATATAGTTAAGTGATATATCCTATGCATATATAGAATATCTTACTTATCACCCAAGTCGGCGATTAATTACCCACCCCCATCAACCAGCCCAAGCCGCTAAGGATAAACATTTGAAATTAGGAAAGCGTGTACGCAACGTAGAAGATGGGAATTATCGAAATTTAAGAGAAAGGAGTTGGAAAAATTTGTATGGGAAATAATATTCTACAGGATAAAACTTGTAACTTTGAATAATTCTCTTCGACACAATGAACGAAATACGTATTTTGGTATTATTCAAAATTCAACCTGCTAACCCCAGGGAGGGATCAATGTCCCACCGCTAACTACCTAAAAGGGTACACATCTCTGGTAGAGGTGGTGTGTCCTACTAAATAATATAAATATTTAGTATACGCGATCGAAGCTGAAGACAGAAAGCTAGTTTAACTATAAACTAAATATTCACTATAATATACGACATTGTAGCGAATTTTGAAATTAACTTGAACGTACAGATTAATGTCCGTCCAAAATATCGATCCCCATAAAATGTGTTTCAAATAATTATTGGGATTTTGAATTTACATTTTGGTTATGTACTATCGCCAGCACTCGGCTCTGCGTAAATGTAGAATGACCTTCCTCGTTATTTGTCGACCGAACACAACGTCGACCATGGTCCCGACACCGAATCCGCCCTCGATCGCTATCTCTGTGATTGCAACGTAAAGTCATAATTTACGTGATTTTTAAAGGTTTTCCAAATTGTACTCGGGAATCCCAAATGTTTTCTTAATAAAGTGCCCTATGTATAGTTCAATAGGCTTTTCTACATTCCAGAGAAAGCCCCGTTGTGATATGTTCATTTATTTCGAAGATTACTTCGGATAAACAAACAACAAACAGACAACAATTTAAAAAAGGGGTTTCTGGGTACCGGCAACGTAGGAATAACCCTATGAAATATTGCACTTATTTTGCAATTACAGACGGACACTTCAATTTCATTTATATGTATACATTTGTACCGTCCATTTGAATGTCGAGCAACTAAACCCTAGTAATTTTACGATTAGAGGACAAATATAAGGTTGCGCAACAGTGCCGATTACGAGCGGATAACCCCAATCTCGACACGTGACCGTTTTTATCGTAAACGGCATAAAACTTATAATAAATACGGATTAAGAACTCTGTGCGTTGTGGCCCAGTTTATTTACGCGACTCATTATTACATATCTCTACGTATACGGCGCGGAATGTGGCGCACTGTGCTCTGTGTGGATCGTCTGTTGTTTCGCTTCTATTCGATATTTCGAGGAGTTCGATTCCCGGTCTCTGACGTCGGGTGTAGGAAAGCAACTATGTTTACCGAATCGTTTTGTTTCTGTATCGTATCTAGGCGAAGATATTTAAATTTTAGTATCGTAAGTGTTCATGGCACAGGATTTTAAATGTGCGTTGATAAGAAAAAAAAATGGACGGTCAAAATCACGTGTCGCAAACAAGATTGTAATTACACAAAAAAATGTGTCAGTTTCTTTGTAAATTAGCCTACGGTCTTTACTCTGGATATTGAAAAACATTAGGTGATTTGAATAAATTTTTAGGAAAAAATATTAACTTTTTTTTGGAAAAAAAGAAAATAGATATCGGAACATGTCTGACAGATCAATTTTTTACGGCCCATTTTATTTATCTATTAAAACGGAGATAAAAGAAATCAGAAGATTGTTAATGGTCCGATATCGGTATTCTATTAAGAATGATTTAATTCAGTTTAAGTTAAAAATTGATTAGCGAATTCGTTCGTGGTCAGTGTCCAGGTATCTTATGGCTCGTAAGCAAACCGTGCGGTCGACAGCGCTTTATCACCAACGCATCGACCAGGAACTTATTCACGAAAACAGAAGGCCAAAAAAGTATAAGAAATGTCGAATTATTTTGTACACTTTTAGAAAACGATATTTTAGTAAATTGTATACGTTTAATTTCTATTAGAAATTGGTAGGATTGCAACGAGCGGAAAAATGTAGTAGAAATTATGATTTCTTACGTGTCGAAAATATTTAATTGTGTCAAAATGTGTTTCTACGAGATTAAGATAGATATTTTTACAGCGACATCTGAAGGGTCACTGTCTTAAACCATCCTTTTACATTCGTAAAACTTCTATAGTGCCTAAATACTTGTTAACTGGTAAGTAATCACAGCTCTGTTTGTTGAAATCCCAGTTTTAAGCCAAATAGTCAAAGGCTCAGTGCGGGTCTCGGTCTAAATCCCGACGTAGGCTTCAGCCCGATAATGGGTGTATCCTGGAGCAAGACTATGTCTTTCTAAGGAACAACGTTGTTATATCAAATTGGAAAAACATTAAGCATGTAATCTCTTGTCTACAAAAATATATTATCAAATTATTACTTTAAAAAGTCGAGTTATGTGATGTCACAAATCATGTACAATAATTGTTTCAACTAGTTGAATGTAATTGGGGCGTAATATTGAATCAAGAGTGAAGTTTGCAGCGTTTGCTATGGTGTTTCTTCTTGTTTTTTTTTCCTATTTCTTCTGTCTTACTCACAATGCCTATGAAATCTAAAAATGATTTGATAGACATTGTTTGTATACTTTCTTGTCCATCGGTTTTCGAAAATAGTGCTTCAGGTCTGACCGGAGGCTGAACATACTTTCAGCGCACTAATTCTGTCAACTTAAAACGACTCGGACGATATCGTTATAACGTCAAAATTACATTCAGATGAGGATTGCCGCCGCGTGCCGTCGGTTAGAAAACTCGTTGGAAACGTCACGACGTTAAAAAACTCATTTTAACGTCGTGATGATATCAAATGGATCATTTTAAGTTTACAAAATTGGTCTGCTGGGATACGGAGAGCGTGCTTTAATTTAAATTACGTTAAAAACTGGTCAACTGTGAGATAGTTTCGCGTAACGAGGGACCTTACTACCTCGCAATATAGTTGCGTTATGTATTTGTGAAACAAAATGTGTTTATTTTTTAATTCATACCGAAAACTTTAGCGCCGGCTGGACTCATAGTCGGCTGTTTTTTATTACTTATTATTTTATTTTAAAATATACACTATAATTACAAGTCTGTTGTATGCATTTTTTAACGATAAGGACGAAAAAAACGTTACAATACCACGTTTCTTGCATAGGGATTCCCTTAATTTTTTACTTTATTTTTTTTATAATTATTTGTTAGGACATCTGCCACGATAACACATATTCTGTGAGCTGGCTACCTATTATAGTTCATACGATACAGCCCGATAAAGATGTAATAGGCATGCAGACGGACAGACGGAAATAAGGACGGAACCCTAAAAACTCATTGAACAATTTGTCCGTTCTCGGGGATCACTTCTTCCGGTCTGAAAGCAACGCTTTTGACTTCTTGGCCACCGTCGTTCTTAAATAACACAAGTGTTTTTAACTAGCAATTTATTGATTTACACAATAAATCCTTTTATGAAAGACCCATAAAGTTTTAAAAATGTATTTAAAAGCGTGGGCATAGATTAAAAAAAAATCGAGCCCGACGAGATCGCTTTATTCAAGGTGTACGGCAAAGGTGAGATTCGTCAAGCACCGCGAACTCTCCCGCGGTTCGTACAAACCGGCATAGGGCATTATTCACGAGCTTCAACCCTTTAAAACTTGACGTTCGCTTTTTACGAGGGCGTTTCTGATATTCTGTTAGGAAATTTCAGGTTTTTGAAATGTGTACAGCCTTTTTTTATTGCACTTCTGTACTCAGATTTAAATGTGGCGAGTAAACTTGGAAAAAACACATCTTGTTAAATTGCTGAATTATACGTCAAGCCATCTTTATGAACACACAAACACACACACACACATACACGATTAAATTTTGCGCAAGGCTTACTTTTATAATGTAAGTGAGGGTACACTAAGAAAGGGTTTTTGGATGTCTCATCTCTAAATGGGGCGTAAATTTGTATGGAAGTATCTCTAGTTTTGAAGTTCGAGTCATGGAAATTGTTATTTGGACACTTCCTTTCACAAAAATATGTGTGCAGTGACTAAAGATAGAGGTAGGAATAGTGATATAGAGAGTGGAAATGTGGCAAATTGGCCTGAATTTACATTATTATTATTATATTTTATATAAATACCTAAAGAAATACGTATTTCATGATTTATGACAATTAAACGGGAGAAAATTATTGAAAATTTGTATAAGAGTACCGTTAGTTTGTGAGACTAATTTATAGACCGTTGGTCTATAAATTAGTCTCACAAAAATTGATATTAGAGGTTGCTATTACAAAAAAAATGCGTATTTCAATGTTCTTGGAAATTCGATCTATAAAGTGATGTAATGCGCTTACAAAGTTTACATGGGGATTCAGTTAGTTTTGAAGGCAGATCATTTTTAGACCATAGATATATAAATGCGTAATAGGTGTATTTAATACACCAATACGAGAGCGGGATTGGGATCTGTTTCCAGATTAGGATAAAACTTTGAAATATCTTGGTCACAACGTTTAGGCTTATGTGATAACAACTATCTAATAATGGCCGGAGTATAGTTCTTTTTATATTAAATTTTCAGAATGTCAACTTTTAATCACAACAACATCAGCCATATTAATTTTTCTATTAATAAACATAAATAATAGACAATGTTAATAACACGAGAAAAGTAAAGATATTGCAATGTGACATTGAAAAAGAATATAGTAAAATCTTGTTTTAAAAAGAAAAAAAGGCAAATAAGGTTCAAAGAAGAATTACAAATAGTTATATATCAAATCGAAACTTTTTCATAAATTTTTTTAAGGGACAGAGTTACCACACGATGATTAAACTCTTCAGGGGCCTGCCTACTAACTCAATCATTCGCGGTTTGTCACAGGCCTATAGAATGTAAGGAACGTTTTAAGAAACATGTCATCTATCTTCCAATCTTCACCCACGTCCATAAACTTCAAATGCGTAGTCACCGTCACCCAACACAGAGAAAACTGAATGGGCCGTTGTGATTTCCTCGCACCGATTAATATGAGAAAAAAAAAAACTTATTAACTACCGAAATGGCTTCTCGCTTACCCAATAACTTCTCCCCTCTCTCGCTCCCCGAGAACTAGACGAAGTTGGGTGGCCGAGTGATGAGTTTCCGGCGAGTTTCGGCTTTTCATCAAGATCCGGTTAATATCCCCAACGTTTCATTTGTCTCCCGGGGCCGCGCCGCGGAGTGCTAATGAACTGGCGACGGCGATCGAAGCGTTCGATTCGGATCAAGGCTGCTCGAAACGTTGAGCCTGCGACGCGAGAGCGGGGGACGTACAGTACAACGCGCGAAAATCTGCCGCTCCGAATTGCCCGCGAATGACGCGATGCGCGGGTTCGGCACTCCCCGACCCTTCTTTTTCCTCCCCCGCATTCCTAGTTTACGCCATCGCGACGCTTTCGTGACTAACTTCACAGCGGTAAAGTTTCGCGCTTTGTAAGCGGCGAATGCTTCGTGCGCAATATATGATGGTGCATAGTTCAAAAATCTAAATGATCATCACTTTTACGTGAAATAGAATGAATTTCTTTACTCTTTCGAACGAAAACAGACGCCAGTCGGAGATGTGTACTCTGAAGTCGGGTAAATTAATAGAGTGAAGATATTCCCCGTTTTCAAATACATAGTTATACACACCGATTTTCCTGACGATCGGTCAAACGGTATAGGAGTTGATCTTTATGTATCGTGCCGCATCTGCAGCATCGTATCATGGCGTTTTTTTTTACAGTTAGTTGCCTAGTGATAGGCAAACGTCAGCACACAAAACGATGTGATGACGTTATGCAATGCACTTCTCTGATAGCTTCGCGCTCATGCTGCAGTCATGGCCGGGTCTTCGTCTTTTCGCGGATAGCTTTGTACGGTTGATGCACTCCAGCTCAAAATCAAAACTTTGTAAGCACGTTCACGCTACGGATTACTGGAGCGATTTAAACGACTTCACAAAAGAAATAACAAATTATGAACGATGATTTTCAAAAACAGCTTTTAAATATACAGTATTACTAGAAAAGTATAAGAGTCACATATCTGATAGCACTCGTGTTGAATATGCCAAGCGATTTTAGTTGGCATCAAAGCGATTTAAATGATATGGAGCGGACTTTGGCATTATTTCTACATAAAAAATTTGACGCGTCGCTAATTATTATATTTAGGGTCGGATGCATCTCTATAGATTGTACATAACGATTTTGTTCGAATTATCCGCTCTGGTAGAATACTAAAATTTAAATATTTTTAGTTCACATGTATGGGTGGATTGCGAAATTTAAATGGCAAGATGAGATTAAAGCTGTAAATTTAATGCGATATATGCGTTCTAAAGATTCACCTTTGTTGATTAGGCTTGAAACTGGAAATTTCAATTAAGAACGATATTAAAAATGTGTTCTTGCATATTTTTACTGATTCAGGGATATGAAAGTATTGTTATATGGATGCATGTTTCTAACACACTGTTACTGGTCCACTAAGCAGTCAATTGTAACAAGAATAACCCACTCCATCAGTTTTAATAACTAATTCGATCTTCTTAGAAATTTTCTCATCATTTCTTTATTGATTAAAAATGTTTGCCTTTATTCTATTTGAAATAAAAATGAAAACTCGAAAGAAATATTGGTATCAATAGAAAATAAATAAAATCCGTCATTCGCTCTATTTATTTTATAGCAACATCAAAGGAAAATAAATAATTGTAGATATATTAACGTCTGTCTACAAAAATACAGAAGTACTCACTCACTTACTTTTTAGACTATTTTTAAAGTACTACTTTATAGACTGGCACTTACTACATTCGGACGTAGAGAAATCTTTTTAGGAAGCAACGAGGGAAATCCGCTAACTTTACCGAATTTATTCTTGGATGTTGAGCGGCGGGCTAAATGAAATTCACATCAACGTCTGTCTTGTTGCTTGTTCGTGATCGGATTTTAATTAAATTCACGGGAAATTCACTTCATTCATTTCGCAAACAACTTCAATTTATGATACGAACGAAGTACTTATTATTTGCACTGTCGTCAAAAGTTGATCGCGGGTACGAAATGTAAACAGACGTCTGTTTCATAATGACTGCGAATTGTGAAAACGAGATAAAATGAGATATGAATAAAATAAATTATGTTAATTAAGCGTGTTTCCTCGAAATTAAAATATGAATCGCAACCCTGAAAAACAATTACCGTGGTTAAATTCGGGTGATATTTACCGATTTTTTACGATAACGCAGTGCATAAAGAAGCGTCGTGTCCAGAGAACGTTTTTAAGCAATTTTTTTTTTATCTGATTTTCGTTAGTATTTAAGTGTTCGTGAAATACGACTTAAAGTTTACTACCCGGCGGCTTTATTCTACTTGGTGAAATGACATCAGAAATTTATTAGTGTCATTAGCAGTCGTTGTAGTGGCCGTCTGTATGGTAGTACCATATGAGACTGATCGACTTCATGAAATGTGAGACTGTTGTTATGACTATTGTATTTTTATAAGTTTTCATTTTCGTTTTTAGTCTAATTTGTAGAGTATATTTAAAAAGTGAAAAATTTGATTAAAAGACTAATTTAAAATTACGCATTTTGATACTAATATCATAACTTTGAAGTCTTAGTATCGCAATAAAGGGATTTTTATTTAAAAGTGTTCCATTAATTGTGCCTGATGAAAACAGACTTAAATACATGATAGATGTGCTTGAAGAGAGAATGCTAATTGTGTTTAAAATAAATTTATAATTTTAGAAGAAAATTTATACAAAAAAGTAGTCCACATTACCTCCTGTTCTATTCTTTGATATTTCATACAATCAGACCTACCTCAGCACAATTATACAAAGCCGTTCTCGTCGACGTAGAGTTTGTGACTTCACAATACGTCGTATTTAGCTGATTTGCCGCTTATCTCACGACTTTCGCTTTACCAAAGTTTAAGTTCAAATATATCTATTTAGTTGCAATGGGTCTAGGGAGATATCGATATGTTCTAGAAAATGCGCCAAAACGACTGTTAATGTCAAAAGACATAATAACATTCATATATATTGACGTACCGTAAATAACAGAGATCTATATATGTTGCATAATCTTACTAACTTCAATGAAGGTATTTAAATAAAAATAATATATTGTTATATTTGTTAAACTAAACATAGATTATTTTAAGGAAATAATATGAGTTTTTAGACATTTAAATTTTTTTTTTAACTCATATATTACCGATGACTTTGTCGTTGCGCAATTAAATTAACATTGTTCCCCATTCATACAAAATACACCGTTACCGGGACAAACTGCACGTCTGGCCTGTCAAACGCAAAAATAAATCACATCTCTAACAGTGGGTTGTACCAAAAGAGTTGAAAGCAATTTGTAAATGTTTACTGTAAAATTTGACATGTTGTCCATACACTGTCCAGTCTCACGTTAATTTAGAAATTAGTATTTTTTTTTTCTATCGCCGTAACTAGTTGCAAACGTTATCGTCAACGTTTAAAACATTTTAGTTTAAGCTACAGGCAGTAACTTCGTCGCTGTCAACGATCGAAATTGTAAGCGGGGCGGAGAGTGGGATAAAAAGTCGAGACCGGGATCAAGGTGAAAATTGAGTGAGAGAGCAAAATCAAAATCGACAGCGTGACCGGCATCGGAATAAGGAGCGGTATCGTGGTCAGGATTGAGAATGGGCCCGGAATCTAGAGCGAAACCAGAATCGGAATCTACTGGACCTGGAACCTGCTGGAGCGAAACCAGAATAGAAATCTATTGGACCCGGAATCTAGAGCGAAACTAAAATCGGAATCTACTGGGTCCGAAGTCTAGAGCAAAACCAGAATCGGAACCTACTGAGGTACAAGACCAAGGTCCGAATAAAAATCGCGGCCGCGATAGAAATCGAGAATTGGCATCCAATACGAGATAAAGCAATTCATTCCATAACCACGCGGGTGGAACTGCGGGCAGTAGCCGGTGTGGGCGATATTGGTACTAATTCAGAAGCAATGAGGGAGTGATAGTACATCCGATGGTTTTATTTTGTATGTAAATCTATACAATTAAAACCAATTTTACCTATATGCTGTTACGTTGACCGAAATACGTTTTATTTATGTTTGCGAAAAAAAAAAAGATTTCTAATGTTCTTTCTATATTCATAAAGAAAGCGAAATTTGAAAACAAATAGAAATATTGTTTTTAAATCAAAACAATTGAAGTTCATTAAACAAAAACCGAGCTCAATCACTTAAATTTTATTTTATAATAAGTAATTTAATGTACGGAAATGTGTTAGAAATAGGTTCTTAATTAATAATGAGATATTTCCAACACATTTTCAACAATTTGATCAGTTAATGGTGGATCTCTACAGATTTTGTCATTTCGTCATAACTAAGATTTGTGCAACAATCAATATTTATCGATCAAATGATACCCTTGTTTTGTTGTAATTTTACAGTTGTGCTTGTCACTCAAAAAAATATAATCAGTTATTTTTTTAAGTAACTACTGCACTTTTATGAACATTGGCAAAAATTTGTACTTTTTTGTATAAAAAATTAAGCAAACATGAAAAATCACTGCTATCAGTATTATATATAATAAAGGATAAAAATAGATTGATGATAAACGAAAAATGCACCTCAAAGTAAATAATTCATTGATTTTAAACATTATCGTCAATTTTGAATTCACTATAGGCTGTTTGTCTAAACGAACATATTGACAATGTAACTTTTTTTTAATATAGTCAAAAGAATCATCCCTATTGTTTATCAAAACTTACCTTTTTTTAACCACAGCTATCAGGAAGATGTGTTGAGTGTTCTTTGTTCCTCGTATCGTTCTAAAACAAAAATAAGAACAAATTGAGTGATTTAGTCTAAACAATTAAGAAACCGCATAGACAAAATGCAATTTTGGTAATATATAAGTGATATTTTGTCGACGGTATCATACATACGCCTAGCCGACGCGGCCCCGTCGGCACACGGGCGACAACGGCAGAATACATCCGACGTTCGATCCGAGCCGAGTGTCGGCGAGTGGCGGTATCCGAGGAGTGCCATCGTCTATGGCTCGAGTGGAGTGCGAAAGCGGACGCGCCGAGGGGGATGCGTTTGATTTGTATAACATCGGTGGAATATTCGTTTTTCACGAGTGCCCTCACGTGGGTCGGGTCGAGTCGTCTGCTCTCTATTTTTCTATTGCGAGACTGATCGTGTGACGGACATCGGCGGGATTCCATTGTCAGCGGTTCGTCTCGAATGGGAATTGTCATTGCATAGCTTATTCTGTGATTGTGCTGTATTTTGTGCCTGCGGTCTGGCTTCTTGTAGACATATTGCGTAAAGGTCGTAAAGGTCGGAAAAAAAATTGTGCTAATCAATTTCACAGATTCAATAATATTGATCATTTTAAGGCAACTCAATTAAAACAGTATTATTAAATCCGTGAAGTCGCTGGTGATTAATAATCTTTGTAACACTGAATCAAAATATTTCAAATCTACTCACGCCCTCTTTTCCATACCTTGATTTGGGTATACATTAAAGTAAATGCTATCTATGAATTCGAATTGAACATTATGAATTTCATATATCAAGGGGAAGTAGCTCCATCGATACGATTGGTTAAGTATGATAATTTTGAGCACTTACTGATTGATTGACGGATAGATCTCCATTAATCTAGAGTATTTAGATTTGAAGTTGAGCTTTGAGATAATGAAAAAATCGGACAAGCGTGAATAGGACTCGCCTCCTGAGGGTCCTTTACAAACGTTTTTAGGTCAACGGGAAGGATTTTATAGGTCTTGATGAGTAAATTTGCAAGCAATAAAATTTGTAACAAAATAGCAGTGATTCTGTTGATTTAGAAGTTTGAATTTTTTTACAACTTCAAGTGATTTTAAAACTTAGTATTTTATATTAATTTCAACTTTATATCTAGATCCGTTTCTGAGTTGTTTTTTCACTGGCGATACCGAACCCTAAAATACGACAAACAAAACGATGAAAAATCAATAAAATTAATTTCAGGTGTTTTTACTGAGTAATATACCCCCGTATCATAACTATCCAAACAAAAAGTTAAGTTTTCGTTAAGACTGTGAATTGGTTCATTTGAAGATAGTAATAATCAGTTATTCTCATGGCATTAATCTCATCATAACACGCAATTCGAGAAGTCATAGTCAAAAAGACGGGTTTCTGGCGAGGAGTTGTTCCAATTATTCACATGTATGTTTTTGATGGGAAGCGTATGCAATTGATATTATCACAAGTGATTAAAATGAAAAAAAATACCCATTAACAGGTATAAGTACAGTATTATTTATATTCGATATTATGTCGTACCCGACCATTCAATCGAGATCTATTCTAATTAATTTGTATCTTTTTTCTTATACGTATATTTTGTTTAGTTTGTATTTAGCGCGGTATTTGGACATAAAACATTATTAAAAATCTAGATAAATCTTTTCCCTTCGCAGCCTCACTAATAAAGTCCGCTACGTGGGAGATAGGTATTTCACTTGTTAATTAAGAAACTGTGCGCTGGGCCGCAGAAAAGTGGGGGTACGCTAATTTATTAGCAGCGGGGTCATGGCCCACCGGAAGGGGGCATAATGGTTTCCCCACAAATTAAAGGCTGTATTCGGCTTCCGGGAGGCGTAATTAAGAAAAAATATGTACATGTTCACTTAATAAAGGGACAGTAGTGGAAATTTTGTTTAATAATGAAATGCTTTATTAGAAATTATATTTAGAAACTAATAAACGTGAAATTAAAAAAAAAATCAGTGTTTCGAACTGTAGTAGTAAGGTCACGGTAATTATCATAAGTCTAGAATTGCCTATCTATGAGTACTAGATTTGATTGATGTATATATATATATATATATATATATATATATATATATATATATATATATATATATATGTAAGATGTATATATCAATAATTGTCATTTATTGTAGTGAATACATCAACAGCATTACAAGAAATTAGTGTATTATTTGTTACTTCCATTTCCAAAGAAGGTTCTCAACGAAAATTCTAATTGTGATTATTCCAGGAAATTCATTTCGAATCTGATGTAATTGGTGGAAGAAATGATAATTCCCGGATGGCTGTGAAATTGGAATAACTTGATCATCTAGCTGGCGGAGACGTAAGCATTACGCGAAGTTAGAATTTGTAGATGAAGGTGACAACAATCAAACTGACACGGCTTTGTTGAACACGAGCAAGACGCCTGATTATTTTTAACCGACTTCAAAAAAAGGAAGAGGTTCTTAACTCGGTTTTCTATGTTTGTTACCTAAGAACTTTGTCATTTATTAACCGGTTTAGAAAATTCTCTTTTATTTGGAAGGATATACTTTCGAATTGGTGTCATTTTTTCCAAAATCTATTGCTGATGATGAGGTCTATGAGGAATTAAGAGACATCTCCAAATATTCTAGGTATACATATAAGGATTTGGTTTTAGGCTATAAGTCAAGCACTTGCATTTAGAAAGTGTCATTTAGTGATGTGAAAGTGATAAAGACCACATATGGCCACCGGAACTCCTCAGCCATAATTTCTTCCATTGTGGACCAATCAATTTTGAAAATATTTTTTTCTGTTTTAAAGAGTCTACTCTTGAGGTTGTTTCGTAGTCACCAAGTCAGGATCTGATGATGGCATGCTAGGGAAATCGAGGGATGTCTTCAAATATTATACGCACGTATAGTGTGTTTGAGCTATTTTTTAGTTATTTAAGTTTTTGCGTATGGTAATTATTATATTACACTGCTGAGCTGATGATGGAACCCACAGCTCTCTTTAACAGTAAGGAGTTATGGGATAATACTGCGATTTGTCGTCAGACATTAATTTTCAATGACAGCAAGACCTAGTATACACATAATTAAAATTAATTACTTATTAATCTACCTATACGTTTTCATTCATTTACGTAATTCCAACGTGAAAATTTAAGCAAGAACACATAAGAACTCTTTAGCGATAACAGTAGAAATAGTGTGGATTAACTTAATATGGAAGGGAATTGTAGAACTTTTACATTATAAAGAGTAAGAATAATTATTTATATAATTTATATAAGAATAAGTTGGTAGTTGTACTCAAGCTAAGAATGTAAAGGTCCTGGAAATGTTTACCCATGGACAATAAATTCGGAACCTGAACTGCTTTTCTGTTTGGTCAGCACAAAAGTAAGGATGACGCTTGGCAAATCTTATTAACCAGGGCTTTATCCACATGTAAAGTAACTAAATGAAGTATAAAGTGACAATTATCTGATACCTAAGAAGTAGGAAATAATATACATTACAAAAAAATAAATAAAAACCGACTTCAAAAACATGCTTAAATAATTTTTCAACTGACTTCAAAAATAACTAAAGTCAGTTTCAGCTAAAGTACGACACAAGTACATATAATCTATAGACACGAATAAGTATGAAACGTTAAATATGGTCATAAAAGAGATTATCGTCTAACGAGACATAACAGTGTCTGATTTATTTTTAGCTAGAACCGACTTCAGAAACAACCAGTTAGTTGTTTTTGAAGTTTGTTTAAAAAAATATTTAAGTACGTTTTTGAAGTCGGTTTTCATTATATTTTTTTCAATTTATGCTATCTTTATGAAAAGCGAAACAAGATACATTCGGTGTTTTTGGTGTCGTAATAACATAACTATCTAATAACAATAATAAATAAGTAGATCAATTTTCTAGGTAATATTTTCTTTTCTACCATTGTTATTTTATTGACGCTGTCGTGTCCGATTTCAATCATTTCATTATCGAGACACACCTTACCCGTAATCTATTTCTTTGACATTGAGTGACCTAAAGCCTTCCGCGCTTGCTCAAGGTGGGTAAGGGGAGGGCAGCTAACCGACTTTTTCCGCTATTGCGATGACAACATCCAGGACCAACGGCTTAACCTGCTTTGACATCATGAGTACATGACCAAATCCGATATCTTCCGGTTTGATACCAGCACTCTTAACCGTCTAACTACCTTCTCTTGCTTTGTATTCATACGACGCAAGTAATGGACAAGTTGCGGTATTTCGCGGACGTCAGACGGCGCTATTGTCGCGCTTATAGCGATCGCGAAGTATGGCGGCATTTAAGTTCGGTGCGTTCTGTGGAGGCGCGGACAGTCCTTCTGTTCTATTCAGCGACAGACGGACAAACGGACCGGTTCCAACGACCCAAGTGTCGTTTCACTTCGTCGGGCGGTTTCGCTTAAATTAGCGAAGTCCTTTATTAGAGCGGTCGGCGGCTATGGCGTCGCTGAGGGCGGGCGCCGGCCTGAAATTTCATAATTGCACGTTTCGCGTAACCGTCGCGCAGTTAAGTAACGAATCATAATGAAGAAGTGAACAGAATATTTTAATATGCGTGAAGGGTAGTCGGTTGTGAGGAATCAGGTTTTGATGATGATTTGTAATAAAAATTTTCATTTTTGACCGTATAAAATTTAGTAATGTGCACAATTTTTAAACAAAGTCACAATCTTAGATTTCTATAAATGTTTATATGGTTTATATTATATACAAATTATAAATTTGTGTATTTGTAATATGTATCTATATAAATAAGAGTTCATGAAAAAGAAATTGCGCGTGCAGCACCGTACACGTGATAGATGTGAAATTTCTTAAATTATGTTTGTCACTAAAGTAAAAAACACTATGATAAATATTAATTACATTGTTCATTGTTCATATACATTGTTTGATTCATACATCTGAAACGTGCGCATGCGCGGCATCGTCTTACAGTCGCTGTTTTTGCCCCACTTTCGTCGCGTCTGAATGTATAGCTCTTTCGCTAAGCTATACTTTTGTTCTCTCTCAAGTAACGAAACAGACTTTAACAGTACACGTCCTTGAGATTTCACTTTACATCTTCGTCCAAATATTGGATCGCTAAGAAGTTTCACTTAAAAAATAAAAGATATAAAATTCTGAACGTGAAAAGCTTTTGATTTTACGTTTAAATGGCCGTCTGATTAAATTTAATTCTCGAAATTCCTCGATTTCAGTGTTCCAAAATTTGTCACGTCCAAGAGCGTAGTTCCAATAACACATCTACCAAAAAAATTACTTGAATTTCGTAATGAGAAACCTCCTGCTTGAAATTATTTATCAACCCCCCCCCGCACCCCCCTGACGACACCTTTTGGTGACATTAAAATAATGGTTACAGAATAATAGCTTCGTGCGCCACCTAAACATAAATGACGTTAATCACTGGACCGAGAGACAGAGAGGCAAAATAAATTTTTGCTTAGAAACCACCTTGTTATATTTTGAGGCTACGCGCAAAATATGTGTCTAATTAAGAGTTTTTACACAAAATAAAAATTATCAGCAGTAAGAAATATTCCTTTTAAAATGTTTTACATTTGTAACGTAATTTAATCGGCAATCGTTCAGTGACTCAGTGTTTGTTTTCGAACTAAGAGGTACTGGGTTCGAATCCTGACAATGGTCGAAGAGACCAATGAGTTTTAACATAAGTTAAATTAAAAACTACTCGCTCTATATCTAGTTGAGTACGTTAAACTGCCAGTGCAATGAACGTTATCATCGCATTAGTCTAAAATGGGGATGGCAAATGAGAAAATGATTGAAAGTTAATTCTTTTGAGGCGACAGATTAAAATACACTATTGTTAAAGAATATTTATTTTTCAAATAACATCACAGATCTGCGCATGAATAAATTTTTTTTTTTCTACTACTGCTTCATTAAAAAAAAAAAGGTTTGCCCTCTTACAGGGCAATTTATATATGAATGTATGGCAATCAATTCGAATTATTAATAAATGTTGTCATGTATGACAGTTAATAGGCAAATACAGGCCAGCGAGCTGCAATCACAGGCATTTGTGGCTGATGTGTGCCATTGAAGAGTTCGCTCAGAGGCGTCCGAAGCAACTTGCTGGGTTTATGCAGCGGGTTCGCCTTGTGATGGCCAGTAACGGCTTGAGGGCACCCGAGATGATTAGGTGTGAAGACAGACAGATATATGATATAGTAAAAATAGTAAACTACTCTATTGTGAATTTCTAATGTACTTGTACAACAACCTGGCCCGCTATACCATATTTCATGGAACCATCTAACCAGTGCATTTGCTTGAAAGATTATTGGAACTGAACTGTTTTAAAATTATCACTATTTTGCTATTTACAACTTTTTACAATTTTCGACGGTAATTCGAAATAGCAGTAAAATAAAAAAATATGGTAGGTTCAACACAGATCTGTGTAAAAAATTTTCGGTGAAGCGTCTAATTCAAAATACAAAGCGAAATCGTCCCAAATTCGAACGTAAATATTTCGTTCTATCGCAGTGTTAAGTTCTCGAAGAAAACTGATTGCTTCTCGCTGTCAACGGCAGGTGGCTTTGTTCCTTGCTTATTGAATTCCGTTACTATAGTTATCCGTGAAAGCTTTGTTTTCCGACATCATCTTGGAAATTTTAACCCCCGTCAATAGCGAACAGAGCAAGTATCGCGAGACTTCGGCGCAGCGTTCGACAGGGCTGGCCCGTAAATGAATATACGGCGGCTTAACTATTCAGCGATCCGCTAAATTAATTATATTAGACGAAGTCTGTGTTCGAGAGTAAATGAGCTTTGGTAAAGCGGCGTACAGATAATTGTTAGTCGTGTTACAGCGAACGTATAGCTTTTTATGTTGTAATTTGAATCGACATGAGGAAAACGAAAGTTTAGAAATACTGATATGGAAAGAAAAGGGTCAAAACAAAGAGTGATTTAGACTTGAAACGTCATCGGTTTATAGGCTATTACCTAGCTTTGGGAAATATACGGATCACGGTATTGTTTTGTCGTTGAGGTGATCGATTGACTGATTTCATCATTTTCTCTTTATTGTACAGGCGTATCGTCATCCAGTGGACGTAACATTCTCTCAGGAAGGTGTATCGAGACTACGAAAGAACGTAAACAGTTGTAGCCACAAAAACGCCAAATAACAAGGAAAAAAATAATTGTCGAATCAGATTTTTAATCATCCCCCTGCTGAGATATATCTCCTCTACGACTGTTTTATTTCCATCCTTCACGATACTCTTATTATTGAATGGCATGAAGTATATACAGGATGCCAGGCTAGGCATGCTTATACTTCACGCCGGCCTAGGGCGGCAGGGGGCGCCAAGCGGCGTCGTCATTAATATAACGACAAAGTTCGGAACAATCAACTGGCTTTATGTGCTCCTCGAGGCACCGAGCGTATAGTTTCATTAGTAGTCAATTCGCCTATCGACAAGTATATATAGCTATCTCAGAATAGTGATTCGTTAAATTTTTTTTAGTATACGTAGAACTCGCTAAAAGATCGAGAATTAAAAAAAGGTCAGCGATGCGAACCATCTTAATAGACAAATTAACGCCAAGCGAAGGAACGCTGGCTCTTCCGTAAATTAAACCCTTCAGCGAGGTGTCTTCCTTTATTTCCAATGACTACACGAACGCCGAAGTGACGCGAAGTGCCGCATCAAGAGATCAGTAGCTTGCCGTAGCGTGAAACAGGTGATTTTCGCAGACGAGTCGATGCAAAAGTTACGAGCGAAAATGCGCGTCACTCGGCCAGCGCGGTGGTCGCCGACGGGGGCGCTGCATGCGGCCTCGTTTAGGGTCCGCTAGCGTCAAAGAGGTGAGTAGGTAATGCGTCAGTCGAACGCTCACAAAACTATTAGGTAAATTAAAAATATAGATATCGTTTGTAGCAACCCTCGAATGTTTAGTGAATTAAAAATACGATTATTTCGGAATTGATTCCGAATGTGGATTTCAAAGAAAATAATTATTACTGCTTCTATTCTATTTCTTTATTATTTATTTATTTATACTCGTTTGCGCGATACGTCTACGCTCATAAAAAATACAACGATCTTGTCACAACGTGCATTGTACTTTATATGGCATTTAAATAACTACTGTATTCATAAAATTCCTGTTTACCAGCCTGTATGCTTCCGAAAGAAAGAGCCGTGACAGACAAAGAGACAATGTTTTTGTTACACTTGTTACTTATATTCTAGTTTAACCCGAGAAAAGTGCACATTCAACGGATACTAGTTCTGTTTCACGTAAACCTCAAAATAACATAGAAATGTAGAAAAAAACTCAAACGAACAAAATTAATGAAGACCTTCCAGACAAGATAACACGATCAAAGGAAAGCGTCCTCTGTTTTTATTTGATCGTAACCGCCGGTACATTTTTTTTTACAAAGGCCTTTGTGGTAGGAACGAAAGGGCGTAGGGCGGCCCCACAAAAGATAAACTGTGTTCTAAAACGTTTCGA
Organism: Eumeta japonica; assembly: GCA_005406025.1. Classification (NCBI taxonomy): domain Eukaryota; kingdom Metazoa; phylum Arthropoda; class Insecta; order Lepidoptera; family Psychidae; genus Eumeta; species Eumeta japonica. The sequence continues at coordinate 232,472 of BGZK01000897.1, forward strand.
TTGTATTTAGATGAGTACTGAATACTTCTCGATTCGTCTAAACGACGAATCGAGAAGTATTCAATATTTTCAGGGTAATCAAAAACACAAAAAAAAATATATAATATTAACTTATAGCGAATAACATAGAAACGAAAGGTTTATTCTGATCCAACAGTGTTTGTTAGTTCAGCTACTGGGATATAGATAGATTTCTTTATTACTATTTCTCTCATTATTTGAAATCGACAACATTAATATCTTGATTATTTTTATAGTTACTGAAAAATATGCTTCCAATGAACATTTTCTCAAGCGAAAGAACAAGAAAATTATATAGTTCAACCCTATAGTGTATCTATAATTATTTAAACTTAATTTCAACCTTATGATTTTTTAATAACTTATAAAGATTGAATTAGTTTTAGTTAATTATTACAGTTATATATTTAAGCTGTTTCATCAACGCATTCAATAATTAGAACTTGTCAAAAACAATTTCATACAAACAAAAAAAAAAAAAATAAACAAATATAAATAAAATTATACATTTCACTATATAGGTTTTGAAATGCGACATTTTAATTCAATATTAAGGTACTTTAGTAGCTTTTTAAACTGACTGCAAACATTTCAATTCTATCAAAGTCGCTGAATACAGCACCTTATTTTCTTAGAACACCTTATTGTTTGCGTAAATGAGGTAAATGTTTGAATGCTTTATATTTACAGGTCAGTATCGATGAACATTGCATAAGCAAAAATCTATTCAATTATATCATAAATTGATATCGATTATGTTAAAAATTTGATGGTACAAATTTTCATACCAATTGTTCTATTGTTGCAAGAAATAAAAAAATAAAAGAAAATACATATTCGACCAGTCAATATTACGCTGCAGAATTAGAGTAATTGAGAGCTGACAATGTTAAAAACATTGACGTGAGACTCATATCAGTATAATATAATCAATAGACTCATATCAAGAAACGTTCAAAAATGAAATGATAAAGCACAGATTCGAAATACATTACGATTTAATTCGTAGAAGACGAATAATTCATTGAGCCGAATGATAAATTTTTACGTTCGAATACGGAGAAATGTCGAGGAAAACACGATTAGAATTATTGCGACTTAGAAAAGCGATCGGAGATATAATCCTGATAAATTACGGACGATCGTCAGTTTTCCTATATTCCGACAGATAGATTAAAAAATGAGTAATTCATAATTGCCAGATAACCGATGACACCTTTGACAAACGTGAATTAATGAGATATCAACATTTTGTGAAAGCACTTTGTTAACGACGTTTTTTTTTAATTAAGTACCTGTTATTATTGGATGTGAAATCTTAATTTTAGACATTTATATCGTTGAGATTGTCGGTGTTTACTCGGAAGGGTCTCCAAAGATTATAATGCCACATTAATTAATTTTAGGTATACCTACCGCAAAAGCTACGATACGGTAATGGAAAATGCATCCTTCATTGTACAATCCGTTCTTGGTTTTACACACTATTGTATTTATTTTACTGAAAATAAATCATGCTTTGCAAGAGCACTGTCAAATTTCACTTTCATGCCTTTTACAAAGTATTATTTTTGACGAATAATGATCGTTTCCAAAACACAAAATTTTTACAGAAAATGACGTAAATTTAAAAAATTAAAAACTAAACTATTTTATATAAACGAATATACCATAAAACCTTATGAAGTCTCCATAGAAAAAATAATAGGGTAAATTTTCAAGGTAAAAAATTGAAATGTGAGAATCACGGGGAAAGTTAACATTTTCGACAAAAGCAGATATACTTCGAATGGTAAATAATTAAGTAACGTTAAGCGTGACGCCTCAGTCATTAAATTTTCAGCGGGCGAGGTACGAAAAGGAGCGACGGTGAGCCTCGTATCTTCGATGTCAAGGAGAAGGTACAACGCAATATCACGGAGAATAACGAAGCGTGATAGGGCGTGGGAGTAGGTTTGTGTCCCCGGTCTTTATTTTTGTAAAATGGTACAACTTTGTCGGACCGTTCCGTTTATTTGTTGTCAAGTCAATTTCTCTAGTTTTTCATTCACAAATGAAGTCGCAAAGTGACTCTATCACGCTTTTTGTTCGAACTATAGAGACGTGTTATGAAATAAAAGGAGTGAAATAAAATGAAATGAAATTCTTTCATTTAATACACAGGCAAATAAAGGGCACATACACTCGTCAAAATCTAGGCACTGACATTTCGAGAAACGAATACTGTCGAGATGGAGCGTGGACAAACTCAACAGTTTTACTTTTTAAATATTTGTTACATAATTTCCAAATTAATTATTATATTTCAGTTTTTTTTTATTTTTATGAATTTAGTTATAGCATCTCCAATTTTTTAAATAATTATTGACGAACTGAACAAAACCAGAACTGTCCTAATTATGTTACAAGATTTATAAAGTCCGTTTCTGCTTTCACAAATCCCAGCGGTAGCCCAATAACAGATTTTTGTTTTAAAGTGCTTTAGTAAAAGTTTTATCTTAAAAATGGGATAGAATGAATTTTAATCAGTGCATTTCAAATACAAGAATTGCACTGTAAAAATCAATGTTCCTCTATATTGTCTATCTATTAAATGACGTCTGGCACGGGTTTGCTTCCAGAAAAGATTTCCATCTCTCTCCGGAACAATCATCAGTCCCGGCGGCCGACGGACGTAACAGACCGTTCAGGAACGCGCGGCAGAGTATCCGATAGATACCATAGAGAACGGCGCGCCGATAAACCATTCGATAAGCGCGCGTTAAACGTAAACAGGCACAGTTACAAGCGTTCCACCGATATATCGTGTTATGAACGGGCCGAATACCGCCCGCCCGAGTGTTTACGCCGAGGAAATATATGAATAGATGTATATATATTTTTTCTAACGTTATATGCGACCGGCGAAGGAAACTCAGCAGGATGTTATTCTAATACGTCCGCTTTCAACGCGAACGCAGCGGCGGAGGGCAGAGCCACTGGCACGTAAATAATTAAAAACACTCGTGAGATCAGATGAATATACATAATAAACAGATTTCGATAAGCGGCAAACAGACATCTAAATGAGCATAATAAATGTGTTCTACTGCACCTCGATGCTTATTCATGTTTTCGATGGGAATTGTTTTTTGCAAATGAATATTTTTTTTATTTATTTAAAGTTCTTAAATACTTGTCCATGAAGTTACAGAAATGATACGACAAAAGAAAGAAGAAACACTCATGCATGCGTCTGCCAGAACCGTTGCCAATTTCTGTGGAGATTTGTCCATATATCTGTCACAACTCGTCCGCAATCTGTCACAATAGTACCGCACAATGGTTAGATAACGAATTGTAATGTAATACTCAAATTATTTTCGACTGTTTTTTATTTCATAGTTAATTTGATCCTCTACTGAGACATAACCTTCCGAAGTCTTTTTATTTCAGACGGAGGACCTTGGACGATGGACCCTTCGTGGTGGGCCAAAACAGGTCGGGGGCTGCTAACCACCGATGTCACCAATAGCGATAGCGATATTTCAGGATCGATGGCTGGAAGTGATCTTCGAGGCAGAGCGACTGGTTTAATTTGACTTTATTTAAAGGCTCATTGGTAAATTCCCCCATATTTGCGTGAATAACAAGTAAGGAAAGTGGTACGTACAGTGCGACGCACGAAACTCTGCCGCTCTAAATTGCCTGCGAATGATTCAATGCGCAAGTTTAACGTTCCCCGACTCATCTTTCTTCTCCCTCGCGTTCCTATTTTACGCCATTGCGACGCATTCGCGACTAACTTCCCGGCGGCAGAGTTTCGTGCGATGTACTGTAGAAAATGTGTTTGCATATCAATTCTTTCCTTCGCAGATAGTTTAATATAAAAAGCTGAACTTTGGATCAATGGACCTAGCATGACGCCCTAAACAAGAGTCTCCCTGTAGGGCTATCCTTGTCGCACTAATGTTATGAGCGAAAGGGTCAGTTCTATAGAAAGATTCTTATCTAGGGCGTCATGCTAAGCCCGCAGAGGGTAGTTAAGAATTTATGATTTAAGCATATATTTATTATCGGACGAAGTCCTTCGGTTTTCCGTGCTTTAAACTTTTCCATTATATGCTTCTTTCTATCAAATAAAGAATATAGATCTGATAGTTTTAAACTAATCACAAATATTAAAATAAATCATTCATGAAGGGAAATCGTTAAAACATATAGAATCAACTATTTCACAATATATTAATACCGTCTTTTACGGAAACAGACCGATGTTTAAATACACTTACATGCTTGGTTAAGTTTAATGATTGAGGCTTCTCAAAAACGTATATAACGTATAAAATCTGTCTTTGTTTTTACAATGAAAATTCATATCAAAATTTGTTTTTATTTTTACAATGAAAATTCATGTCAAAATCTGTCTTTGTTTTTATTATGAAAAGCTATGGATACCATAATTTGTCTTCGTTCTCACAATAAGAAATTTCTTTTTGCAATTAAAAACCTAAAATAAGGTTCTGTTTTTGCTTTTACAACTAACAATAAAACCCATATTGAATAATATGTCATGGAAGTAAGTATAAAAACTGTGTCACAGAAATAAATAATATGCCAAACACGTGTCCGGTTTGCTTTCAGCCGGTTTCCGTTATTTAATTTCGTTGGCTAATGAAATCTAACGAGCGAAACTACAGAGTTTCTGCTCTAATCTGTGGCAAAATAAGCCGCGTTGTTAGTTATTTTTCGTCATTAACGTGCCTGAACACGAAGAGGGAAATAATTGTTTAACGCTTTTCCACTTGTTATTGTTTATCTTAAAAGGTAAATGGGATTATGCTTGTTAAAAGGGATTGTTTGTTGTTCGACGTTTGCCTCGGTACTCCGTCGAAATGAGAATTTAGACTGTTGCGAGTTCTCCGAGGAGAAATAAATTCTTAATGGAATGTTCGAGTGGGTTTTATTTCCACAATTTATTTTTCTCGATGACGTCGTCGAGGCGTAATGAAATGCGCTGTCCCATTGCAAAACGACATATACAAGTTTTCTGTACGGAAATTCAGTGGAAGAGGACATATTTGAACGAGTTAATGATCGGTGACATTCGAATCGTATTCATTTCGAAAATTTTCTCACGTAACAAGTGATTTATGTCACGTACACGGAATCGAAATTGTAAACGGGACGAAGAGTCGAAATCGAGTGTGGGATTAAATTAAAATTAAGAGTGTGACCGGAATCGGTATAAAGACCATCGAGTATCTTGGAGTATCGCGATCAGGATTGAGAGCGGGGTCAGGATCGAGAGCAGGGTCAGAATCAGAATCTACTTAAATCGCGACCGGGTTCGAAATCACGGGCGGAAAATAGTAATATAGAAATTATTAAAGAAAAAAATCTTAAATATCCTAGTTAGTTTTTAATTTCTAAACTCGCTTTTTACGTAACTGAGTCTCTGAAACGCGATGCCGTTTCGTCTAATGATCTGCTCGGTCGTTTGCTGGAGGTAACGTAAAATTTTAATGAAAAGCATCCACTAAGGAGAAGAAAATTTTATAAGGAATCCGACAGCCTGTTCGGGTTCATATTTTTAGAATGCAGGTATATAATGTACAAGATAGCTTGGAATTTTCGGACAATTTGGAAACTAAAAAAATCTTTAATTATTCATGAACTTTCTATTAAACATAATTATTTGAGTAAATTATAATCATAAAAGGTGCATTTTAAAAAATGACTTAAAATATTAAACAAGGCTATAAATGTGCTGACGCAGATTTGTAAGTGAATTTTAGAAATCAATCATTAATTGATGACATCATTCGATTGCATTAATTGGCAGGTTTCAAATATAATTCTATCATATTTTTCTATCGTTTTGAATATCGGTAAAAAATAGGAAAAAATTGACTGAAGAACTATTTTTACAATTTTACGAAAGTGTAGAGAAATTTTACTCTTTTTTATATAATCCAAGAATCGATTATTGTACGTTTTTACTTTATATTCAGTTTTTAGTGACGTTGTATCAATTCAGCTTAAATGAACCTGTTTAAATTAAAACGTGGATCGGTTTTAGAGCCTTGTAGTCAAAGAGAACTTTGAGGTCTTTTAATATTATCAGCTTCGTACACATTTCAAGGATATATTTCAAATCATGAGATTTTCACTAATACAAGGAGTATTAGTTTAGCAGTAGTAGTTTGATAACCTTGAAAATTTTAGTAATTTAACAAATTCACGTTGCAACTTTGAAATTGTGATTTTATTTGTATTTATTTCTTTAATTGTAGTCAATTTTAGAAAAAAAAATTAACGATAATAGTGTAAGTTAATGATAAGTGATGCACAAATAATATGAAGACCTTATATAGATATATTATTATGAGCTAGCTTTCCGCCTGCGACTTCGTCGTACTATTTCAGTACTATCCGTAAATTCGATTCCGGTCACGCTCTTAATTTTAATCCCGGTCCCACACTTAATGGACTAAGAGCGAATCCGGCTTTTGAGTCTGCGGAGGTCACACAAGCACGTCAAAATAGAAAATATTTAGTACTGCTATAAAATAATTTATTATTGATGGTTGAAATATTAAATTGATTCATGAAATCAGTGGCATTTATTTTTGTTTTTCATTGAAGTGTTGAGTGAAGATTTTGCATTACTGCAAATGCATATATGAAAAAAATTTGTCACATTTTTTTTTTAATTTCATAAAATAAAAAATGAGCTAACATATAATAATTACTATGAACGGCGGTGTAACACTGATATTATTTATAACAAACATATTTTGTTCACAATAAAATTGCTCTTAAAGTTTATAACAGCGGTTAGAAGATTCGTATTCTGCTGATTTAGACAGTTAAATTAATTCGAAAGATAATGTTAACAAGAGCGGACTAGAGTAACTATAGGAACAAAAATAGTTTTGACAACATCTGCTCATTTCTTTGCAACCGCATATTCACTCTGTGCGAGGTCGTACGTGGTTAAACCAAGTCGAGACCAGCGTTCGTAGCGGATAGTTTAGGCATTTTACGAGGCTGTCCTAAACTTTCGGCCTGTCAAATACGGCTGTATTTTTTTCTAAAATTAAACATCAATAATTAAATGAACCACTACAGTTGCTGTACTATAAACTGAAAACATACTAGCAGCAAAGATAAATGTAATTATTATGAAATTCCGGTAATCGAATAGAAAATAAAATAAACAACAATACAGATTGCTGCAGTAAGAAGGTATAAATTAGTACTACCATAACTATAATACATGTATTAAAAATAACACTGATAGTAGCATATATTAGAAAATTTAAAAGTTTTGTGTAAACAATCATTTCAACATTGAAAACATATTTTTTGATGGCCTCAGTAGAGGCCCAATTTTCAGCGAAAATGTAAATTTGCTCTGGAAAATGCGCATGAACGAAAACTCTATAATGTTAAAAATATTTGCAAAAACTTTGATAATTTTTTGTGAAAATTGCATAAAACCGTTAAAAATGGGAATTTTTAAAATGTCTGAAGGGCATTTTTAAACCTATTTAGATAATTATTTTTTTATATATTTTTTGATAAAGGTTAACTCAATATCTAGAGTACACAGTTATTAGTTTATAACGACTAAAACTTTATTCTATTATATATTAACAGATTTTTTAGTATTATTAAAAAAAACTATAAAAATTTATTTTACAAATTCGGAAGAATTTATGATTTATGTATACCTCTACTTAATAAATATTGTTTTGATGTTGATTTCCGTTATTTTTTTAAGTTCTTTGAGTCAAGTAAAGCAGGAGATCTGTGAATTTTTAATGATCAATGAACTTTCTTATAATTTTAAATTTTCTTAGTACACGCTAAAAAGTTTTTTGACGTCTGTTAAAGTTACGTTAGGTTGCAAATGAAAAATGCAATTGTATTCCATTTTTGCGTTTGATAATTATCTGTGGCTCGTATGCAAGTTTAATAATGATTGATGGATATCCCACTTTTGTAATTATTTCCATGTTTCATTCGAAACTAAAATTGAAAGGAATGCTTATTAATTTGAAAAAACACACAACAATTTAATTGAAAAATAATGATTAAAATTTTTTTTTTGATTTTTTATTATTTGTTCTTAAAGAATAATCTTTATTATAATTTAACATTATTTAAGTTCATTGAGGTTAGAAGTATCTTTTTATTGATTTTTTTTACTGAATTCACATAAATAGAAATAGAAATAAACATAATTTGTCACTTGTTTTGAAAGTGCATTATTTTTTTAATCTCTAAGCTTTATTTAATTTGTAGTAAAAATACCTTAAACAGCCTCCTTTAGTTTGTGGCGCTGCAATCGCGCACGGAGCGCATACGTATTTTCCTAGATGAATCAAAACTACACACGTGGTTTTTGGTTAATTTGACGAAATTGGCAAATTATTTGATAAGGTTTGGCATTGGCAATTGGTGCGGATCCACCTAATGTTCTGGAGAACTATTTAGTTTCTATAAATGTTTATATGTCACTAACATAAACGCCTTTAGGAAAAAAATAATTACCGCGACTTAAAACCTAAAACAAATAGACCTAAAATTTTTGTTAATATATATATATATATATATTGTTGTGGTAGCTAAGACTTCAATTTAGACTTGTTAAATAATTTTTAGTCACGCTTTTGTTGTTGTCACAACGACCCTAACACAGGCACTTACTATAAAAAAAAATTCCATGATTTCTATGACTCACAGTTACTTTTTGAAAATAACAAAGGCGTCATGATCTTATGTATATGCGAACTTGTCAAATGAAACAATGTCCATAGGATTTCATAAAGGTTAATCTGTGGTGAATAGTGTAGATGACATTCTTCAACTTCAAATGTAAGTCTCGACCTTCAAAGACTATAAAGTTGACGCAGGTAGCGGGACACTGAAATACACAAGTGCTTAGAGTTGACATAGCACACGTGCAAAGGCTCGCCGGGGCCTTTGTGTAAACAATTTGTTACTGAAATAATCACTGATAAAGTTTTAAACCTGTTTTGCTAATGAGACCGCCAGACGGGGCGATAAGCCTTATCGATTGCATTGATCGTTAAGGTTTGAACTCGTTTAACAAAATGTCAATATTCAATCAAGATCTCTATTCTGGAAGTATATAGAAACATTATCTTATATACATATATATATATATATATATATATATATATATATTTTAAACTTATCGATAAATTAATATGCGGTACAAATAATTTATTTAGATAGTTTTCTATATACATATGTATATTTTAGTAAATAATTAAATAAGTATAATTTTTGGTGGCGTAAGATTTTTGTCATACCACTACAGGCGCAAACGCTCTCACAATCTTATTTAAAACTAGCTGTGCTCGAGGCTTCGCTCGCATGGGCTATGGAATTTTTGTTTATGTTATTTTTTTTTACATAAACAAATATTTACATTGGCACGTTAATTATGATACAAATAATAATACGACAAATATTTTTAATTTAAGCATTCTCTTGGATATTTTAAGTATTCCGTAAATTTTTTTGTTTGCTATCTTGTAAACATACATCGAGACCTGGTTTTTTTTAATGGGTACCCATCGCATGCTCACCGTTGACAGCTAGATCTTTATCTGCGACTGCGACTGGTAATCGCACACGAAAAGATTAAATTTCACAGGTTTGTTCTAGTTTTTGTCGATATTACACATAGATACAAAGTCAAGATAGCTTTTTTTTTTTAAATCGATTGTAACAAATCAATTACTAAATCTTAAGCTTAAAACAGGAAGCTTGCTATAATACATCAATGAAAAATGCATTCAGATCGTTTAGGTCGGTTTGGAGATTAGCGTGCACAAACGCACAGATAAACAGACGAAAATGCTAAACACTGTATTTTTCGCCTCGATACATAAGTGCTATGTGTATAATAAAATATTATGCAACAAGGGAAAAAGTCCTACTTTTCTTTTCCCGTAGTGTATACACGATTTTTTTTCATGTCTTGATGAAAAGTTCGCTTTTCGTCCCCGATATTGGGGAAAAAATCCCACATTCTCTCCCGACGCTACTTTATTTCTCCATACCTAGCCGGAAGAGAATGTGAGACTTTTTGGCCCGACATCGGGGACGAAAAGCGAATTTTTCGTCAAGGTATGGAAAAAAGTTATTTTCTGAAAAAAAAATTAATGTACAGACATGGCTCGCTTACGATTTTGTTATACGCTATAGATTGAGATGCTCCGCTGGTCCATTGCGGGCAGGTTTTGTTGGTCAACGCAGGAGCAAAATATAGGTGCGCCGGTTGACGTCGGCTGAGGACGATGCTCAAGCCCTTAGTAGAGCTTGAGCATCGAACCCATTTTGAAAGCATCGCGTTTATATCTCGGCCGCAATCGCCGCAATTAAATTTTAATAAACAAGTCGTGGAGCAATCTTATAGTAAAGGAGAACGCAAGTTTTATCATTAACTTTGGTTCAAGCAACTAGCAGTGATAAATATCGTGTCAGCAGCTAGCAAACTAAGATCAACAAATGTCAAAGCATTGCAAAATTGGCGCTGATGGTTTTATACGATAAAAGTAATACAAATGTTTTTTGACACAAGTTTCAATTGTGTTTTATGTGAGTTTTATAAGCTACTGGCCAATCTACCGGGCTTGGTGTTATGACCATAGCGTAAAGCGTTTCACTACAAAAGCTTGAGCTATTAATTGCTCTTGACCAGTGTACGCTATCTACTTGTATTCCTGAGTAGAAATTGAAACATGTATTCAAATTATAACATTAATGAGCAATTCCATTAAATAAAAAAAATATTAATAAAAATTTAGCACGACGTTTAAATGTTATTCAAATGTTTGACCCACCCAATAAACCAAATTACTCATACAATATAACCGCAGTGATGTGTATTTCCCAGTAGTACACCAGCGATAATAATGACGGAACCAGCAAAAGCCTTGTCTACTACTATCAATGAATATATAAGAGTAATAAATTTTAGTAAATATATTTTATATCTTGCTCTTTATTCGAAGTTTCTATTAACAAAAATTGTTTTCCAAGAATATTATGATCGTGTAAATCTGTTAAATAATTCATTTAATGGAAAACAGCCATTATTTATATACCATTCCATATAAGCTTAAAATTTTGCTATGACTACGTAAATACCGTTCGCAGGACCAGTGGTAGACTGAAATATCTGGGAAATTTTTTTGCCATCATAATGAAAAATCTTCGATTAAACGAAACCTACAAGTTGCGATCCATAGGTGTTCTGAAAGGTAGGTTTACCTTGTGTCGTGTATGCTAAACCGTTATATTAGTATGCGTTATCATGCGAATAAAAAATAAATCCAAGATTAGCTCGAAGAAAATTTTCGTAGCATCGCATGTGGTTATCAAAATGCGCGATAAAGATTTATAATTAGGCGTTTCTTGTCAAAGAGCCCCACAAATAAACATAATTATGATGATATCCACTTCTACGCATTGTATGAATGAACAAAACAGAGACAGCAACGTTTTCGTCTGAACACAAATAAACAGAAGTTTTCTGTGGACCACAACACGAAATATATCCAACTGAGATTAGTCAAATTCGTGCAGTAAAAGGCGAATTACACGAATGAGCAACAAAAAACCCCCTTCTGTATTCTTTCTTTCGACAATTTTTCCCGATGTAACCAAACGTCTCTAAGCGCAGGTAACGACCGTGAAACACGACAAATAAAAGCTTTCAAAACAACAAAATAATTTACCCTCTCGCTGTACGAGGACGTCCACAGCGCGGGAAATTCTACCGACGGGAATAGATTAAAGCTGGTACAAGATTTTTTTATTTATTTCCCGGGGCTACATCCCTTTATGTCATCCCTCGGGACGGCCGCCGCGAAAGGGGCGTAGTGCCGGATCCTCGCGTATTTATATAGCAGCTATTGCGGGCGAACGGGGACAGGAACGGCGTTATGAATGAACACAATAAAATTGGCGATTAAATAAACTCGTCGTCGCGCTAATATGAAGACGTCGTAAAAAATAACTCTCCGCAGCGTCTTGCGGTAACGAGATATGTTATCACAGAAATGATGGTCTACGCAACGAAAAATATACCCCGTGATACATTCGCTTCGGTATGTGTGTGGTAGAGTGGAAGAAGATTTGACAGAAGCAAAATTTAAAGAGTATACTGCCTGTTTACGTTTGTTTCGCACCGATTTTTTTAAAATTAATAACAAAATTTACGAATAGTCTATCACTAGTTTTTAATTTGAATAATTCAAAGGTCTTTGTTCTTGTTAAATCATTAAAGATCTCGCTGAAGAATTTCGATTACATTTGATTTAATGTTAAAGTAAGATCTCGTTAGAAGTCTACGCCATTTATACAATTAATTCAGGAGACAGTGAAATGGCGAAACTAGAACATTTTAATAAAAGTTATGTCAAAACATTATCTGTTATTCACAACATAATATTTATAGTTATGAATATTACCAGACATTTTTTTTTAAACCATGTATTCAAGAAAATTCAGTACAATATAAAGTGATTCATTCAGTATTAGTCAAATACTCTTCAAATATGAAAAGAGTTGTTATATATATGAACTCACTTTCATATTATTATATATCCAACAGTATTATCGATATATATATATATATATATATATATATATATATATATATATATATATTCATTTTATGTCAATTTAATTTAATTTAAATCGAATGTAAAACAATATCTAATTTTCAGACCTTCGACTTCTATTCGATTTAGAGATTCGTGTTTGGAAAAGAAAAATTGAATTTTTATGGAAGCACTTTGTTGTCCGTCTGTTTGTCTCTAGAACAGGTCGAAATATTCATACGGAATACGTTTCTTAGACACGTAAAAAATATAAACTTTTAATTCAACGCAATCAAAAATATATTCGTAAATTTTTAATCATCAATAAAATAGGTAATTCGAAAATTGGTAACTTCTATGTACTTATATCGCAATTTTTTGTGACTAATAATTGACCGTTTTTGACTTCCTGCCATGAAAATTAAAATTTACATAAATTTTAAAATTATAAAATTCTGCCAAGTAATTTTTCTTTGACAAAATTCGATTCAAAATATTTTTTACGCAACCTTAGGGTGCGAGACTTATTTGACATGTCCGGTTTGCTTATTCAATAATTTTTCTTCACGGTAAGAAAAAGTTCATAACAAAACGCGGCTCCCAAATAAAATTAATTCGATTGCTAAGCGTAAATAACGTTTGCGATGTATTTATATCTAGTTCTAAATAGTTATTTAGACTCACGGAATTGTACTTACGGGTGTGTATACTTTCTCTTGTAGATAAAAAGGAAGTTAGGGAACAAAGTGAATCATTTCCATGTGAATAGTTAAAGCTTTTTGCGCGTCTTTGGCGCTTCAAAGTGAAAATCAATACGATATGACGTTTGGTGCGCATGCTGCGTAGTTGAAGTTGAACAAGAACAAGTTTCATAGGAGGTATAGAGACAAAAGACTAGTCGAGTGCGACTTGTGTGGAGAAAGATCAGTACTGTAAATATTCGTATTATCTGATAATGTTTTGATAACGAACCTGATTCCTTCGAATGATTATGCTACCATAGTAATCAGTAAATTGAAAAAGTAGTTATTTATCTTCGGTGCAATTGATCAACTATTTTACAGGGATTTTCACTTTTTCTACGCGTACAATTTTCGTTTCTTATATTCAGTATAATTTATTTATTCATACAAAATATATTTCTTGATTTAAATTCCAAAAAAAAAAAAACAACTTATTTATTAATATTACATTAATCGAAATCGCAATCTATTTTGTAATATTATAGTCATTATGAGCGACGAATATTATATAGATAATGATTTTTCCGAAATCGATACTCGCATCCCGATGAAAACTATAGAAGTTGTATCTGCTTCACACGAGCGTACCCATGGCTAAAAGCGATTTTACCGTAAACAATATAAGTATTAATACTTAATAATGTATAGTACTCAGTATGAATATTTTATTTTAGTAATAGCATATTACCGACTGCGATAATATTTTCGTGCAGTTTATTGATTTTCTTTAGGAATTATGTATGTCTATAGGAATTTTGTTGTGACAAATTCTCTTTGGGAAGAACATGCGTCCATCTATTGCGTTACAATATCATTATATGTTTATGCTATTTAGAACGAAGTTGAATAGTGGTTTGTTTGATAATCTTCTTCTTCAAATTTGGATTTGTAATTATTGTATTAGAATGCAAAACGGAGGACTGTCTGAAACAATTTAAGTAACAATAGGGTGGTCTACTGATGCTTAGAATATTATATTTGTTGGTGAATTATCTAAACTGACTTGATATGATGATTAAAAGTGAAATTAAAATTAAAATCGGTTAAAAAAAAACAATAAATTATAAGACATTAAAAATTTTATGCCATCTTTCTCTTGCGAAATGAAGTTTAACATTATTCTAGTAGACGATGAATTCATTGGGCGTCTAATTAGCACCTCCAAACGGTTATTACTCAGTTATATTTATAGTTATCAAAATACGCTTTCACAACACTCTCACTGAAATGAAAAAGTTTTAAATACAATAAGATAAAAAAAAATTGTAAACTACCCTATTGACATAAAGTAGGTTTATTTAGAACGAGCCGATACACTTTACAATTATTTTAAGTACATATTGCAACAAAATTTATTTTAAGTATATATTACAACGATACCAACAGTTTTATTGATATAGTTTAGTGCATGCCGCATCTATATCTCAAAACGATTAATTCACTTAATTCCGAACTCCAACCTGTAAGTGCCCTTATAAACTGGATGTCCCTAAAAATTTTGTCGTTTATATATTATGGTTTCAAATTTACAGCTGGTTGTATACAACCTACACAGTGAACGGTCATAATTCGTTCACTACTGCTCTACGATTTGTCGCATCGAGTATATTTGAAAAATAATACTTTACAATATAATATAACGCGGGAGGAGTTTCTTAATATTTTTTTATAAGAAATATACTTCGCGCGTGGAACCCTAAAAGGTATTTGAAAACTTGTCTTCATAAAAGCTCTCGCCGTGTGAACACTAGCCGTTAAGGGTATTTCTAGGAAAGGGCTCTCTGCTCCTCTTATGGCATTACGTATTATGTCGGTAGTTCGGGCCTATACGGTTAGACGTTTCGTTGCTTACGGACATGTTTGCCTGTTGTTTGGTACATCAAATTGTTTCATAACTTTTGTTGCTTTTTCTTTTCATAGAAGCTTTAACAGCGTAATATTTTGGAATTCAATATCAATAGCGCTCTTCATTCTAATTCCGATCCGACAGTCAGTTTCGACCCTGACCCCATTCTCAATTTCGGCCTCGGTCTGGATCCCTATTCCGCTCCCCGTTTTGCTCACGATTCCAGTTTTTAAAAAGCCAGTGAAAATATTAGTATCAAAATAAAATAGAAGCTATATTACTTTGGAATAGTGTAGCTTCCCATGTATGAAAGAATTTTTACTTAATCCAATCTCTAACTGCCGGTTTTTGCACCCGTGAAAACTGCATTTAAATATATTAAGCAATTTCAGAGATGTGCGCGAACAGACAGAGAGATCGATAAAAAATTTAAAAATCCTTGTTTTCTGTTATCAATTTTCCCTTACCGACTCGTCTCGATTTATCTTAATTGTACAAATACACAATGTTCTACTGTTTTATTATATATATAAATATATATAGATTTTCCACTGATAAATTCTTAAGGCAAAAATTCGTAGGATATATTAGGACGAGGAAAATGTTTTCTCGTATTTTATATACAGATTCAAGATAATTTTTCCCCATATTATATGCTATTTTGTTCAATAACTTATTGTGATTTTGTAGGTAGTGACGTAATCCCAATGCCGTAGAAATTTTGGGACTTCTGATCAAAAAACTGCGACGAATAATTTTGACAGTACTCTCTCTTGACAGTATTAACGTAACACTATCTAAAGAATTCTGAAAACACCAAAACAGGTAAAAATCTGAGGGTACTAGGTGGTGGATACATTGACACTTCCCAATCAAACTCTCATAATATTTACTGAGTTGCTAAAGATGTGTGTACTCTGGCGTTATCGTGGTGAAATAATCCTTCGGTTGATTAATGCAGACCGTTTTTTTCTACTCCTTGCTGAGTCTCATTGATGGCTTTGCCCGGCGGTAAAAGCTCATAATGAATAATGCCCTTCCAATCCCACCATACACACAGCATCAATTTATTGCGAGTTAATACTGGTTTCGCTACAGTCTGTGATGCTTGTTTGCATTTTGACCATGACTTTTTCGCACGTTCTTGTCGTAAGTAGTCCATTTTTCATCACCAGCGATCAATCCTTTCAAAAAATGGTTCGGTTTCTTAACGTTTCAATAGAAAATCGCAAATGAGTATACGATTCATTAGATTTCTTTAAATCAACTCGTGTTGGACCCAATTATCCAGCTTTTTTCAAACGGGTCAAAACTGTTTTGTGGTCAGGCGTCAAGTCTTCATGTGTGTCGTAAGAACTAATTTTTTGATAATTTTCGGAACTAACTTTTTCCAAAATTGCATTGACTTTATCCGTAGCGGGTCGACCAGAGCGAGGTTCATTTCTGATATCAAAATTGCCACACTGAAAACGTTTGAACACGTTTTGTGCTACTCTTACCGCCATTACATAAGGTATATAAATATCACAATTTTTTTGTCGCGGCTTGTGTCGCATTTTTCCTTTTTCTTATAATAAGACTTCAAAATGTATTGACTTTCTGTGTTAGATTCACTCATTTTGGTAGAGAGAGAAACAATATAAAAATGACGAAAAATCGTTTATACTTTTTATTTTTCTTTTTTCAAAATGCCATCTATTTAATGGTATCAAAACTAGTTACATACAAAAATCACAACCAGAGATTTTAGTGCACCTTTTTACTTATAAAATATGAAAAAACTTTTTCCCTGACCTAACATTTTCTTATTAAAAAAAATAAAGATCTATGTTATTTCATATGTTTTTTGTAACGAAAGGGAATACTCGGTCCCTTGAGTTTCGTTATAGAAAATTGACAGATAGTCATGAAACAATACTGGCTGATTCATTATAATTATTGTTGCATTTAAAACGTAAAAAATCGGTAAAAACACTAACAAAATATGCTTTAGTCTAATTCAATACAAAATTTAGCATAGCATTTAAATCTTGATTTTCACAGAGTTTATCAAGAATTATAGTATTCATATAAATGTCGCTCTGTGTTGTTATTGTTTATGATGCGAAAAACTCCACTAAATTCAAATTCAGTGTACAAGCGCATTGTACACCGGCCTCTGTGAATTAGCGTAATAAAGAAAATAGTGTCTTAGAAGTTAAAAGGGCGGGTGATATTTTTAAATTTGTAAAAATCTGCTTTATTTTCTTAGTGATATTGTATTGCGCTCGCGTTGACCGATGACCCCTTTGGACGTGCCAGGCGTGCACCCCTGATACATAGATCTGTAGTTACATCATACTTTGCAGTATAATACAAACTGACCCCAGACAGAGTTAAAACTACGAAAGTTAGATGCATGAAAGTTAAACAAGTTCTTTTTGTGACGTAGGTATGTCGTTTATATCTCTATATTAAGAATATGTTTTTTGATAATTAAGTTTTTAAATATGAAAAATTGAGGATGGACGTTTGTACATATGACTAGGAAAAGTTTTTTAATTTTTTGTAGAATAATTTCAACATTTTTAGAATTTCTACCCATAAAAATGTAAAATGAGGGATGGAAATTCATATGAAAATCCAGTAATTTTTAAATACAGAAACATTGAAATTGAAAATATTCTGAACAGATTTTTAGAAAATCAATTCTTAATTCTCAATCATTAATAAGTTTTTGAGTGTGTGTTTCTATACACAGGCAGATAAAAATACTCGAAGCCTTATGGTAATAAGAAAGGGGGTGAAAATTTGAATTTACCCTCGCACTTCAAAAAATGTTGCTGAACACCTGTTTTATTTCACCATTACAGATATATTACAGCAATAGACTGTGAGTAAGACTAAAAACTGATCATTTTGGAATTGGAATTGTATTAAGTTTGAATGAAATGGGCGGACCGGTGACTAAGCTGGTAGCATAGACAACAATAAAAAACAAAAGAATATAGATTATCTAAAGAACTTATAAACAGATTTTATTTAAAAAAAAATCCTTGATCTATGTATATATGTAAAACAAAGTGGTGTTAGTTACACCATTTATAATTTGACAACAGCTGCGCACATTTTTAAGATTTTTGATTTATTGGATTTGTATCCACCCCGAATAGCAGAATAGCTAATTGAAAATATGAAAAACTCACAAAAAAATATGAAGAAAATTCGATTTCCCATACATTTTTAGTATGCAACGTTATCTCCGATGACATTAAAGGAACTAAAATAAGTGTATATGGTTAAATTGGAATAACTGAATCATTTGATGTAAAAGTATGTTTGAATCGATGTTTGTCATACGATGACGACTGGACCGATTTTAATCAAATTGGGTATAGAGGTGGATTATGTTCTCAAATAGAATATAATATTAATATAATAAGATTGTGTTATATTACATAACAAGGTTACCTTATGTAAAAAATATATAAATACCAGGAAAACGGTAATCTGTTACTACTAACATTCATAGCCAAGAAGGATCAAAATTGGCAACAAGACCGCTGTTGCACTAGCGGGACCGTGATCGAGCCTGACAATGAACCAGAATTGCCGTCGATAATAGGAGCGTGGTCGGGAGTAGAATTGACAACGAGAACGGCCAATATTAAAAATGAAGGGATTCATTTGATGCAGATGCGAGTGAAGCTACGGGCATATCTGAATTACATAAAAAAAAAGAATTATTGCTGAATATTAGTTTACGCTTAGGTCACGATGTTCGTTTACGCTAAGTTCCGAAACCACTCAACCGAATACAATGAACAGTTGAAAACTATATGTAATTTAACCCAAGTTAAAAGATATGTTAGTAAGATTAGGATAGATAGTGTAGTTGTGAAGCACTATTTTTTTAATTCTATTTTTCAGAGAACTTTTTTATTATTCCTCTCAGTTTTCTCATCCCAAAATATACACAAATACAAATTTCTAGGTCTAGGAAAATTACTAGCCCTCCGCTTCTCAAGTACCATAAGACGGATTGACAAAAATATCGCTTAATAATTCGCACCACATTAAACTTAAAATCATTGCTATACTTAGACTTATACTGGTAGCGGTATTGAAATTTAAAACGAGGCGGGGAACAGAATCCAGAGCTGCTAGGACTGAGGCCAAAATTGAAAACGAGATCGGGGTCAAAATTTAAAGTGGAATCGGGATCAGTCAAAAGCCTAATCGAGATCGAAACACAAAAGATGAATGAATTGTTTGTCCTCGACTTTGTCCTAATCGGAACTATGATTGGCAGCGGAATCAGAATTCAAAGCGGGACTGAAATTGAGAAAGGGACTAGGGTTGAAAACGAGTATGGGATCGAAACCAGAATCAAAGGTGTGACTAGGATTGGAATCGAAAGCGAGAGTGAGGTTGACATTGACATCGATCGATACAAAAAGGTAAAAAAGAATGTGGAAAACAGTTGACCCTAAAGGCCAACTCTGCAACTTCCCGTTAATTTTATCAGGTTCGTAGTTATTTCAAAAAAATGTTTTTTTTCGACTTCTTTCGACAACGATTTCTCACAAACGAATCAATCGATTTTGACCCGGTTTGCGGAAATCGACGTGTTTTTAATAGGTTAAGAGCTGATTAGATTTTGGAATTGATCGGTCAAGCCATTTTAAAGTCATTTTGAAAAAACCACTTTAAAAAAAATTTTTTTCTTAGTTTTTTGAAAATTTCTCAAAATCTATCGATCCAAATCGACCCAAACTTTCAGGAAATCTAAGTTTGGTTAAGCTATTTGGAACGCCGTTTAGTGGGCTTGATTTTAAAAGTTATAAGAGGTTTACATACATCCACACATACACACACCCACATCCACACAGCCATGCGGACATCATCTCAGGGATGATCAGGGAAGCTTCTTAAACCCTCAGAACGTCGAGATCTGATGAGAACTCGATTTTTGCAAAATGGGGTGAAACCAATAACTTCCCGAAAATTTCAGAAAATTTTAAATTTTCTTAGCGGGAAGTTAATTAATGTGCATGCTGATGAAGCAGCGGACATTAACAAATGTGGGCAAGCCACTCACAAAAAAGGGCAGAACAACTTCTACCGGGCCAGTTAGTTATTAATAAAGTTGTATTAATGTATTTTTTTTTCAGATCTTTAAAACTCATGTTTCAAAAATTACAAAGGGGATACAAAATTAACGAACTCGAAAATTATTAAATCGAATCGAAAGATGCATCTGAAAGAAAAAATCAAAAAATCACTTTCAAACCTTTAATTGATCATTTTAAATACCTATTCAACAATGGAGTGCGCAAAATAAACTTCATTTCTTGTTTTTGTACATGTAAAGCCACCGCTGGTTTGAACACGATGATGAAGAGTCACCGTAAGCTTTTATTTGTAGATAAAATATATTCTTTAATGAAAAACCACTAAATTATATTGTAGTATAATAATTTAAATTAGTATTTAGTAATTTAAAAACTTATCGGACACAAGTGCTCATATTATTCTAAAAAAGAATATTTTAATCGTAATAATGCGAAACTAAATAACATATTGAGTCTTGCATCTATGTTATAAATAACACAAAAGTAGAGGGCCACCCTCGACCTATTCAATAAGTGAGGGTGACAACTCATGGGCCGCACCGTGCATGTCCGATTGACAATTAAGTAGGCATAGAGCGTAGGTCCGGTTTATCTAGATCAATCGTGTAAGGACACGTTATTATCCGTTTGAGGCGATCGCTTGAATCAATCGTCTGCAGTCGTCCATTTGACGTGACCTGGATACAAGAAGTGCATTGCAGGTTTACTTGAAGCCGTAAAAGCTGAGACGTATGCCCTATACGGTTCAAATTATATCTATTTTTAAATTAAATATCCATGTACGTCTAAATATAATAAAATATACCTCATATTAATCAATAAACTCTTTACTATATATATTAATTATTATTTATTAATTTGTTTAATGCAAATATATTTATGATTCCGATTAATCAGTAGGAAAATATATCTGTTTTACAATTGTCAACGCAAAATACAGATGTTACAATGAAAGACAACATTACTAACTGTCAACATGTTTTTAGGATCGATCAACCGTAAAGAATTTTTGTTCGTCGTGTTCGTCTACCTGACCACGTGTCTGTATTTTGCGAGGTTTTTTAGAAATAACTAAATTTCTCTAAAGAGACAACTGCTGTTACTGTTCGATGTATTTGGAATAAAATCAAAGGAAAGA
>BGZK01000898.1:0-253680 GCA_005406025.1 Eumeta japonica
TTGTGACACGGTAATAGATTGCCAAGATTTTTTAATAGCTACATAGTCATTTCTAGTATATGGTGAAAGACAAAATTATTTTATTAGCTCCTATTGTTTTACGGAAAATATACGAATCTAAAGTTTACATTTAACATGATGCGCGTAAGCAAATATTAGGAGAAAGTGTAACGGGTAAACTGAGTAATTCTCACACAAAGTCTGAAAAGATTTCTTTTGTAGATATCTCTGAAACAAACCAAATTTATTATTTGGCGCAAGTTCTATTAGCACTTGTGCGGTTTTTTGTGTGTAGATATTACATTATATTTCATGATAGTTAAGAAACATGAAAATTCTCAATGAGTGGAGTTCGGGAATATCAATAAGTTTTTGTTAAATTAATAACATTGATCGATTTGATAATTAACCCTTTAAATCTGCCTGGGCTGCCCTCGTCAGCAAGCGTGGACAGATCTTTGTATCGAGGATCGAGCATCCTGTATCATAGCTATATACCACCAAAAATGATGTGGTTTCATTTGTATTATACACATAGATTATAAGATATTCAAAAAGATATTTACTAAATCTTAGACATTATAAATTCGGCTCCAAAAAGTGCTGTTTTAGGAAAAAAAACTCATCTAAAAATTCGATATTCTACCGAGAGCCAATTCGTAGGGCCGGCCCCTAGTGGGAGGGTAAACACATCAGCCACTTAAAACGTTGTCCCATCTGAAACGATACCTGCCGTCGCCACTTGGGCCCCATCGGAACCCTGAGTGCTTCGTACAAAACACCCCATCCTAGAGGTTAATATGAGGACTTTTACGGCAGAAGTGGGGTCTGCGAAAGAGAGGATTTGACCTGCAGTTGACGGGCGAAATTGAGTTATGAATGTGTCCCTTCTGAGTGATATTAAATAAGTTTTTGAAGGGTACTGAAACAATGAAAGAATAAAGTTTTACGATTTTATTATACAGAACGAATAGTAAATACAAATGTGAATAAATGATTAAAATACGAATGCTTACAGGTTATAATAAATTTCTCACTTGTCACAGAAACAAGGTTTTGGTTATTTAATTATTCAAAAAGAAAAGTTATTTTCGACACATGCCCAATAAGTAAGACATAATAAACACTCTCCTAAATAATCGTTTATCAAAATGACTGTTCAGGCTCACTTTGTAACATTTTGATAGTTCATTTGTTAAATTTTAAAGTAAGTCGACAACATAAATTTTAAAATTGAGCATACAGCATCATACCCGTAATAGAGGCGAAACTTCTTAAATTTAGACACGTCATTATTGATAAAATTTTATTAGTTGAAATGAATCTACTTACATAATAAGTCTTAATAGATTTAATCAAACAAACATGAGAAATATAAGTGATCACAAAACGCAACGATAATTACTAATCACCTAAACCACAATTCAGCTGTCCATACTCGTGCGGAGCGTGTGACGCGCACGTCTATAAGCACGCGTCATGTGAACGTTGCTCACCTTTGCTTCACTCCCGTGGAGTCGGAATGCATAGCTCACTATCTACTTCTTTCTGCGTTACACCTTTCTTCTCTTTCATGTAACAAAATATGCCTAAACGTGACGCACCTTTGAAATTTAATTTTCAATTATTATTTACCGAATGGCAACCCTAAGGAGGGTCACTTCAAAAATTTGATAAACGAGCAAGGATTACAAACAAAGATTTATGTATTTACATAATTATGGATTTAGAAATGCCTAATAAACAGCTACACTCAATTCATATCTGTAAAATATTATCACTAATCCCTAATCGCTTACTAAATCCCCGACTTCTACCTCGTTAATCTCAGAGAAAGTTCCTTACATTATTTCCGTCTAAAAAACTCATCCGCCGAGAAGCAATATTTTTCTTCCATCAGCTTAACACTCCGTCGTCTCTCGGCATCGCTTTGCCTAAATTCGAGTTTAATTTCCTTTCATTTGTAACGCCGCTGCAAATCACAATCGAAAATGCGAGCTCGTCAGCTGCAGCGCCGGGGGTCGCAGATAGGCACGGGACATTAGCCGCTAGTTAGCGCCCTCGACGCGCCCTCGACGCGGCGCCGGCTGTCACGCGTCGTCACGGGCGGCGTCGCGCGCGTCGGTCGCGCGCGGTTCATATCGCGACTGTTGTAATCACTGCACTGTTCGATAGGCCGACGTCATTAACGGCCTGTCGCTCAGCGGCGTGCGCGACCGCCGATGATGGACGACCGTCCCAAACATTTCATTTGATGAAGATACGTTACCTTTACGAATGAATCGCGTTCGTTTTGTGGAACTGATCTAAGTTCAGTCACTGATTTGTTTTTCAGATGATCTATAATTAAATCGTTTATATATGGTATTACGGTTATGATGCATTTTAAAAAAGAATAAGTTTAATTCGTGCATCTTGAGTAAAGAAGATATGGCACTCTTACATAAAAGGCGACAAAATTCGAGTCAGCGTGTTTACAAAAACGCTCGCGGCTATGGGCGTGTCGGGATCGCGCTATGTTTGGAACTGGCAGTCTCCAGAGTGCTTCGAGTTGGGGGTGTGTAACTTTCGTCATGCTTAATTATATTTAATTGTTCTTGTTGTAGCGTATATGAATGTGTCAATAATCGAAAACGTAGCATAGAATAAAATATTTATATGTAAACAATAATAAAAAAAAAATGGAACGTATGTAAGAAATTGGAAATGTATTGGAATAGGTGATGTATGAATATCTAAGTAGAATTATAGTTCAACAGGCTTGCTTCCGACTTAAATTCGTGTTGTAAATTATCGTTTCCTTTCACCAGCACTTATATTTCACCCCAAAACATACCAGTCTTGTTGTAAACGCCTACGTGCAGGGGGCGTCCTCGGTATATTGGCGGCTCCGTAAATGGTGTGTCGGTGTATATAAATTTGTTAAACCTTATTTATGAATTAATGATCACACAGAAGTTGACCGTTAAAAATACGTTTTGGGCGATACCTCTTATAAACTAACGAAATTGTTCTCAATATAGAAACAAACAGGGATCGCACACTTGACGCGCGTCCATACGAACCAAACAAGACATGGTTACGAGTCCATTGCTATATAAATGGCGTACCTATTAGATCAAAAAATGAAATGGCTAATTGTAAAATTAAACATATTTTCGATATATAATGTATCGACAACTTGTCATATCGATCAGTTTATAAAATTTATTTAAACAAATAGCATTAAAAATGCCATATTTTAGATATTAGAACGACGACCATAAACCGGGCGTCGCCTTGTAATCGCACTTTGGATTTTAACACTAAAGTATCATTTTACGATCAGAATCCACAAAAAGTGCATTATAAGTTATCACGTAAAATTCGCAATGAAAAATCGAACGCCTATCAATTTTTTTAGAGTTCAGAAGCGCGGAAAAACCTTTTTTTATGAAAAGGCTTTATCTGCATAAGTCTTATCTAACAAAGAAATGAATCTAGTCTCCAAACTAAAATTTCCTGTGTTCTAGGTAACTAGGCATTTCCGATTAGTAATTCCATATGCTCTATTTGAATACAATTTATTTAAACACATTCAAACAAGATACCTGTATCTAAACGGGTATGGCATATTATTAATAGTGCTAAAATGTAAAAATACACATATACACACAAATACATACACATACTCATCCATATACATACATACATACAAAGAAACATATATATCCACAATTCCACACATTTTGGGGAATGGACCATTGTTTATATACATGTATATTTTACATGTGTATATATAAAATTCAAAATAATATATTGCAATAGCTTATAAAAGAATGTCAGACCCAATTTGATACCTTTGTCTGTAGAATGACTTTAGCTCTCAAATTCTAATGGAGCTCCACGAATTTGCCACTGCAAAGTTGCTGGCATTGTGTGTGAAATTCGGCATTATTCCGCTTCAATTTACTAATTATTAAAGCATTTTTGTAGAACCAAACTGTCTTCATTGCGAAATAAAAGGCTGCTCAGGTACCATTTAAATTGTTTACATTCTAAGAGAGCACACCCTTTTGTCGTTTTGTCTTAACAAACTTGATCTGTTTAATAATTATAAGGCATGTTCAGAAGTATATATCAACTCAACTATCACATTATTCAACTTACATCAAACACTTATATTAATTAGGTAGAAGATTAATTTTTTTTAATTATCGCAACAAACTTGACTTAATTAGTGGGACACAAAATTTTACAATTTGAGATCGATATCAAACAACGAGACAAACAACCTCGGTAGATATTTGTGTTTACAAAGTTCGCTTATCACAAAACCCGATCTGTGAAAATAAAAATGAATATTTTAAAATTTATGCTATGTACAGAATGGAGCAGTAGATACAAGACGCGGTGTTAAATGAAAAAAAATCATTTTCGGCGCACTGTCGCCTGACTTTTTCACCCGAATTACGTAACAAACTTCGCGAAACTACTAACATACAGCCTCTTTATCTAAACCGGTACTACAAACCATCTAATTAAACCTGATGAACTATCAATCTCATTCTTCGACGACAAGTGAACATTGCCTCACGCGCAACCATAGATCTATAATAGAACTGATTAACTACCCAGAACAACTTAACAAAAATGTAAGGTTTCTTTATGCTAATCTGCAAACCAAGTACTCTCCCCACGTGCGTATGGATCACAAATTGCTCCCAACTTAGAACAATTTCTCAAAACTGGTCTTTCACATACGTGATCTTCCGCCGAAAAGACCCCGTGCATAACGTTTCTCACTCTTGTCTCACACATCTTACCGTTCCCTACAGCCGTCGCATGTATACATTACATTAATCAACAATCCCCAACTCTGTGTGTAATTCATTCCCGTTGACACATTTCCCTTGTTTGAGATCATACAAGCCCTTCCATTACACGTCAACCTGCCAGATATTTAAATATTGCATTTCAAAGAACCTCACTACCCCCACATAATAATAGGATATCTGATTGAGAGGAAATTGATGGAGGGGTAGTGGCATGATGGAAGGGGAAGGGAAGGAGGAGAATGGGCCACCAAAACTCTAACGAAACGTAATAGCGGTAGTTGCTACTTCACAGTTATATTCCGTGGCTCTACCGCACCTTCACAGCTTGGCTCTACCGCACGTATATCATAAGTGTAGTATATCGTATGCCACAACCCACCATCGATAGCCGCTAGTAAATAAATTGAATAAAACCCATCTTTATGATGGTTTTGGTTATTTCTATTATTATAGTTTACAGTTAAGTAGTTTACGAAATATCCGGAAATAATGGGCATTATCGAAAAAACTTATAATTTTTATATTTTTTAAGAAAATAGACTATTATAAAAAAACCAGAATTACATATTTTTATTACTCAATGTTTTTTTTTTTATTTGTAACATTTTTTTTTTACAAATATATTAGTTAAAAAAATAGTACAAACGATAAACGACAACCTAATTATATATACATATAATTAGGTTGTCGAAAGTGCGCTATAAAGGTTAATTACTTTAAAAGGTTATTTCATACAAAAAAACTCACTAGGACAAATTGAGTAACTTTCCAAGAGCAAGATATACTTGTTATTTTGTTATATGGCTTGCTTACTATGTATATATTTTTTTCTTTTTTTATAATTTGAAGGATTTCGTAGTAGCCATCAACACACAAGCTAATATCAGTAACGGTTTGTTAAAGCAGATTCCGTAAACTCAAACAAAACTGGTCACTTAACGCTTGGACAAGTACTCGTATTTTAGTTAGATAAAAATTTGTTTTTCTAACTTCGCCTATAAATTAGGCAAAGGTAATCTGATATTTTATTCAAGGTGAAAGAAAGGTCAAACTTATTTCTTCTAAAATTTCAGATATGTCAGATATATGAACAATAGTAAATTATTTTCTTATTTAACTCTATAAAAATGTAAGTAACACCACACCTCAAAAATGTTTTCAATGAGCACTTGTTACAAATAATAAATCATTCGAAATCACTCTTCAGCTCAGACGAATAAAAATAGCCAAATTAGTTTGTTTGTCCACTAATATACGCAACGCAAGTGTGATTTCGCAACCACTTACGTAATTCTCACATCGACAAACCGAAATCTTAGAACTATTTCATCGTCATTGCAATAAATCTAAAAATGAATTTCATCGTTCATACTAGAATATGAGTATTGACATTGAAAATAGATACGCCATATCAAAATCAAGGTCGCCGCAGCCTCGTGAACATCTAAAACTGCCAGACGCCGCGCACCCCCGCCCCTCGGCCGACCTGTCAGCGGCGCGATCTAAAATTACTAGCACGTTAAGATAGAAGAGCTCTCCGGACAAAATGTCTCCGCGGACGTGCGCGTACACATTTGGGACGCAATCATTTTTACTTACAGTTCTGGACTGAAAAAGGTATTCCTTGATACAATAAAATCTATGGTGCTTAGCAGACTATTTTTTATTACACACTAACAAAAATATGCCGAATTTCGGGATGTTTTTGTTTTCAATAATTTCAAAAATTTTGTTTAACTTGAAAAATTAAGTTTTTATTCTTGAAAATAATACCTGTAATATCGGTTGTTATATAGGAAAATTAAACATGTCGGGCTCAGTGCTTAAAAAGAATTGCGACTGATAAAGTCATTTGTTTTAGGTAATAACGACTTTTAAAAGTTCACCAAGAAAAAAATCATGAAGTGCTACAAAACGAAACCAACTAATTTAATTCTAGAGAACGCTGCCTGCCACTTTGTCACTTGTTGCGAAAATATTAAGTAACCCACATTACAACAAATAAAAAACACTCAGGTATGCAATAAGGAAAAGGAAAAAGGCAAGCCTAGAATTATAAGGTGCATCCAAAACGCCGTCAATTGACATCAATTAGTCTTCATTGATCAATATCCATTGTGATTTTCTTCAAAATTCTACGTTCTGTAAGCTTTGACTTTTTTTAAAATTTCAAAGCTTAGCTTAGCAAATAAATTGCAGTGATTATTATGACTGCTTTTTCTTAAAGAAAATATTTTTTTTTTCGTAAATTGCACGTTCTGGTTATCTTTTAAAAATTTAAGTGCTTATTTAAAACTGATTTTTTTTTTGTTTTGCTTAACAAAATATTAAAATATCAAACAATCATACAAGTGCATATTTATGTGATGGATCAAAAGCCTCGAAGTTCTCGTCTGCCCTAGAAGTGGACCGTTATGGAGTAGCTTGTGCTGTTTGTAGGGGCATGTTTTCACTCGCCACGAGCTGTTGTGTTAAGTCTGAATTGCGTCGATTTAAAAGCACACGCTCTCGCAAACTTTTATTCTGAGTGACTGGAGCTTTAACCGTTTAGGCTGTCAGGATCCGAGTCGGGACGCCGAACGACATACGATGACAGGGTCCTAACTGCCCAATGTTTGTTTGAAATGTTTCATTTGACTTGACTAAAAACACTCATACAACAGACTCGTATAAAATTCTCACGGAACAGAGATTCAGTAAAAATATTGTAAATATTCGTACCCGAAGTTAATGTAAACTGGTACCAATACCTAGTAAATAGTCTCAAGGAAAATCAATGTAGCCGATAACAATCGAGTGTCGTGAAAAAGGGAGTTCACCCCGTTGCCGGACAGTAATAATATTAATGTGGGTAGGTCGTAACACCGCAGGCGCTATTGCCGCCTGCGGCCTGGCTCACGCGGGCTCAACGGGCTCGGGCGACGTGAGTTCATTTTGGCATGGTCTCTACCATTTTTTCTCGGACTCGCTGAAGCTAAATTGTGGCCTAAACCAAAATCAAAAGATCGGACGCCTTACGACGTGGTCTCTCGACCCGGTGGAATAAGTCATCAAATTAATTAATGAACTTAATTGAAAATTAATAATCGAATTTTGACTGTTGTTTAGAATTATTTTCAATCAAGCAGTATCAAAAACTATAAGTCCAAAAATAAAATCTAACACGACCCACAATTCTAGCCTGTCCCGCCAGTAACAAGTCGTAATGAGTCACATGGACTACGTCTACTACAGCTCAGTGAGCTCTATCAAAAACTGTCACTTCTATTTGAATCAGTGATTATATTATCGAGTTATGAGTTGACGTGTTCCGCGCATTTTAGACCTTAATACATTACGGTGGGTGCGATCACAGCGCCATTTGCACACGCGAAAAATTCATAGTTAATTATTGTTTCTTTCTCTAAATGAAGTGGACAGAGTAATGTACTCGGGTCCAACGATTGCGACATGATCGATTTTGTTCGAATTAATTTTTGGTACTATCACATTTTACTGTATTAAGGTATATTATAAAAAAAAATCCTAACACTGATAAATGCGATAATAAGTCTTAAGTCTCATTCGGTCGAGTTAGCGCAGTACGCGATATAAAAAGTCGCCCACTTTGCGCTAGGACAATCCAAGCGAATGAGTATTGAGTTTTTTTTAGATTTCAGCACACGTATCACCCTGCGTGTGCGCCCCGAAAGAAACAGTATCACTCGGTTAGGCGCGCGCACCGCAGTAAGTTTCCAAAAATAGGGTTTGTGTTTTTTTTTTTTCAAAATCGACTTCACTAAATCCTGCGAAGCATCGTATCCGATTTTTGGTGTTTTGCAAATGTTCTCAGTGGGATTTTGTGAAGTTTGCGCATGGGTTTCGTTGGACAAAGTGTTTGCCGAAGGTCCGCAATTAAACGCTGTGTGTTCTTAGGTTTCCACCGAAAGGATAGTGTTTGTTCTAACGGTCGTGTTTCCCTGGAACTTTTGTACAGTGTGTGGATTCTGTGAGCTTTTTACATGTCAATGAATAATTTAGACTAGTTGACGACGTGCATCAATTAAGAATACAATTCTATAGATAGACAGATTTAGCTATACTTTTGAAGAGATTTGAGCATTCTCATCGACTTCGCATATACAAAAAATGCCACGAACTATTTTAAGTTGTTCAATAAGTGTAAAAAAATAACTCAGTTTAACTTAATGCAATTTTTTATACTTTATTCATTAGTTGATGGGCTTATTATTAGCATAATCACTTTATTTTAATTTATTTACCAACATATTATAATCAACATAAATATAATCTTCAATACAGAAGATTATATTTTATATTTGATTACATTGAACATTTAATTTTTTCTGATGCAAAAAGAATGACAATGCTGCAAATATAGTAAAGAAATATTACTGCGATACGAAAACCCTATATTTGCGTAGATGATTTGTAAATATTTTTGATATTGCCCAGGCGCTTGAGTTCTTCATACGTACTAAAAACCCTAAATTTTGTTAAAATTATAATACGTCATTAAATATTAAAAAAAAATATCGTAAACTGAATCAAAACGTTTCTAACATACCATCCAATTCTATACACATTTTTTAAACCTAAAATAAAATAACTTACATAATTCTATTCAAATCTTTTATTTATTTTTTAATAAAATCATATTATATAGAATAAAAACACATATTAGTAAATATATTTACAGTGCTTTAACAAATCTCGCTATACATTTGAAGTTCAATGTTACCTGTAAAGTGAGCCATATAAATTCATTTCTCTTGTCACCAACATCACAACTATGCACGTCATAAAAAACTTTGAGCGGTTTGTGGCATCAAGAAAGCATGAAGTTGCTCATTTTTACGCCCTTCTTAAAATACTTTATGCAGAAATCGTAATTAGAATCATGGTAGGAAATAGGATTTTTTTTTTTCGACTTTAAGAGTTAAGCAACAATCGGTCTCTAATAGCAAATAAAAAACTACTATGAACCTATTAAAGGCTTTTCTTTTACTCAGAATTTGTGTTTTGTATGTGGTAAGATTAGTGATTAAGTGAATTACCAAAATAAAATCAAACTAAAATTCAGTTGCATTAATACGATCAAACAGAACTATATACAAATATACCCGTTATAAATAACTTACTTTGCTAAGTTCGGACTGCATGAAAAGTTTTTAATCAGCCTTTCATTCGATACATAAAATTCTGCGAATTTCGCAAAACGATTTAAAATATTTCAACGTCGACATCTTTGAATTAACCCTTTGCTGGCGGGCGGCGCGGGCGGCGCGGGCGGCGCGGGGCGTCGCCGATCCGTAATATTGATGCCACATTAATTATTTCTCAGTATCAAATTTGTGCGTAATTATTTTGGATAAAATCGATGGAAGAGAGAGTTAGCAGTGTACGAGAAATCACTTTTTAAAAGTAGCTACGTTTTTAGCGCTTAATTGGTTCACGTGTATTACACGTAATCATAGAATTTGCTTCCTAAAATGATTTTGAAATAGTGAAATCCGAAAATCTCTAAGCCTCTCAAAGCGAACACGCAACACGAGAGGCTATGGAATTTCTTGGGGTGATGATTCGAATCCATATTTAATTTCCTCATCAGTATAAAGAAATGACCTATGGGTTAAACCACTACTAAATATTTATCGCGGGATCTGGCCGCTATTATGGAGATGTATTATATCGTATATATATATTAAATTTGTACGTAATTGAACCGAATTGCTAATGCGTAAACTTTGTTGGTACGACAACTCTCGATAGGTTTTCAGTACGTTTGTATATTCCAGTGTCATGTATAGCGTTTTAGTGTAATTTTAAGGATGGACTAAGGCAAACATAGAACCTTTATAGTTAGTTCTGTCCCTTTGTCCGTCTAAGCGTCCGTCCTCATGTCGCTGCTTGATAACTCTGCCATGCCTCCGTGACTATTAAAGAAACTATATAGATGTTTTACGTGAACTGCCGGAGAATTATAAAGAAAAGATATTTGCTCCGTTGAGTGGGGTAGGTGGGATAGGAATTAAAAATACGTTCTAGGTTTTAAATTAGTTATCCTTTCGTGTTTTTTTTTTATTTTTCAGTTTAATTATCTTCCAAAGTCGTCAATTTTGCGTCGCAGACATTTAACATTTGTCTATGAATTTGAAAAACATAAAGAAATTAGGGTAATAAAGCTTTATAATAAAATCAATGAAAATTATATTAAACTATCTCTGTGCATGAATTCTGTAAATATATCCCCAATTTTCAGTCGCTATTACTAATAACCTAATCACCGGCTCGTGTGGGTATGTCTATTTTAATGCAATAGGTGTCAATCATTCAAACATATACTTGTGCCCATACCATTTCTTAATTCATACGTTACACGACGTAATACAACACTCGTTTGATTTAATCTTAATAAAGTTGTAAATTTCACGTCATTTCGGTGGTTTTATTAGTTTTAAATTAAAAAAAAAAAAGTTGGCTTATTTACTTTTTTGTGAGCTTTCTCGTGTAAAAAAGTTCTATCATATACCATATGTCCATCACTCTCAACATTTGCGAGCTCTATTCCGCTAAAACCTTTAGTGTGTACTCGTACGCTCCTTGTGATTTGTATTTTTTTTCACCCTAACAATCAATCATAATTACCTAATCGAATTAATGGATTTATTCATCCGTTCATTTTAGGTATTGGAGGTTCAATACTGACCATAAATGGAACTCTAGAACTCTATAGCATTCGGGCCTGGACGACTCGGCCTAACTCTAAATTGGTTTGTAGATCGACAACTAGAAACCACGTCTGGCATCCGTATGCCGTCACTGAAAACACGCTCTTTTGGTATATTACATAGTTTTATGTATTAAGATATGTTGGGCTATAAGATACTGTGTGGTTTCTCAAACGCGGCTCAACTAAGCTGGCTTCTTCATGTAACCTCTTTATCTAAGTTTTATCTAACTTCTATTCCAAGTAGGCATATTCGTCAATGACTTCGATCGCAGAGTTCACAGCTGTGACTGAAATAGGTACAACATGGGGATTCGACATAATTTGCGTTTCATCGTTGATTTTTCACCTTCTTGAGAAGCTATATCAAAGTCTCTAATCGTGATGAAGAGGTGATTTAACGATTCCGTCAAAGTGTTATTACTTTCCCATTGATGTTGATGCCGTAACTATAACAAATTCAAAAAGTCGAAATTGTCTTCAAATGCTGTTACGAAGAGTTTTGGAGATATTCCAACTTCCTTAAAAAAACCTCTCTATACTTGGATCAGTTTTGCGCATTAATAATGTACCTAGAGGGGCAGTGGCAATGTCCTCATCACTTATTACCTATTTGGATAGAGCGATAGTCAATGTGGCATCACTGAAGACAACATAGCAACGTCCAGGTTTCGATTGAATCAATGGCTTTTTCATAGTCCTGATACACTACATACTATAAAAATATTCAATTAGAACTATTATATTTATTTTTCTAGGAAAATGTTTCGAATAATGAAAGATAAGTTTTATAATCCGTTTTGTGTAGATGTCTCGGTTTGTATCTAGAATGATGTGCGATCCATAATTATATTGTTGCCACAATTTACATGGCTTATATCTATGATTTTTAATGGGTTTCTATATTAATTTGAATTATTGTTATCACGTGAAGGCGGTTCACTTATTACGTACATAAATACAATATTTTTAGTATCAGTCAACTTTCTTATTCCTATTAAGCGTTTTTGATTTGACAAGAATTATTTGTAATGTGCCTAATTTTTCTATAATTTTATGTAATAAAATAGACTATAGACTATAGACTAAATTCTACGCATAATAAAGTATAAAAGTTATATTTTGTAATGAATCTGGCTCTAATTGAACCAGCGTTTACTTTACAAGCAATCTGTAAATTATGTAAAAGTATGCGTGAAATATTGTAATAATTGTTGAACTACGAAAGCTGTCAAGTCAGTACTACAGTCTGCAATTAGTGGCTTAAAAATATAACATTATTTTGTACTAGAAAATTTATCGGAAAACAAAAAAAAAGAATCCTAAGCTTAATTAGGTTGCATGTTAAAAGCAGCTTATTTTAAAAAACAATAACACGTCAATTAAATAAAATATTTTCTGAAAATGAAATGAATTTCACTAAGAAGTGCTTTAAAAATTGATATTTCAAGCTTTTGAATCTGATAGCATCATGATATTTACTCTTAAGTAAGTGATTTGTACTCGTATAAACACTAGCTCTGATTGAAAAGTACCGAAAATGGTGAAAAAATAAATGCATTTAATGTTAGATGACCATAGGCCGTTGTTGATGGCAATGACACACAACTTTTAAATTTTAGTCATGATCGGTTGCCAGGAGCAATTTGTCCAATATTTTCTTGGGCGCTCTTGTGACTTGTTAAGTGTCATTTAGGTGGCTATTGTTTTAATAAAAATTTTAATTGACTATCCATACAATGTTTAGCTTAAAACCAAAGGTGTTTCCACGTCGCAGCTAAACGCGTCAAAACGTAGCTACAATGTGGAAAGTTCCAACAAACTGGATAACCTTTTGTTTTCTTTTTTGACAGTGAACGTTCACAATAAGTTATTAAATTCCAACAAGTCCAGATCAAAATAGTTGACAGTACATAACAATCATATTTAGAAGTTATTCTATAAATAAACTTCTATTAATACTCATAAATTTTCCTCGATACACTTATTAAAATAACAAAACAAAACAAAGCTCTACTTAACAAGAAAAGTTGAAGTGTGCGAACAATCTAAAAGCAATAACTTGTGAAGTCACGTTATAAAAGTTGAATAATTGCTTATGTGTCACGTTTTTATCACGTCATAAAAATTGGCTGGTGAATTCTTATTTAAACTATATATTTTCAAAATTAATATAAATTCGCGGCTTTCAATGACAGACATCACATATACCCACCGCAGTCGCAAACGCGAGTACGATTTCTAAAACTATAAGTTTACTTAATTATAAAACACTAGTTGCTATTTTAAAATATTCTACATTTGCAAGTATTAATTTTAATTTTCCTCCTGTGTGTCTCTGTGCCTAGGAATTTAATTAATGAAATAAAAGTTCCAGATACCCCAAACGTCTACTCCGCCTCGACGCCTTACAGACACAAACTTGAACACGATATAAAATAAAGCAGACGCTCCTGCGAAAACAAATGTCGAGACAAATACAGTAGCAATGACAATGATTTCACTTCAATTATAACCAACCGCAAATCCGTATAATTAACAAATTTGTTTTATTACATAGAATACATTACGCGCACGTAAAAGCGCTAATTTCATTGCTCTAACGTAGAAAATCGATCTGTCATCGTAAGGTCTAACATCACTGTACAGTAGTATGATTATTTTGGTCACCCAGCCCAGATAATAAGAATAGGAGTTATAAAAATTCGGGAGTCGAACTTAGAACCGATCGTGTCTGATATGAAATTGTCTTACCCACTCCACTGCTCAGACTACGGTGGGCCGCCTGACGATTGCAATGATTTGTACTAGAGCTCTAATGAAATCATTTAATAAAGATAAATAGTTATCTCTATAATTATAAGAAATAATATTCCAAATGTATATAATTACATTATACATTAAGCAAATAATAATTCCTAATAAGGAGTTATTCAAAATAATGTACTGGTTTCACTACCCTTATCAGTATTAACTATTAATATTCCAAATAATCTAGCATGAAAGTAATTAACATTAATTTAGTTAACTGTAGCACTAACGATCGAACTGCTTAGTATTTTTCTTAAATAATTCTGTGAAGGGATTTTGTAAGGCTATATTTTAACATTTATAAAACGGCTACGAGTGATTTCTTAGGGTTTTGGCGTACAAATATTTTTTTTGATTTTTATTAATAATTGATCGATATTGTTTACGGAATCCTGCAATCGAAATGAGGTCATTCTTTCAATAAGCTCGTGTATTTCTTTAAAATATTTTGTCTATATGAAACATTCAATACTAAAAGATATGTAATATCTTTAATATTCCCTTATAATTTTAATCACAAAGCAAGATTAATAAATGCAAATTATTATTTACAGAGAATAATTTTTTTTTCACAATTATGACAAAAAAAATAACATTCGCATGCATTGAATTTTTTAAAAAAGATAATTCAGAAGTTTGACTTTAGAATTGCAAGACCGCTTATTTCTTTTTCTTTTTACAAAGTTTTCATTTTTTTCTATACGATTGTCATGGTATCTCACTTAGCCGTGACGTCAGAGCGTTATTTGTGGTCGCGTGACGTGGCCGTGGCGCGATATCGGCGCCTCGTTTTTGATCCGTGTACAGCCAAAAATAAATATGACCGTTTGTACGTAACAGGTGCGCCGCTCAGCGCAGCGAAAACATAGGCGACCTCCGTGGGCGGACATGGAAGAAACGTTCCGTTGCCGTAAGCCGGTAAGATGTAGCTCGTAGTTCCCGTCGCCAGATCTCGATATAGACGCCCGGGGCCGGCCGGGGCCGAGAGAGAGTCTAGGGCGTTCTCCTGACGTCATCATTTGCACTTGAAGGTTGCTGATGAATATGTGTCTATGAGTATTTGCGTGTGTATAAATATTTATTTTACTGTTAGAGCTCCAATTTTATAGTAGGTTTTGGTAAATTTATATTAATGTTTACATATTTCTTAACGCTGTAATAATATTTTTGTAGATCCATAGAGGTGCTTAACAATTTTTTAGTTATTCTAGATTTGTAGCAAAAATTTTGTTTTTATCCGACACCATTCCACTATATTATCAAAGACGTTATTGTAAGTTAATGTTTTTTAAGAAGAAAAGATTTCGCCGACAATGAACACCTTGAAAATCTAAAATTTACGTGAACGCACGTCAATTACTATAGCATTCCAAAATATGCTTGTTTGTTTTTCAAAACACGAACCACCTCTTAAGTATGCGGCAAAAAAAGATTGAGCTTCTGAAAAAGAAATCCTTATTAAGAATGCTGAGAGCAGTGGTACGTAGCGCAATTTATTCAACTATTAACGAAAAGTACATCACGGTGGCGTGCAATCTGTAGTCGTTCAGCACGTCGCTCAGCGCAGCGGTTACGATATGCCTTTGCGCTACGATGAAATTCGTGGCCCTTGAGAGACATCCGTGAATGACCCGGCCAAGTGCGAATCCAATTTGTGCACTAAGAGGTCCGTGTACTTGAAAAAATATATGAGTGGGAAAAAAGCGGCAAATATATGTAATGCTAAAGTAAGGAAAAACATTTTACTTTTCGTTATGGTGTTAGCGAGTATAACATAAAGAGTAATATTTTATTTTCATTTATTTTTTTTGGCTGTGTCACATATTTTCTAATTAAAGTGTCTGCAGATCACAAACACGTCACTTGCAGATTTATTTGATTTTATTTAACAGAAATGTAATGTGTAGCCAATTGAAATGCATTTTTTTCTAATATTTTTTGTAGTTCTTCCTTAAGAATCAATTTTCATATACAGTTCGCGGTATTCAAATCAGTTGAGGAGCGAAATCGTGTGTTACCAAAAAGTGAAGTCCCTTTCGCGCAATATATTCGTTATAATAAACGCATGTATTTTTCTTCCATTGCTGTTTCTAATAGATTTATTTTTAACGCAGATGAGTTAACTTTACATGTATATGGTGTTAAACGTTATTGCAGTTTCTATCGATCGTTGAAAAATGAGTTTTGTAATTTTAAAGATTTAAATAAGTATTATGAATAAAAATATACAAATTCTTTCAGTATTATGAGATGCGTTTATTCCTCCCCCCTTTCCATTGTATGTATTCCGAAAAAATCATTCCTAAGGCGTAAATTCAATAAAATAAAGGAGCAATCTCGCTATATTGGTTTTTTGAATGCTCAAAATTTTTTACAGTTTGTCGTATTTGTGTCGTCATAACATCTGTCAAAATTTGACGTGACGTTATTTCGTAATTTACGTGATGGAAGCTTAATTGTGTCTACCGGACAGAGAAACAACGCATCTCAGTACTAGCGTTCAGTTTTGTAACCTTCGGTCAAATTTAGCGAAACAGGATTATATTAGGAATACGATTCTCTACCGTCTACTTCTGACAGCATGTGGAACCTCACTTAATTTTTCACCGCTATCGGAAATTATAACCGGAATGTCACAATCTCACTGCCGCAAGACGATAGACGAAGTGTTCGGCTTCAAACATGCGGCGGCGGGTCCCCGCGGCGCGGCGCCGCCGTTGGCAGTCGGCGCCGCGCCGCGGGGTGCCTCGTGCTTTATTTGCGGACGGCACCTGTTGATCGCTTCCGGCTCCGGCCTTAGCATCAAAGGTGGCGTTCCTTTCATATTTTTCAGCAACCACATTAAAATTTCTCACATGTTTCAGAGTTTAGAAATGGAAACAAACTAATGAATAAGTACCGCAAGTCCAATGTTTCTATTACTTTCTTATCTACAAATTATTTTTAAAATGAAAATCTTGACGTGAAACATCTTTCATTTTGGTAGTAGGGGGTCAGTTCGAAATAAAAATTAATTCTTACAAGGTTTTAATTTGCTTATTAATCGGTAGTACGTGTGCAGTTTAAACGAAAGTGGTCGCATTCGTGACTCTTTAAATACGCCTAACATAATATTACATAGTTAATAGTAAGTGCCTATCAATAGTCATATTGGATTTAACTTTATCTTCAAGGAAAATTTGAGAATTCACCTCGACCAGAACAATTTGGTGTGCGTGTGGTGGAGTACTCTAGGCGACAGGAGTTGGCTACATAACGGTTTATTAATGTGTCTATGAATAATGAGTTTGGCCACGAATGTGATGTACGCTATCTGTTGTGGTTCTTGAAGGACTTTAAGGCTGTTTATGAACCTGTGGCCCAATTCTTGAAGAATATGAACTCTGGTCAAAACACGCTGCATAGACGTTTCACGTCTAACAAAGGGCCGTGTGCCCCGACACAGTCCCGCTTATTTATTTAGCCTCGTTTTACAATTTCACGACATGCGCTGGATGTCGCTACCGTAAAGTTTTATGGATAAGAATGTATTTCAACATCACGTATTGAAGTTAATAGTCACTATCAAACAGTAACAGCATTCTGAACAGTTTGCTGCCAAGAAATACAGATGCCGCACTATAAAAAACTTCTAAGCGATTTGTATGGGAAATTCCGGCCCCTCGTTGTTTTTTATTAGGTTAATACTTCTTGAAACAAAACTCTAATAAGTTTTTTGTCATATTTCATATTTTAATTTAAATATTGCTTAGAATAGTGGTTAGCATTATTTAGCTAATCTTTAATAAGTTTGGTTTATAAAAAAAATGAGATGAAAGTTAAACTTTTTTCGACTTAAAATGATATTAACAAAAATCGTAATAATGAAAAAAAAAATTAAAGTAAATACGAAAAATGATCTGGTCAGAACAACTCGTAGATTTATGGTATGATCTTCTAATTATTTGTTAATGTTTTTTCAGAATATCTGTAGTTATATAAGTCAAAAATTTATAAATACATACGTAGATCATTCTGTGAAACTTTGTTGAATCTAAGAAAGCTTCACTTTCGCTTTGTTTTTTTAAACGCAAAACTTTTTTTATTTTTATTTTTAATAGGCATGATGACAGTAACTAAAAATTACTATAATTATGTATTTATTCAACAATACTTGAGTGATGGATTACAAAGTACTCCTTTATATTTTAATTATGAGCGAGATTACTAATTATTTTAATAAAATAAATCTACAAAATACGGTAAATCGCCATGATATATTGAACACCAATCAGAGCCAATTACGTCACCGTTGAAATCGACACTACGAGCACTGTGAAAACGCGTACATCTTGTAGCTTTGGACAACTCCTGTGGCTTTAATTACCATTTCATTACGTTTGAAACAGTACCTAGTCTAAATTTAGTGTTATTAAAACGAAGGTGAAACTACGCAAGTCATGGAACAAGGATTTAGTAAGGCAAACAGTACTAATTTGCCTAGAATCCACTTGTTGATGCTGGGAGAGTTTTGGCATCAAACAAAGACTTTTGTTCAGCAGAATTTAGAAATGTCAAAACTTCCATGTAAGTAAAACATTAGATGCCTACATTAAATAATATTTTAAAATTAAGTAATAGATCTAAAACACCATTAAATGTATTTCATATTAATATTTGAGGTTATGGTAATGAATTTATTTTTATAATGTGTCTTGTTTTATATTTATTCATTGTTTTTCTTATTTTAGGTCCTCCAGACCATCCTATGGCGATGATGCTGTAAGTTATGTACAACTTAAACGCGAAGGAGACATCTGCATAGTAAAATGTAAAGTTTGCCCGGAACATAAAGTCCATGCAAAGTTGTATAGCGTGACTTTAATAATGGACGAACAGGAAGAGGCAGTTAAATCAATAGAATGTCACGATTGTGTGGCTTCACAAGGAGGCTGCAAACATGCTATAGCATTTCTGATGTGGATACATCGCAGGAGTGAGGAACCATCCTGTACATCCGTCGAATGCTATTGGATGAAATCCAAACTTTCCAGGGCTGGAAGTACTCTAAAATATTTAACAGCTAGCGAAATGTCTAATGCTAAACCTAGCTTGCCATCAAATACAGAAGTATTTGAAAAGTTTCTAGAGGAAGGGAAGAAAAGGAGGCTTAATAACTGCGAGGTAATAAAATACCAAAATGACTATGTTTTGACCAAACAGAAAGTTTGTCTATGCATACATTGGTGCTGAAATATAAAGAAAGGTCCTGTGACAGATTTTTGGAAAAATTGCATTGTCTGATGCTGATGTTTATAATATTGAAAAGTAACAAGAGCCCAACATGACAGTACCTTATGGCATGAGTTGAGATATGGCAGAATAACAGCTTCACGAGCATTTGAATTCAGTCGGTGCAAAACCAATGATGGCACACTGATCGCATTAATAATGGGTGGAAAACTCCCTGACACATTGGCTATGAAACGGGGCAGAATATTGGAAGATCAAGTAAGGAAGACAGTGAGTATAAAACTTGGAAAAAAAATTAACAAGTGTGGTCTCATAGTTTCTAAAATACATCCTATGATAGCAGGATCGCCTGATGGGATCTGTGAAGATAGTATCATTGAAATTAAGTGTCCCACGAGTGCAAAAACTTTAAAAAAATATGTATGTGATGGGAAACTAACGCAGAAGTTTTATGTACAGGTGCAGCTCAAATGTACTTGACAGGACTTAAAAAGGCTACTATTGTGTTGCTGATAGTGACTACAGTGAAAATAAAAATGTAGAAATAGTTAGTTATGTATGATGAGAAATATGTATCAAATTTTCTGAATATTATTGTTTCTTCATGGAAAGATAATGTGTATCCATTATTATACAGAAGTATTTCTTAACATTTATGTAAATAAAATGCAACTTTTAAAATATGTTTTATTTAATTAATGAATCTTGTATGTTCACTAAACCACAAGCAATGGTGATGACATCATCAAGCACTTTTACTAAGTTGTGGTTGACACATGCATGTGGCTTCAACATATTAAATTCCCTTAATCGTCTAATCACTCTCTCCACATGTATTCTCAGGCTTGCAATTTGTTTTGTTTCTCTGACCTCACTTTTAGACAGTTTTGCCCCAGTTGTTACACTCGGAGGCCGTACTAACTGCACTCCCTCTTTCCGTAAATACTGTTCAACATGTTTGAACCCTCTGTCTGCCATCACATACATGCCAGGTTGTAAACACCTTATAAAGTCACATTGTTCCACCAAACATGTATCCGTTATTCTTCCTCCGTAGCCTGGTGAAATGTAATTAATCAAACCATTTGGTGTACAGGACACAAGATATTTGATGGTGTTAGCCTTTTTGTATTCTGACCATGAGAGAGCTTGATGTAAGGCTTTCGAAGGCTTTTGCACCTCTATTTCTAGGCAATCTATGATGCAAGTCACATTGTGATATTTGTGCCTAAAAGCCATCGGTATTTTTTTTTTAATTAATTCATTATCTAATTTCACTAGAAATGGACGTATTACACTAGCAATTACTGGAATACTTTTTAAAAATATTTTGCTTGCGTAAGTCGGAGTCGTAGAAAAATCATCAGCGAGCTCTCTGAATGGGTTATTTAATCTAATTTTTTTTAAACACATAAGTATATGATTTGCAGGAATATTAGTTTTTTCTTTAATTATATCAATTAGGTAGTAGCAACTTTTAGGCACACCAATATAAAATCGTGGATTTTTTGTTATTTTTAGCAAAGTGTATTCCAGAATTTTTGATGCTTCTTGTTTTTTATCTTCTTCGATTAATTCGCTGCAGTCTGAAGTAGATTTCATCTGTTGGGATATTGTTGATGGTGATGATTCTCTATGTGTACTAGATGGTGCAAATGAGATATCACTATCAGATTCTTCCTCAATTGTAAAAGTTTCCTAGAATATTTCTGTATCATGGATGTAGATGGCTTGGCAGTAATGCAACTTTTAATTTTAAATGGTGATGTGGAAACAGATTGGTTAAAAGGTTTCAAAGGTGATGTCATCTGGTTTACTAAATTCACTTCTGTTTGTATGGCTTTACTTCTGTATTTATATGTTATGAGTACTTGAGTTGCTTTATCCGCTGACTTATGTGAATCTTTTGTGAAGTATTTTCTATATGAGCTTGTGAAACTGAAAGAGAAAAAAAACATAAATACAATACAGAATACCCACGTGTACATACTCATATGCAATGCTAAGAATTGGTTACCTAACAATGACAAGTTATTCAATTTGTAGCATTGCTTTATTGATCACACAAGAAATAGATATTTTTATTCAAGAAAATGAAGTACATTTTAATACAGATAAATATGTAGTTACCGGAAATTCCAGAAGAGCTCTCTCCGACTTCCACCTGTTTTGTAGTAACAGATCTTTCTTCTAAATCTTTCTCACATTCTTTAATTAATGTCAGTCTTTGTTTTTTGAGAATATATGGTCGTTTAGTAGCATTGAATGTTCGTTTTCTTCGATCTGGTTGACATTGAAATTTTGAGGGCATACATGCTGGTTTCATGCGAACCTGTGACACCGATCCCATCACATGATATTCCATATAATTCTCCATATCATTTGGTAACTGAAATATTAATAAAAAAAATCTATTAAGATAGATAACATCAGAGCAAGATGGGATCTAACCTCAAAACATATTGTTTATTATTTAATTCATACCTCTGACAAGATTATTGTACCACATACTACTTTAGAATCAACAAAACCAAATACAAACTTACGTCGAAGTGATCTTCACAAAAATAAAGGTGAGCAGTAGGCAATATCCCTGTTGCATCCCGCCTTGCA
This sequence comes from Eumeta japonica, assembly GCA_005406025.1. NCBI lineage: Eukaryota > Metazoa > Arthropoda > Insecta > Lepidoptera > Psychidae > Eumeta > Eumeta japonica. Next base: position 22,204 of record BGZK01000898.1, read on the forward strand.
AGTTTTAGCCACTTGTCTCGTATCGTTTTCTTTTGTGGAACGAATACAAATAACTTATTAGGTGTTTTATAGATGTGTTATTACACTGGGGTACCGCACAACCTCTATACACTTTGGAATTCATATTTAATAGCACAAAATAACTAAAGTATTCAATGAGCGTCTTATGTTTACGTTTTGGTTATTCAACCGTGACGTCAGAAGCGACGCTTTGACACTGACAAGCGTTTTGGTGGGAATTGAAATTTTATAAACTAAAATGTCTTTAAAATATCTAAAACTTTGATTTTAGCAGAAATATGTTACTCATTATTAATAATGTATATTTCTGAGCATTATAGTACAGTTTTTAAAAAAATTGTCATCATGCCTATTAATAAATTTTATAGAACATAGTCTTAAAAATTATTCCTAATATAAAATTTAGCGTGTAAACTAATGTTTATAAGCGAAATAATTTTACACTGTTTATTATGTTTATAATTAAACTATTTATATGTAGCACACTTTTTTTTTATAATGTGAAAAACTAGACCATGAATTTCAACGGTCTGAGCGTTTTTTTTTTTAAGCACATTTAATTTTAAATATTTAAGTTCCTTTAAAGAGTCGGTGAACCTTTACTTTCAAAAATAAACTCAGATAACTTTACTGCGACGTTTATTTTATGTACGGGTTTACGCAGCTTTTGAGCATTTCTCATAAAATTGACTTGTAAAGTATGAGTAGAGCACGTTACTTATATTTCCATTATACACATTGCCTATTTTACCCAATGCAGGATGGAACATTCGTGGTGTTGACGGGCGTCTCAATAGGATGCGCGGTGATGATAAAATAAATATTTTTATCAATTTTCTGGTCACAGGATGATAAAATTAATAGTTTTCCTCGATAATTTTATTATCACCGCCCATCCCGCTTGCGGACGTAGCGCCGGGCGCTTCTTAATTCAGGCTCACAGAGTCTTCGCTGAGCTTCGAGCTGTTCAACGTTCCCTTTGCACTATCCGTATAGTGAAAGAATATCGGTGCATTCGGCAGGTGTAAAACCTATATTATGAGGTGTAATTAATGCTTATAAAATCTTTGTTCAACAAAAAGACCTAAACTACGTTTATTTTATATTATGTTTTAAACCATTTTTTACGTATTTGAAGCTAATCAGCTGAGATAAGTAACTAGGTCCCTGCACTTGAAGACAATTTATTGGCAAAATAAAAAAAAAGCGTTAAGAACGTACATCTCTACACTGTGCGTGTGATTTTTGTTTTCTCTTTGTATATGCCGCGCAGGCCACGTCGTTGGTGTGAGTCTTTTCTAAAACAAGCACATCTTTGGAAACCTTAAATATCAAATTTTATTAAAATGACTAAAAGTTACTAAGGTCAAGATTTAAAACTTAAAGCCCCTGACTTAAAAGTCGCCATCCACTAGGAAAGGGCGCTGTGAATTGATTACGTCGATAGAGTGGTATTAGAAAAAAAATTATTTTCACATATACATATTTTTAAAAATATCGAACAGAATATTATACAAATTAACTGTTGCTGTTCTTAAAATGATAGTGTGTTATAGAGGAATAACGTTAGAGAAAATGAGTCATGTTTTAAGCTTGTTTAAACTCTGCCTTGTTTTTTACGTTTATCCACATTTAGTGGCTCCACTGCTTATATTATTCTTTGGAAAGTTGTGCCCTAGATTATAGGAACAATCGTGAAATATTTTTTACCTCTGCGTTTGTAAATATTTCTAAAAATGTAAATCGCTGTTTAGTCGTTTCGCTGTAACGGTAACTGTAATGGGTATGTTACTGCGATTTGGAAGTCTGACCAGAGATCTAGGTCGGGTTAAGCAACAAAATAATGCGTAGTGGAATCGTAAGCGAAAATAAAATCAGGTTCAGATTTTGCGATGGACTTGATATTAATAATATTATATGTATACCTTTAGACAGCATATACCCGTATGGTATCCGCGATGGGTGAGTAGTGTTTGCCTTAAAATCAGAAAGTATCGGTTAAATAGACCAATCTTAAATCACTTGTTCTGTGGCGCGGAGAACAGCTAAGGCATTTGGTTTATGTTGGAATCTTTTAAAAACCATTACCTCTAATCCACACCGAGTCAGTGTAGACGATTTCAATTCAAAATTCATCGACCTTGAATAAGGAGACTTTGTAAAGATAGTTCGCAAAGTCTAACTTAATATCATATAGCATATGAATCATATGCTATTTGATATTAAGCACAATGTTTAACTTTGTATCATATGATATGATATGATACATGTTTAACTTTGTATCATATGATATGATACAAAGTTAAACATTGTACGCAGATGTAAACGCGGATAAAACTCATGTACATTTAAAAATATAAATACTAAAGTTACTTAGTTTGCATCCTGAGTTATTTAATGGTAAATTTCAAGAAAATCATCGACTAAAATTTCTTGCTGTGCTGCGAATTTTCGACAGTTATACGAAAGAAATCTTTGACATATTGTGTTGATTATGAACAAACTTCTCCGATAACACAGAGTGACGCTCGAGACCGCAACTCAGATCGAGATAATAAACTGGAATTTATTTCTACGGACGAAGCAGCTGCCGCGCAAAATTTCAATGAGTTTTTCCTTCGATAAACCATTTATAAGATCATGCTAGTGTACAATAAAAAGACAATATTTACTTGGTTGCTGTTTATTTATTTTTTGTTTCAGCTAGCATAAATCAAAACAAGGACCACATCAGATATTCATATAAAATTTCGTAAGAAAATATATTTACATCGCATTCGGGTTATTAACGGTCCCTAACATACATTGTTTTAGATACAAAAAAAAAACTGTTGTTAATAATTACTTAACTAATTATTAAATTATTTTAAGACTTTGAACCAGTGGTATATACGTTTTTAATATATCGCTTTCTTGAGGTCGGATTTGTTTTAATTTTTTGTTTGGAAAGTATCATCACAACATGGACGCGCACGCAGCGACCTCTATGCATTTACTTTTCAAACGCCATACCGACAAGTGAACGTCGAAGGAAACAACGAAAAAATTGTATTCCGCTCGACAAAAGAAATGAATTGTTGTGTAAAAAGAGAACAAAATAGTACAATATAATACAGCCGTGCGACTTAACGCGAATTGTTATTGCGCGTTATGGACGATCGTGCGAGAGTGCGCGATGGCCCCTCGCCAAAGCCCCGACACAGCGCCGGCTGTCACCGGCGGCGACGGCTATATTCTTCTTTTTTCATTCATTATTATTCTTGTATGATTTCTAATATTTACCTATACTTTTTTATGCAATATTCATCTTATGAACGAAAAATTAATAATGGCTTTATCGGTGCATTTTATTTTGTAACAAATGTAATAGAAAAATAATTTCATATGAAGATAGAATAATTTAAAGAAATATTTGAAAAAATGACAGTAAACCATGAAATATTTTAATGTAATATATAAAATATTTTTCAAACAACGAATAAATAAACAAAACTATATTCCTATTTATTGAAAAGCTGAACCGACATACGCAAGGAAGCAGTTATCATATGTTCTACGTCAGAAGCAATGACAAATTGTCCCACTTCTCCCTCTACACTATTTCGAAGCTTTACAAGCTCGTCACCACAGCTAGTTCACCGCGCTCGATGACATCAAAAGTTCGCTCTGACCCGTTCTTCGTAACGTTCGTTCTTTATGCAGTAACAATATTGACAAAACTCTATTTTGTACATAGAGACGTCGTGTTTGTTTTCACTGTAAATCATTCGAAAAAGCTTTTTTGTCGTGACGCGCGACGTTAAAGTTCGCAATACGCTCTTCTCCATTCGTTCCTATTCATTCTGAGAATAACAGTTTGGCCGTTATACGCGATTTTATGGCCTAGATGAGAAGTTGAGGCCGTTAAAAAGCGGCCAAGTTAAAGTACGATGTTCAAGTTGAGGATTCCGTACAACAATGTGACGATATATGAATATCGTGTGTTTTTATTCATAGAAAAATTGGTAAGAAAACTCTTTCTCATAAGAAGTATAGAAGTAAATAAAACACTAGTTAACGTTAGAAATTTAGACAAAATTATATGTTCCATTTTTATTTATTTAATATGCTTAATGATATATATATCAAGCTAACAATAATATATTGTTAGCTTGCCTTATACTCTCTTCTCGACAAATACATACATACATTGTCGTGTGTGGAATTAAGAGATACAAATCGGTGAGCCGTTTAAATCAAGAGTGTTTGAAAGCAAATAGCGATAATTGTATCGAAATGATGCTGATTCTAAAACAAAAACGTCTATACTCTGTTGTTAGTGCTCTCTATTCTAAATGCCCCTTCTAGTCGGTCGTCTATCTATAATAATCTGCGTCTCTTTCGTTCTTTATCTATAAATGGTTTAGATTCTTATCAATATATATTTTTTATATTTTGGTTGTATCAGTAATTAATAGTTACTTGCGTTTTAAATCCCAGAAAAGGCACCGTTTACTTAGTTTCCGGTGGCAAAGTCGAAAAGTGACTACGTAAAAATCTAATAATTACTATGTATAATCTAGTAATAAGTAATAAAATATATCATTTTTAATTGCAAAGATTTTGTCTGATGTTAAAATTACATTCCTTTTTTAAAATAACGACACAAAGGTAGATATACAATTAAACCTTATTAGATGTATGCAATAATGAGAGTCATTTAAACAACAGTAATTTTAAATTGTTATGACTAAATTGTAACAAACCGTAAATTATCAAGAACTTGGACATTAAAAAATTAGACGCTAAATCATAAAATAGTGTAACGTTTTGTTGATATATTTACCTGTATCAGGCAATATTTGAAATTAGCATCCTTGTTACATTACTTGAGTTCATGTGACTAAGTCACCAAGTCATTAAAATGAGACAAGTGTCATTAACAATTACATATAGATGTCTCAAAAAATCTTTGCTATTCCAAACTCATAATCTAGCTTTCTTCAACCAAAATAGGAACCAGAACAGGGATAATTTTATCAGTTTGAATTCAACATCAACGAGATATTTGTAAATTATAACTTTGTTTGTACAATTCCTAATTATTTTAAAGCAATGCGTACTTTTTATTTTTGCACACACGTTTGGATTCAAGCTGAATGAACAATTTAAATTTTCCTCTTAACTCCTTTTTAATAAGGCTCCGAAATACCAAATTTAGATTTGTTCGCTCACACTTTTAAAAAGGGAAGAGCACCAGAAAAGTTTATCGATGGCGACTGGCAGCGTAGTTTACGGAACTTACACCTCGCTCGCCGTAAAAGGCTGTTAACGAACCTCTGGACGGCCAGTTTAACGTGCCCTTCGAGGCACACTGCGTGCGGTATGACTTCACTTGATTTAAAAACTCATCCATTTATTCATCCATGGTTAGGCATGATATCGGTACGCACCGAACGCGGTCACAGGAATGTCTTCTGAATGTACAATATTTTAGTATAATCAATATTAAGTGTATTAAACTTTACGAAGCCAAAACCTCTAAGGGCCGTACAGATGTAATCTGATAAATAAGTTATTTGTGCGTCGTGTACCAAATAAAAAAAAGCAAAAGCGTCTACGTACAGTTCGCGAACGAAAAAAAATGATAGCGCTTTTTATTGCCAAAAGTAAGGACCGCTATTAATAAGATCTACTTAAAGCAAAATAATTGCGGCCGAAACGGCCCGAGAGCTCGTCTTATGAAGTCCTTCGGACGATATGTTTTTATTGCTCTCTTCGTTTCTATCCGAGTATAATGTGGTCTTAACTCACCCGCATAAAAAGCACATTATTGATAGCTTTTCGAATGCGTTTCGGTTGCATTATAGTTCTTTGCCTGAAAAGACAAAAGGGCACGTTCATTTAGGCGTCTATTATCCAATTCATATATCCAAAATTGTCCTTAAAATTATATTTTTATTTATTTTCACAATACTTATGATTGACAAAATTGTTAAACCTTTATGTATTTTTATCATTCATGTGTTATGAAAGACAATAAATGAAAAATGTTGGAGAGAGCATGGAATTTAAAAAGTATATAGTATAAAACCATTTACAATAGGTTCACAGCGAATGGTCAATGTTCCGTATCAATATGTTCAGCAGTTTTTAATTGCATAAATAATCTGTAAATCAATCTCTCCAATTACCTACGGTATTTAATAACTTGATTGTAGATAATTAAATAAAACAATTTTTGAAGACTATTTTGTATATAACGTATATTCAATATATATAACGTATATTAAAAAATATACCTCTTTGGCAATTTACATTATTAAAGTTTGAAAAAACATTAAATGTAACTATTGTTGGTTTTATTGTTTCACTAAAATCCGGTGTTAATAATAAATACTGCAATCTTACATTAGAATACTTGTAATAAGTAGGATTTTATAAAGTCGGTAGGAGTTTTTAATTTTATTGTGTGTTATAAGTAAATTGTTATTATTGTATGCATAGATTACATCATTAGGCAGAAAAAAAAACTTATAATATTCGTCTGTTTTATTGTGTTTAATTAAAATTTTGTGTTTAAAATAACTAACTTCACTTTTACTTATAGATATTTATTTTTATACTAAATTTTATTTTTATACTATCATTTATCCCGACTTCGTCCAAATACTACTCAATACTTCGTGGTGACCGGCAACAGAGTTCAAATCGAAAGCGAGACGGGGAGCAGAATCGGGATGCGAGACCGTGAGCTATCGCAATCGAAAACCAGACCGAGCTTAAAATCGACTGCGGGATTAAAAGTAAAATTCACAGCGTGATTGGAACTGACCCCAATCTCGTTCCGAAACGAGAAGCGGTACCGAAATCAAAATTCGGAACAACGTCAGGACCGAGAATCAGAATCGGAATTTACTTAAATCAAGACAGGATTTGGAATCAAGAGCGGGAGAAACAGGCACCAAGAGCGGAATCCGGAACATGGCTAACAGTGTAATCGGTCGATACGCAAAATGTAAGAATTCATTACATGTCCAGGCCGGTGGAGCCTCGGGCGGAAGCTACTTTTTTAATATAGAGCGTGAGTTTTTTTTTTTTCATAACTAATAAACATCCTTTGAAACTATCGACCTTTTCATTGATTGTTCCCTTCTTTTATTTAATTGATACTAACATTTTCAAATTATTTGATTCGTATTATTTTAGCATCTCTTAATGGATTAATTAAAATCATATATGCTTTCAAACCTGTTTTTGTTTAAATTTCTATCTGACGACTTATAAGATAAAATTGGAAAAAACTCTGTATCTTCCAAAAAAATAAAAATTTGCTTCCAATTCAATTCACCCTTCAATCTCGAACTCCAAAACAAAAACTTCCATTATGTAATCAGGATTCTCGGCTTCCTTCTGTGTTCGGTATAATTTCTTACGTGAAATGGTTTTTGAGGTAATTCGTAGCTATATACGGATAGATAGACATGCATCCGAATTCGTTTTATATTTTGACATATTTTGTTAAAAATTGTGACAATCATTACATATAGCTTTTAAAACACTTATAAACTTATTACAGAACGCGTTAAACATAGTAAATAGGTAAGAATAATTGTTATGTTGTAATTGTTTACATTTGTATGTCATATATAACAAAGTCATTAGATTATTTGTTATTGTGTTTTTTTTAGCAAATTCATAGTAAGTAAAGAGAATTACAAGCCGCATGCGAAACTAACGTGCGATTCACAATTACATGTACAGCTACCTGCACAACTGTATTGAAAAATATTAAAATTATTAGCAATATGTGAAAATTCTATTATGTCGAGTGTGTTCGACAAAATGATCAACAGAACAAAAACCTACGAAGTGTGGCTCGAGAAGTATGTTCATGTTTGTAACGACCGAGTTTCGAAGGAGGCAGTGATGTTTTGAATTAGATCTCCCGGCTTATTGTGTCAGTTTTCACGACTACTCGGCCACCGATCGAAGAGGACCCGGATGCGAGATGTTTATTTATCGAATAAAGCTACAGTATATTTCATGGGTAAAAATTAAAACGGACAATGGCCATAAGTGTTATGTAGCCATTGAAAGATAACGATACGGATCGCCAGTCGTATAAAACTGTCGCATAACAGTCTCAACATTTGAACAAAAAGCATGTGGATTGTGTATTAGATATACATGTGCAAATTTTATACTGAATATGTTAAGTGCTGCCAATACGACTTGCTAATTTTGTTATATAAATAATTTAGTCTTGTTATTTAACTACATGACTCAATTAACTACATAGAAAACTACTTTCAGAGCATTTGTCGCTGTACTCTCTGTATCGATTCTATTTTTCCCACATATGACCAATGCGGCTTATTATCATACGATTGTATATTACTATTTACTAATTATCCAGTACTATACCAAAGTGCGCCCGCTTATGACATGACCAACTTTCACACGTTGGATTATATATGTTAGATAAATTCTACGATATATCAAAACTAGGTCTCAGACCCCCGTCGTCTGGCTAACCGAGAAGGATTATGGCAGACACAGCGTAAATTCTTTTAAAAAGTCTAAAATTATTGCAAGACACTTAGACTTATCATCTCTCAGACCTATTACCGTCTTACCATGATTTTGGTTGATGGTACTGTAGTACGTTTGATTGATTTCCGTTATCGGAAGCTAAATTTATTCTCCGCTTTCAGACTATAAGACAAAAAAAAACTTGCATATCGGTAGTTTTAGAGTTTTTCAAACCCTTGATAAAGCTGAGTGCAATGACATCGACTTGTATTCTGCGACACGGACTATAATACTATATTCATATACAAAGCGCACGAGTGCTTTTTGCAAGGCATCTAGGAGTGTACCCAGCTATTCCAATGCTTATATTGCAAATAAATATTAGGCAACAGAGGCATCGACAACGCGTTACCAGCTTCGATAAACGGAGGTAGAAATATCGTTATAGCTGACGGTTGTATCGGTTCTAAAATCAAAAATTTTTTTATACGCGTCGGAATCGTCAAATCCATATAAGGTTAGTAAGTTATGATTACTCCGGGTAGCCTTTGTTTCAGAAGACAAACGAAGTAGAAGTAGCCGAACAAGAATTTTCCTTATTTATCCCCATAATGCCTATAGATACCTACAATCATAAGTCAAGTTTCCAGAACTCATTACGACAAAGGTCAATTTTAGAAGTATATATGAAGGAGCTGTAGTAAGTTTAGCATTACATATTTTTTTATGACACTTCCACAGACTATTTTGTATTATTTTTATTTTAATTGAAATTTTTATATCTTTTTACTATTTTAATAAATTATTACTAAAGTTTCTAAACTTTGTATGCGTTAGCTTTAGAATGCAATTAATTGGATTTCATTTATATTTTGGGTGTATTTTATTACGATTTCTACGTTTACACTTTTTGCAAAAGTGTTGTCATAATCCAGGGTACAAGATTTTTCAGCTTCCTCGAAATTTATATTATATTTGTACGATATTGTAATATATTATGAATGAGGTGACGTAATAAAGAGTTATGTTGTCTTTTTGTCATTTATGGATCGGAAAACCTAATAATTACTTTTGGAGTCACTGGATTTAGCGTATGATATTATGGAATTTACATTCAATATTTTACAATAAGCTGTTTTATTAGATTTTTTAGGTTCAAAATTACAAATTGTCAAAAGCAAAAAAAATATAAATGCATGACTTAGATCAAACAGAATGTAATTAAGTTCTTTTCGATGCGCCAATTGCTTTTGTATTTAGCAACAACAACCTCTTTTAGAGACATTTGTTTTGAGATATACGGACAGAAAAATGAAATTACATGCACAGAGACAAAACATACTAATCGCTTGTTTTAACATACATCTTTTAAAAGATTGAGCTATTACTATACAAAATACGATTTAGAAACAATATTAACTAATTACTTTATACCACTATACTCTTGGTTCTCGTATTAATTTAAAAAAAATCGTGAGCAATTATTTATTTCAAGTAATATTGAGTTATATAAAAAAAAATCAATGCAAATAAAAGAAGCCGAAAAAAAGCGTTAAGGTAAATTTGTATCTAAATTAAAGAAAAATGTATTTATAAATAATATTTTCCAGGAAAAAATGGATCAAATATAAATGGGGCCTCCCGTGTTTCAGCGCTACAACCTTTAATATACAATTATTGAACGCGTCTTAATAAATTGAGTCGAAGAAATTATTAAACAGTTTTTTTCTTGATTTAATTTCTGGATGCGAGTTGAATGTCACTAGTCGAATTACTTGAGGGTCACTGCGAATGTATAGGAGCGGAAGGCGACAAACGTCTTTTAAAATTTTATCGGACAATAAAAATGGAACTTCAACCTTCGATGAATGTTCATTGATCGATCGTTATACGTTATATGTTTCACAATTTGAATAATGAAAGCGGATGTCTAATTATAGACGTTTACTTCAAATTAAATTCCAGGTAACAATTTCTTAACTTAAATTAATATAGCTATATATCTCTAAGACTTGATTTTAGATCTATTTCTAGATTAAATTGTAAATAAATTGCTTTGTCACTAGTTGATTTTTTATGAACTCCTAAATATATATTTTTCTATTGCAAACATCTTTACTTTTTAATTTTGCATACCTAAAGGCTTCTAACGGTACCCTATTACTACACCTATTTCATTCGTCTGTTCGTCTGTTCGCGCGTATGTCCTATGTTTAAAGGTCTTTATTTCCTGGAACGTGATTGATAGTTATTTAAATTTTTTGCAGAATATGTGTTGTTATAGTGGACATCCTAAGAGATTATATAAATAATAAAAAAATAATATATCAAGGGGTAATTTCTATAATAAACGTGTTAATAAATATGGGCAAACTCTGAAATAAAACAACAAATAATAAATACTGGCCAAGAGCATGTCGGACCATGCTTATTATATTGCTCCGAAGCCATTATTACAAAGAAATGCACTACATATGCAAAAATACATTGTTACAATTTTTTCCAGGGTTCCCGCACAAAATAATTATAAACACATTAGTCGTCTATAACTAGAAAAACAAGTAGGTACCTATGTCGACTATTACTATTAAATTAGTGTAAACTAAAGTACGTCAGCAAAAGAGTGTCTCCATATCATTGACGTCCTTTTGTTGAAAAGCGCAGTTTTTCGGAAATAACTCAAAAACAGTATATCCGATCATGTTCAAAATAAACTTTTAGAAATAAACCTATTTTTTTTTTTAAACTTTTGCTTTTCTTAGAAATCTTAAAAATTGCTTAGAAATCTTAAAATTTTTTTTTTTAGAATTTTCGAAATATATACCACACGTTGATGTTTGCTGAAAAATATTTTTTTCACCTCTTGTTCCATGTATGGATTGCCTCCCCCCAAACCCCTTCTAATACTTATATTTGTTATGTAACTACCAAAATAAGTAGCGGCTTATACATGACACCTACACTATCAATTTTCTCAATAAACATCTTGTAGTTTTTAAATAAAATGCCTGTGACATACGAACGGAAGGACGACAGACATGACGAAAGTATATGGGTTCCGTTTTTGCCGTTTTGGCTCGGAATTCAAAAAACCAACTAAATTTCATTCAACCTAGCACTAAAAAATCTAAACTGAATAAAAAAATACAATTTTATTTGGTCAATATACAGCACAAATATATTGTCTGGTAGTGTAGATTCGTGCTAGGTCCTTAAGTCCTTTACAACTTTGAGAGATCTTCTTTGCACAGATTTTTGTTAATTACAATGGCTTAAAAGCTTGTTTTTAAAAAACAGTCTAGCTGTTACTCTTGGGACATTTCCACTGGTTTCCGGAAAGTTTAAATGAGTGGGGTTATTGAACAATCTACGGCTCATCAAATAGTTAACGGTTAAAATCCTACTCGTTAAATTAAAGGTGGCTCATCCGTGACAAAGATCAAATCTCGGCAAACAGAATCATCTCCATTTGACATATAAAAGGAAATGAGTTGTAAAAAGTCTAGGAAAAAAGTATAATGATTTTGAAAACATATGTTTGATACACGCCTGATGAAATAAAAAATATTTTTCACTTTCGTTTTCGTGAAATAAGTAATGAAAATTAAATTAAAAAATGAGTATAATAAAGGTAAGGCCTTGATTCAAACTCATTTAAAACTGTGACTGCTGTGATTTGACCGACAATTTCCGTACACTTGTCAATTTTTTCAATTATAATTCGTACGGGGAAAAGCGCTCGCTCACGGGCAGAGATCGATTGCATTTCATAACTGCCCGATTTCACTAAAGAAAAAGCTTTCGGCGAAAGATAATAAATCATAAAATGAATAAGCACATTTATGCCTCGGCCCTTTGACGGTAGTATAACGCCCATCGGCCGAAGTGAGTATTCGAACTTTGTTTGTACGAAGTTGTATGCGTGCGCGACGCCAGCGCCGCCCGCGCCCCTCCCGGCCGTTCCGCGTGTAAATGTTTACTTAGGACGAAATTTCGTATTTGTCCAGTCAACAGCGGAATCTTTTACGTAATACGATTTTTGTTTATGAGAATCCAAAAAGGACGTACTGTGCGTCTCGTAAGTAATAACCGGAGTTTATAAATACATGTTTCGTCTCTGTTACAACAGTCATAGTCATCGAAAAAGTATAGGTTTTTCATTAGTCCCACAACTGAGGTAATGTACTTACTAATAGCCCCTTCATTAATTAATACGCTTCATTCATAGCGCTTCTAAAGCGCATTAACGATTGAAAGAAAAGGCCAGTACTTACTTCCATCTAGTCATAATAAAGTACCTTGAAATGATCAGACAATGAGTTTCTTCGATTCCTTTATATCTACAAATCCGAATCAGAACTGCGTAATGAATTGCTACTAGCTACCGCCTCCACCTTTCGTGTTGAGGACTGCGCCCACGCCTTTACCACTGGCGAGACTCTGAAAGTCTGCGTTTTACGACTTTGAAATTACATTCTGATTAAAATATGTTTTTTTTAATTTACAACGGGCCAACCAAACCCAAGAGTATTTCACTTAAAAGCTTATTTAAGGGTATACAAGTTTAAGAAACTATTTGTGTTTAGATTAATCGAATCCGTATTTGTAACGTTCTCTTTTCTTACAGTGAGTATTGCATATTACCAATAAAAAATATAGTTTTTAAGAATTAAGGTCGAAATTGGTAAACGAAACATAAGTACGTTCTCACGGACATTAATCATGTCCAGTGATCGACGCTCGACATTATTTCCTTTAAACTTCTGTTTCGATCACGGCCCCCCTCACGACGCAGGTCCTGATCATAATTCCGACACCGCTCTGATTCTGAACGTGATTTCAATTCAAATTTTGATCCCGATCTTACTTATTTGACGTGAATACGTCTTTAAATTTGCTTCCATAGTGGGAGACAATTCAGAAAACTGATGATAAAATGATAACTGATGATATTTATTATTTACGTCAAAAATTTAATTGCACCACTCGATAGCTGAAGAAGCAAATAATTCGTTACGTTTATTGATGACTGTGAAACATCGCGTGCAGCGGAAGGGGAAGAGCCGATATTTTGAAGTCGTTTCGCTGCGGCACAAAATTTGTTTTTATTGCAAATTTTGACTCGGAGATGCAAGCGTCTTCGTTTTAATTTTATATGTATATATAGAGCTAAAGTGAAAAATTGAAATCAATCCAATATCAGTCTATAATCGTCAAAAAGCCAAATCAAAATATAAAGATCGTATATGGTCGAAAAGCGTTTTTCAAGAACAATCCAAATATACCGTTAAATACAACATGACTACTGGGGACGAAAAAGAATGAAGGCGTCCGAGCAAATCAACGACGACGCCATTACACCTGCGGCTGAGGCGACCGAGGTCATGCAAGTGGATGATGTAATTGCTTCTACATCCACTCTGGATTGTATAGACATCGATTATGTGCGAACACCGATTATTAAAGACATAGTTATCAGCAACTATTCACGTTTCACTACTAAGTTTATAATTACACAAAATTTGAAAAACTTGTTAGTATTCAAAAATAATTGCACTAAATGATTTGCTCAAAGAAATTGTTATCCGTTACATACACGTGTTCAAGTAAAATAAATGGTGGTGCCCACGACACAGCCAAACCCTATTTTTTTTAGTTCTACGCAGGTGGACATGATATAAATTCTCGTTTTTATTTTTCACTCGATATCGTATTCCTACACCTGACATCGTAGTACGGTCGGGATCACCATCAAAAATCCCCTAACCCATCCATAACTTGGTACGTAAAACGACTTAAAAGTGTACAAACCTAGAAAACCTATTTTTTTACAAAATAGCACGTTTATGAAATTGGAAATAAATAGGTTTCCTAGTTAACATAATATTCTAGGTGTGTAAAAACATTTCCCAAATTTATTTTCATCTTCAACTAAATATCTTACATGAAATAAGACCCTGTGATTCAGAGTTCATTTTATCGTGTTCCAGAATAATAAATAAAAATGTAGGGACTTCCATAAAAGGTACGGCGTCACGAAATATATCATTGTACAAAATTAATGCGTATTATTTTCTATTCCATTATGTTTTTACTTGTAGATATCGTTGTGATACACGGCTTAGTCTTATATTCCTTTGCTGCTTTTGTGAGATCTTCTCTACGTATCACCTTTCAAGAATTGCCTTCGAAGGCGACTGGTTTCAGGTTCGAAATGTGATTATGTATATTAGCGAATGAGCTTTTAATTTTAATCAAATTTGGCAACTTACCCCGTGCTCGGAAAAGCACGTTAAGCTTTCGGTCCTGAGAATTGGAAACCGTGCTGGTGATCGATGTCACCAGTGCGGTTTCCAATTCGGCGGTCGTTAGCAACATTCAATTCGCACTGGGCAAGCGTGGAGTGCTGAGGTCCGAGGCCCACGATTTGAAATGAAAGGAACATGTGAAAGTATGCCTCTTGAGTAAGGTAATACAAACTAGACACTGGATAAAACTTAAACAATTTGATAATATGATTAGGTCTCTCTTTTCGTATATATTTACATGTATAGTATATATTTTTTCATTACAAATAATATTTTTTTCATTACAAGATTATTATAAACATAAAATTATAAGTAGGGCACGATGGAAAAATGACATCAAAGTAATAATTCAGTTTTATTAAGTAAAATACTCAGATCTTATTAACTACACTATCATTCACGATCCACCCTACATTCGTAAAAACATTTTTAACGCTTGTGTACAATTAAGGGTGTGTATAATTCAAACTCATTAGCGAGTTTGAGCCCTCGCGAGTTCGGGCCCATACGCAACCGAAATTCCGTAATAATGTTCCCGTAGCGAGTAATTAACATATAACATTTTGGCAGAAATTTACGACTAAAAGTTTCGCCTTTGAAAATTTTATCGTGTGGACCTCCGCGCTCTAGATTTGATGCGAGTTTTATTTTAGCTTATACTTCGTTTTAGGGGGGAAAAAAAAAATTATTAGCGTCTATATTTTTTCGACTTTTGTTGTAGTCTCACATCAACTATTAACTCGCAGTAGATCTGTTACTTATTCTATTGTGTGAGGTGCTAATTCGCGGAAATCCGTAATAGACGCTTGTCTGCAACATGCATTAATATGCAGCATGCAACCCACCGCTGACCCTCGAATCTGTTTTTCCACAAGTTATATTGTTATAACGATTAGCGGACTAAGATAAAAAAAATAACACTTGCTCAGGTGTTCGATATCCTCTCAAATCAATGTTCAATTCTTTGGATAGAGATTCGTAGTGGAAGAACAGATTCGAGGGTCAGCGGTGGATTGCACGCTGCATGTTAATGCATTTTTCAGGTAAGAGTTGACTTTTACTTGTTTATGAAACCGCAAAACCGCAACTATATCTAAGAATATCATTTAATCTAGAACATACAAAGAAATCAATCTCAAATGTTAGAAAGAACGTTCCGTATCTTATTACAGCGTCGGGCTGCATTGTAACAGCAAAATATTCATAGGATAACATAAAAACTTACCTTTTTCCCGGTTTACGGTAGTTTCTCCAAGGTACGGACCGAGATTTCGCTCTCTTTTACGGCCGTTTAAGGGAAAATCTAATAAAATTTAAGGGTAATGAATCGAGTGACCCGCTAATAAAATCTACGATTGGAAACGGACATTTTGATATAGGAAATTTTATTATTTTCGTTCGAATGAACTTTCTCTCTCGGCACGACTAGATTCGTTCACTATTTCTCGGTCGTGGGCGCTTCTATAAGCGTTTAGAAAATACGCAACGATAGAAAAATTATCGGAGAAAACAATTTGTGGGTCTCGAAATTTATTTAAAAACTTTTAAGATTTCGCCGACTCGTAACAAAATAGCGCTTCTAATCTGAAATCGTGTCCATAAATTCGTCCGAAACTCCGTTAGGGGCGGTGACGACAGCGAAGTTTGCGACGGTCAAGTCTTAAACAATTCGATTTTCCCTCCGTAAAATATGTTTTGTGTTCACGTGAAATCTCTATAATAGAATTAGATGCTGTTGAGTGACGTCACACGAACAAACACGGAAGGTAGTGGTGGGATCCGTTATCGGCCCGGTGATCGATTTAGACAAATCCCGATCAAGACTGTCATTCGATAGAAGCAGCACTCTACAGGCACTCAAATACGATCAGCTTTAGAGAAACCAGGATGTATATTTCCGTGTTATGGTGAGCGCCTTTTAAGTAAATATAAATACTTTAAGCTACTTTTGAATCAACATAAATATTCTAAGCTACTTTTAAGTAAACATAAATATTATTCCATAAGTCACGACTTCATACAGTTTTGTTAAGAGATCGATTTATAAGTTTGCGAATCATCGAATAAGACTCGTCCAAAAAATTAACGTTATTCACGGTTTACTAGAGCAATCCTAATTCTCCTAAGGCCTCATTACAATCGGGATGCCTCGGCATTCGACCGATCGATTATCGAACCTCATCCGACGAGGTGAAAACATAAAAGGGAATGCCTCATAGAATTAGGCCTGTTTGTGGCGGGCGGTCGGAGGGCAGCCATACACTGCTTTAAGAGGGGTTTCACGAAAAACAAATTTAACGCTGTGTTCACTGCGAACACCAGTTGGAGCGCTGTCGAATTCAAAGTGCTTAAGAGCCCTTTTAGACACCTTGAAAATATATAAGTTCATGTATCAGATGATATAATATGTAATATTGAATAGTAAAAAATGAATAAGAATGTTAATACATCTCTCTACCATTTAAATATCAGAGTAATTTATGTAGATACTTACTGCATTTTCTAAACATCTGCTTTGAATTTCAAAGTAATGTCAAATTTTGTAACGGAATTTTTGAAATGAAAACTTCTATGGGCATGTAAGGCATATTTCGGATGAGCAAAATCTTATGAGTTCACATCACGGACGTGCTAATGTTAACAGTATATACGAAAACTTTTTATATAGGTACGTGAAGATTAATTTTTAAATTTAATTCAGTTCCAACATTATTGTTGCTTTGTTTTAATTAAAAGACTCGAATTTTGCAATTCAAACCTTAATATTTACATCAACTTTTATTAAAATTTACTGAGTCTCTGCAACCTATAACATGTTTTGATTAATAAATAAACCATATAAATACGTATATAAATTATTCTTGAAATGCCGCTAGATGTGAAAACCAGACTAATGTAAATAGGTAATTTTTATTTTAAATTTTGTTATTTCGAGTAAATGATTTGAAAATACCAAAAAACCCAATTTGATTTGATAGTTCTAAACTTTCAGTTCTGTCGGCAATTCCGAATTATCGTCTATTTCCTTATCAGAACCTTTCCTAAGATTTGTAATGACTCATTGACTCCTTACAGTCAGAAATGTAAAAATATATTTTTAATGAATTCATTCGTTCATAACCTTTGTAGTTTGTTAACGGGCGATTGCAATTGTATTGTTATCGATTGGAAAATCGTATTTATTTTTGACCATTAATTTTCACCCGCGACTCCGCTCGCATAGACATAGAATGAATTCCTTCATCGATTTCGCACACCCGTCGAGCCGGCCATCGATCACAAGTGCTGTCTCGATTCCGATTACAATTACGCTCTAGATTCCAATCACGGTTTCTTCTTCGATTTAATTATGATTACATTATTTTAATATTTATGAAACGAGCTCAGTTTCGCTTCTAATCTCGAATAAAAAACATACTTCTCCATTATATGTTTAACCAACACTTTACATCTTCAAAAGAAAAATTAAATAATAGGTAAACTCTATACATGCACTGAAAGTCTTCAATTTTAAAACAAGTATAGATTACATAGCTCTTTTTTTTTAAAGACCGCTAGAAAATTATGAAAATTTATATTTTAATGAGGATTTGCTTTTCAAGTTTATTTATGTGGGTGTTTTTCCTGAGAATGATAAAAAAGAAAAACTAGACTGGTGTATTTTGCGCCATTTCTGAAATTTTCATCTAATAGTTATATCGTTGCATGTCATTGTTTCTCAATAACAAATAATTGGCACTACATAAATAAAATACTTAAACAGATTTGCGTATTAAGTTTTATGAAAATAAATATAGGACTTTTTTCCTTGAGAAGTCATATGTACGTATTTGCACATTTAAAATAACAAACCGTATCTTTAAACTTAAGATATATATTTATAAATACGACAAACACAGAAATCATAACGCTGACTAAAAATTACAGCTTCAGTCGGAAACCCCGTCCAAACTCTTCCTTCTCGCGTCTAGTTGCTTTCTGATCGCGCCCATTTAAATAATTAATAATCGTTTTTGACATAGCACCGTTTCCAAAGCCGACACGTTTCAGCACACCGCCGAGCGGCGCCGCAGCGAGCGCCGCAAACGTACTCGTCGATAATTCCGGAGGCGGCCGAGAGTCGCCGAGTGATTTTTCCTTTAACGAACGCGAAAGTATTTCGCACCGAAAATCGTAGATTTGGCAAAGTGTAAAGTTACTTAGACAAAATTGAGGGGGACGCCTCCACCGGCTGTCTGAGCTGTCTTCGACGTATTGGATTGCGTTCGTGGATTGGTGATGATAATAAAGATTTATAAGTGTTCTGATCGTTCCGTAATCATTATATGATATTAATATATTGATAGTTATAATACATGCTTAGTATCAGAGATATATATATTACTTGTTTATAATAATTGAAAATGTTCATGTAAATAATTTTATCCTTTAAGATTAATCCGTGAAATGCTTAGAACAATCGATTAAATTTCCTTACGGGTGTTATATGCTGTTGCCTTAGATTTTAATCGTTTCTACTTACTCTGTGCTGTTGCCTCAGGTTTCAATCGTTTCTACGTAAAGCGTACTCTCTCACAATCTTCTTAAGTTTGAGGGGCTTGCGATTTGCGTCTGCGCACTCATCCAGCGCCGGGTCGCCAGAGTACCACGCGTACTGTATGCTATCTATGCATGCATGCAATATACAAACTAGTTTCGTGATATGACTAAAAATTTTCTACTGCATTTTAAAATAAAATCGTTGTCTGTCGTTAATTTTTGGGAAACATAGAAATCATGAGGAATAAACCTGGCTCCGTCCGACCTATTCGAATGTTGTATCTGTTTATGGAGGATAAAAATAAATGATTAGATATACGAGTTTTAGATAGAATGCTTTAATTAGAAAACTAATTTAAATTGCATCAGAATTATTTTTTTAGGGCAGGGTTAAGTAAGGATAAATTGGAATTAATTTAATTACTAATACAAATTGAAAAAAAATGTGAATATCGTATTCGAACTTTAATACTGTAAACACTTTTAATGTTCTTTTCTTAAAATTCTTATAAGATTTGTTTTTTGTCTACTTACGAGTTCCTTTTACTTATAGCCAAACATAAATACATAGCGCCGTTAATCACGAAATCTCAACGCTGCGATTGGCGATTGCAAATCCGATCGCCAATTCATTTGACGGAACTTGTAAATAAACAAAATTTAATATTAATTGCTGTAATTCAAGTTCAAGAAAAAATTAAATCACTGAGTTATCTAGCATTACGATGCTAAATTTGACAACATTGATGTAACACTTATTTGTCAACTCATACGAATCAATCCCTTACCATTCGTCGTACCACACGTTCATATCGTTTAACTGCAGGACGCACCATCTCACAATTTTCTTATTGCAAATTGAGGGACTCCAACCTTAAACTTTCCACTGTTGCGCAATGCCGGTTGGAGGCTAATAACTTCCCATCTCAACAGTGCGTACCAGCATCCGGAACTGGCAGCTTAACGTATACTTCGAGGTATAGAGTAAATGTCTCAATTTGACTTCAGGTATAATAAACTCAACCGGCGATTCGTCAGTGATCAGAGTCGAGCCCGAGGTTTGACCCTTTCGTTGTTTTGACAGTCGTATGCGTGCAAACTTTGAGTCAAAAAGGATCTTTTGTCCCATTAAAGGTGGACAGTCGAGAACAATGAAGTTCTGTATCGGTCGAAGTTACCGCAAGCCTTGATCGTCATCGTCAAGTTGACTTGGTAGTTTCAAAGTTATTTAGATAAGAAACAAATGTTAAATTATGAGGTTTGTTTCTCCGAAATATCATCAGAGCGAGGTATGTTCTAGTTTTTGAAGAACCATGTATATTAATGAAGAATCTTTTTAAATACCTATTTATGATATCCTTATACTGAAATTAAAAGTCATATTAGTCAGTTCAGTAATAAATACTGATATTTAGGCGTCCTATTAAGCTAAAAATGTAATAACTTAAAACAATAAAAAATCATAAGTAAATAAGTTGAACGTAAAGTAAAACTTTTAAAACAATTCATCTTCAAAAACATACACTATTTGACTGAATAAAATAAAAAAAATGTTATTTTTATATAAGTTTATTAAACGTAAAATCAAGATTTTATTTACGTAGCACTTACAGAATAAAGGTAAAAATTAAAGATTTGAATATATCATGTAAATTTATGATTGTGTCCGTTTTAATTCAATTTAGTTCAATATACAATCTTGCTTCTAGGCTTTATTGTTTTGCTTTATTCTTTCTGTTTTAATATCTTCAAACACTCGTAATCGGCATTGTATATTTTGTATATGACTTAGGATAAGACGAAATTTTATCGCTTACAATCATAGTTGAAAAATTGGATTTGTGAAAACACTGTCAATGTTCCAACTTGGTGGTCCTCCTCCTCGTCTGCCCTTCAGTTTTCTTCACACGACCCTTTTCAATAACCGTTCGCTTCCAGTTTAAATCTGTCCTGAGGTTCTGAGTTCCTTCGTCCAAATCCCGATCCCCTACCACGTATGATCTACTTCATCTCCACTGATGGAGTTCAGTCAAATCGATAAAGAGGAAAATAGATTGACCTGCGTCATCATGTGCATTGCTAGAGGACGACGCTCATTTACATTAGGAGTATACGCAAATAGAAAATGAATTATCGTGAACGACACATAAATACGTGTATATCGTCGACACGTTATTCACCAATTACTTTGGCACCGAATATATCTAGCAGGTGTTGAATTGAAAACGACAAGGGCGACAAGCGCGCACTGTACCAGACAGCGCCGGTGCTGATTCTAGGTACTAGTGCAATTGGATCAATGTCGCTATCTGTATGCGCCAGAGCAGGCGTAATATATATGAATCTAATACCGAAAAGTTTTTACTTATGAATTAATTCTCGAATTCTTTCTAAAGTGTCATGGTTAAGGATCTCAGAGGATTCGGTGAAGTAGAAAACAATGAAGAGCATTTTCGTACCGTTATTTCTTTGTAATGCATAAGGTGCTTTTATTTATACAAATAATCAAACAGATATATATATATATATATATATATATATATATATATATATATATATATATATTGTATACACTGAGATCAGCTGTTAACCACTGTTGTCGGCAGCTCTACCCAAATCATATTTATGGTTTCGTAGATAATGCCACTTGTCTCACATGCTTACTAGGAATGAACGCTATGCGGCATGTATATATTTTCCACTTGCACAATAATCAGTAGATTCATCATTGCAAGACAGCAAACATTACATTATCATTGTTGTATTTATAAATAGTGACAATAATGACCAAAAGGAAATCATAGTGGTCACGATCTTTTGTCCATATTGACTCTTAGGCGGTTAAAATTAACATGAATGGTGCGCATTCTCGCTTCGTATCACCCCGCAGGTCTAATCTCCGGGTTTATATTAACAATTGCAAATAGTTATTAAAGCTTTAATTGTAAACATATTTCATATAACAAGAGGCGTTGACGACCAAATGCGGCATCGCATATTGAACGCTCCCGTTCTAACTATTCTGTGCTTAATAGAATACAAACACAAACTAATACGAGTAACAGCTCATGATGTTGAGATGCAGTTAATGTTTTATTCTATTTCATTCCATTCAGTGTCAAATATCTGCCGCGCTCTCTCGTCTTACATGCACTCAACTACAAGAGCAGTTTATCGGTTGTCTTTATTTTTGTTTTTAATGATATTATGTCTTAGTCGTGTTTATAGTTGAATAACCCAAACCGCGTATAACGTTTACACAGCAGGGTCGGTGTCCACTGTAATGCGCACGATCATCTGACACGTTCAACTTTATAAAAAACATAATAAGAGCTAGCGGAGTTTCTATGCTGATTTTATGTTTGTGGTAAAAAACATTTGCTATTCTTTTCCATATGAACTATGTTTTTCTTGATATAAACTTACAGTTTCTATGAGACGTTAAGAGATCGGGTGCGTTTCGCCTCGTCTCATTTTCATGAGGAGTACGAACTTCACCGGTTGCATATAGAATAGCTTTTTGTGTAAATTTGACTGATTTACTGTATGTTGTACTGTTGATGTATTGGTTCTCTTTTCTCTATGCCTTTAAGTTCACAACGTCCACATAATGTATATTAATCGAACACAAACGAAGTGGTTGTCTCATATACGCGTCCATATATTGTAGGGGACTTGCGTATGTAGTTTTATTTATATATCGAAGAAATATTACAACATTGGGATCAAACATCTGTTCAAGATAAAAACAAACTCGTGTCCAATCGCACCCGTACTTTTACTTTTCGATGACATTTTTTTTCCATTTAGACGAAAATTACCAACACAAAAAGATCGTATAAAGTACATAAAAAATATGTAGAAAGTTCGAGGACTTTCGCGAAATACGTAGACGTCTCGCGTTGTGGTACCATTGTTAGGCGGCGGAGTCTTTCCAAAATTTTCAATACCCGTTTGGCTTCTCGTTATACCGTCGACGCGTGGTTGTAAGCTTCGTCGGTCCAATGGTCAACTTGCCATAAAACCATTTTTTTTTTTGAAAGCACGCCATGCCCTTAAATAAGCTATATGACCATTTGACTTGGTTTATTACATAAATTGTTTAGGAAAGGTCACGAATTAGGCAATTAAACTGAACCTTTTTCCAAAACGCGCAAGCACTCGTCGGGGCGGCCGCGCCTGCGCCTTTGATACGTCGCGTCGTCGTTCTTAGCGAAATTTCATAAGGATAATTAAATAATCCTTTTCGCTCCCCCTTTGTCTCGTATAACGCGATATCCTGAATATTAATGTCAAAGGGAGTCCTGAAATATTGTTTTGGCGAAAGCCGAAACCTCTTTTGTGTTACATGGCGCGTTCGCTTTTTACAATAATTGGTGAAAGTCACGATTAAATTTGATTGTTTTGTTATGTTTAAACACTACAAAGCAAAGGTTTACAAAATGCCTTTATTAGATTTTACATAATTTTTTTTGTACGTCTTTCTTAAAGAATTTACGTGAAAATCTCTTTTTTTTGCTACGAATCTATCTTAGTGTTCTTGAGCTTAAAATTGTACGTTTATCAAGTTTTGACAAATAAAACTTTATTCTTTTTTTGATATTTTACTAATATTTGCCATATTAGTGCAGCATCTTTTATAAGCAGATACATTTAAAGTGTTCTTCATAAAAGTATGTGGCATTCACTTCTACAGCTGTATTAATTGTAAGTAATTCCAAAAATACACAATAAATTTAAATTTATTGACATTTAAGAATGTACACCAACCGTATATTCAAATAAGGATTGATTGGTTCACTAAACACTAAGTTCCACAGGTTCCTGTGTCACGTACAGTAGAGATATGATAGCCGCCTCGTCCGCCTGCTGTTCTGCCCCATGAATTGACTAATAATCAATTTTGACTTAAATTAAACCACTCGCCCCATGCTTCAAAGAGCACGTTAGCCATCGGTCTCGAGTCTTGTCACCGCATTGGTGATAACGGTCGCTAGCAGTCCCCCCGTTCGTTCTGGGCCCGTGCTGAGGATTAAGATTCAATGGCTTCAATTTAAAATTAAAAGAAATTGTATGAAGATAAGCCTCAGCAGAAGGGTAAAACACATCTTATACAACCTCGAAAAGAAGTTGATTTATGCAAATGGTCCTCATTTGAGTCGGTCCGAAAATACGTTCAGGTTGAATTCGGAAACTGAGTTTAGTTTCAATATTAACGCCTAGCTCACACGAGAATTTAAACTGTTGTACCACGGATCTCGTCACAAATATATAACAGTGTGAATCCTGCTTCTCTTTATACAGCTCCCCTTCACATAAGCGCTACCTTGCGTTTTCTTAATGAAAACAAAGCAGGAAAACTTGGAAATTGTATTAAAGCAATGCAGAAGTTACACGTACTGGGGAAAGTTTATTTCTGGATGAAATAAGTAGAAAGTTTGGAAATAACCAGAGTGCAATGTGAAAAATATGAAAATGAGGTAGTTGAACGGTTATCCAAGCCATAAAGTATAACGGAGAGTACTGACAAATATGCATTTTTATTATAGAACATGAGTTTCGAATATGCATTTATGTTACCAAATAAATTAAGGCAATCTTTTAAGGTTTCATATATGTCAATCAAAAAGAAGCTAATACAGGCTCATTTGTGTTATCTGTCTATTCTTCTGTTACAGACAGTTTTCTCTGTATTTGCTAAACTGATTAAGTTGAAATATTGAAACAATTATGAATTTCTGTAACTCAAATGCGGACGCGTAGCGCAAATTAATGAATTTCGAACATGAGGATCACTTTTGGGGTATAAAGTAGAGCATTTCAAAAACGTTAAGCAAAAATATCTGTCTGAAATATCAAATGAATTGATTGTATTTTTTTTCAATATAATTTCAAAATTCAGTTTTAATTATTTAATACTTAATTTCTATTTTGATAAATTAATCTTTATCTATAACGTCATATAGTTGATGAGTAGATTGATTATTATATTGTTGACCGTTACTTAGATTACTTTCTCCGATTTTGAAGACATTTGTGCGGTAAATGTAAGTATTTATGATAACACATTTCAAAATTACCTTTTTTTTATATCTTTTCCCGGGGCTCCACCACGTATATATATAAAATTACATATCGTATAGTAATTGTATATCGAGTAATCGTGCTATTGTTGATACCCATCCGATCCTGTTTTAGTTTAAATTCCGACTTCTAAGTCAGTACCGATTCGATCCTGTTCTCCATCCCAGCCCTTCGTCCCTTTCTCTTCCGCCCGTGCTTTGGCTTCCGATTTTGATACCTATTCCGCTTTCATGTAAATTATTTCACAATAATGGATTCGTTAACTGAGTCACAAGCAGCCAAATATCGTCAGAAAGTATCATATTAGTAATATTATAATAGTATGACATAGAATTGACAAAAGCCGCATTGTGATATCCCTATCTTTCGTTTTAATTTTCTATGACTTTTTAATTATTAAGTCGTTGTTATCGATCATCACATAGTTATAATCTGAGTGCTTGTACTCTCCCTTACTTTAGCTTTCGCCCTCTCATACCGTATCTTCCTCTCCTTGCCTCTTCCTCAGAATCCTCATCGCCTACTTTAACACCGCTCTTTCTTTAAATGAATAATGAGCATGGTCGACAAAATACAATAATATACTTCCGTATATAAATAGAAACGTTACTTTAGAAATGAAAATGATAGATCCAATTAACACTCTTGTAACTCTCTTGAGGTTCCGGATGTCTCCGGGCGGAGGTGATCGTCTATTTTTTGGCGGCCCGCTTACTCGTTTGCCCTTTAAAAATTATATAAATAAATAAAATCTAATATGAGTTCTCATTTAGTAATTCCGAGAATACGTTATTGTTGAGTTTCAACGGTAGCGCTCAGCGGCGTATGGTGTTATTACGCTTTGAGATCATTAGAATACCTTAAGTTTAGTGTGGCGTGGACTCCACGAGGGATGGATCGTGTTCAGAATAACCTCCCTGCCATATTAATTTTATTTCAGATCATGATCTACATTAATGTGTATTTATGCTGATTTATGGTCTAAAGTTTTTCAATTAAACCTAGCCAAAACTTGAATACTATACTAATTTAATACTATTGTATTAAAAAATACAATATTAAATTTTCTTTCACTATGCAACTTTCACGATACCGCAACGGCTCACGGCGCGTTGATCCGCGTAAGCTCGTCGATCGATTCGATAGATCGGAAACAAAATTTTAAACTTTATGATATCGTACAGATGTTAGAGGTGCATTAATAAATCTAGGTAACTGGATATTTCTCAGAGTGACTATAAAGAGCAGCAACGCGTGCGGCGTAAGAGCTCCAGCCGGCGACCCGCGCGTGCGGCGGCCGGTTTACGGCCCTCCCGCGCCGACATCTCGTCGGAACTATAAAACTAATTTACTGCAATGCTACTCGATAGGGGAGATTTATTTGTTTGTCGCTAGCGTGTATCGTACAATGCCGTACGGCGAAAGTCTGTTAATCTGATAGCATTCTGTGGCAAAAGCGGTACACTTCCGATTTAGTGTTTTTATATCTACCTTGCACTAAATATTTTGCATTCAAACAATCAGTATATTGATATTCTTTACTTTTTATGAAAATCTAAAACATGACGATTCAATCTTATCGCTACACTAGTTTCAATGTAAACACGGTTTAGTGTTAATGATCGATTGCGTTTTTCGAAACGGCTAAGATGTTCATTTATATTTCCTGAAATAAAATTATCGTGTTATGAATCACGTTTTTGAGATACGCGATATTAACCTGCGCTCACATTACGAAACTGTGCGACAATGGACGGTTAACGCCAGTGACGATGTGTCAACCGTGTTACTGACTCTACAACAACTCGCGATTGAAGTATTTACAATGATATTATATAATATTCTACTACTAAATTCTCAACCAGCCACCGAAATTGCTTTTTGAAAGGTCTTCAGCAACGTGGACCGCTAAAGACCGAAAAGGATAATCAGTCGTACGTATCGAAAGTTAAGTAATAGTTCAGGTATGTGTACAAAACGCCATTGCAGTTTTATTACAGAAATATGTGACATATAAGAGATATACCTAACATGCCCGTGGTTTTTGAAATCGGAAAATCGACACAAATGACTAATACACAACTCACCTCCGATTTGTTGACGCCGTCGTAATGATGCCGCCGACATTTTAGTATTTCATAAATAAAATTAAAATTATATAGAACATCAGTATTTTTACCATTTCAATATTTTAAAGCTTTCCAGTTGAAGTCGTCAATGAATTCGTGGTAATAGTCGTCAATGGTAACAAATAAACGCTTGAAATCACCTCATAGTATGTATTACTATCGACGCTATAAAAACAAATAGTAAACGTAAAATAAAGAGAAACTTTAAAGCGGTCCCCATACAAGAAATGTGTGACTATTGCCCTTTTTTGTCCAATCTTAATTTTTTTCTAGGTTTTCATTGACATGTTTTAAAAAGTAAGTAGTGTTCAATATTTTACGATAGTAAGGGACCCTTCGTGTGCGAGTTCATCTCGTAATCGGCGCTTTTTTTAATTTTATTATCTCCCAGCTTGCAATTTAATCTTCCGTAGTAATTTTTTTGTATCTGTTATCGCCGTATTATGTCCCATTTTAGAAAATCGTTGACGAGGAGAGAAGTTCCAAAAAATTATCCAAACATTTTATCAAAGCAAAGTTGCATTGCTTGTATGTAAAAAAAGGCTGTTAAACAAATACAGGGGGGAATTATAATAATTAGAGATAAATACTATATTTAAATAGTATAGATTTTATGATACTTACAACGTCACGGATAGGCATCGAACACATGATATGTTTTACGTATTTTTATGTTTATAGTTTTCTTTGCGTTATTTTCTCTTTGCCTTCACGTTTTTGAAAGATGATTTGTATTCAAAGTAATAGTTGAAAAACAACAAAGCTGCACACTGAACTCGCTCACACTCATGGCAGGAGGACATGCACCCTTATTTACGAAAAGGGAGTTATGTAGAGGAGGTACCTAGCTCGTTAGCGCCCCCTACTTCTGCCGAGAACCAAGTGGCGCTATTAAAGCGTTTTCTCTTGTCAGCCACCGACAGCGCGATGGACGTTACAACTGTCCTGACATTGTCATTACCACGCACTTACTTTTATTATATATTTTTAAAAATGAAATCTCATTTTCGTTTTCAAAAGACAAAATAAAACCAGTTTTTCCAAGGACCGCTGTTTTCTGAGTGCTCGTATTTGTGTTGGCATTTATTTGTATTTATATGAATATTTCAATAATTTGCCCTCACAAACCGACTCACGTTGTTTTGACATCAACGTATATTGTTCATCCTATTACTTATTCATCAACAGGTATAATAAATTTAAAATAATTCCTTGTGTTCAATAAAAAAGTAGAAATTTTGATATTAGTGTAACACTACACATGGTAACATGATTAATATTATTGCGTGTTCACTGAAACTTCACTTAGTTCTAGTAATTTTATACTTTATTCCATATTAAATAGGCACGATAAAGGTGAATTAAAATAATAAATCTTTACAACCAGAAATAAAAGGGTTCCCTAGTTATCAAATATCCATGCTCAAGCAATGATCAATTTTAGAATCGGTAGTCAACATACGAACTTGTTTTAATTTTAACAAAAATGTTTTTTTTGATAAACAAAAGTTATTTATATATTTTCATCGTGATAGGTCTAATTGCAAAGGCATAGATCATAAAAAACTTTTAATTAGTAATAAAATGCTGAAGTGGTGCGACACAATAATAAATAAAAACTGACAGTGTCATCCAAAATAATATTAGTTATAATACGTACGAAAAACCATGGAATCAAAAGCGATAACTTTTTAAAAACAACTTGACAATTTTATGTAAAAGTTTTGTGTCATACAAAGCCTGTACAATACACATGTAACTTTTTTTTTAATTAAAATAAGAATATGTATCACGTAAGCAGCCACGAACTTACAACACCGTTGAAAATTTAAACCTTATATTTTACAATTGAAGCGAATGAAAGATATTTACCACGCATGCGACATTATCTTAAATGTGTTTTTTAATGATCTTTGCGCGTGCACCGAAAGTCTTGCTTGTCAATTTATTGAATTGATCCCCGCATAAAAGTTAAAAAGCAAAATTTACACCTAATACAATCATTTGGATAATCTTATCAACTCTAAAACTCTATAAGTTATATCGGTTACCATAAAATTTTTCAAATTTATTTTTTTGTTCAAGAGTAATCATCGTCCGAAGATGCAAACCGTAAAATTTGCTTCTTCGGACAATAATCGGAATAAGTGATTATTTGCATATATTATAGGCTTACTTATTATTCGAGTCTAAAGATTTCAAATTGTAAAAATAATGTTTTGATTTCAAGAACCTTAAAAATGTCTTTGTAATACAATTCATTCCTATTTTTCAAAGACGTAGACCAAAGCTACATATACTTGATACGATCTTCACATACATCTTTTGCTCCATTCCCTTCCATTAGTCGTTTCGTTGATGCTCGTATATCACGGGTGCCTAAAATCGAAACTTTATTTAATATGCCACGGATTTCGTCAGCGTAAGATTTCCTAGGGGATTCTTTACATTAACTTTTTCATCACTTACGTTCACTGAATAGAATTTCTTATCGGTCTGCCTTTGTTTGCCCTTTAAAGATAGCCAAATCACTTCACTATACCCTCTTTTACTTTTCCAGATAAATCTTCCAAATCATACCGTTCTCTTACATAACTTTTTTAAAAATTCGTTTTAAAGACACTGCATGTGCACTCTATAGGAATCGCATTATCTTTGCTTTTTGTTTCTTCTTCCGTGTACCAATGTAAAAATCAGAACTCCATTATCGAAAGCTAAACGCACTTCGTCGACGTACTTTTACAATTACTTAGAACAAGGAAAGTTTTATTCACTTAGTTTCCCGCAGTTTCTCTCATTTTAATATCTACATTACGTTTACCGTCATTCGTAAAGAAACAAACCAGAAAAATAAATCTAAACTCATAACATTATTGCAGTCGTACTTTTGCTTCCCCCGAGCAATACGGACTTGCTTGTATTTATTCCCGAATATCTATTTTCTTAACAGAATCATTGTCTCTGATTATCGCATACTGCAACAGTAAAATAGCAACACCTAACTAAATTCTATGTAAAATGTATAATACCTTTTTTGTTTTCAAATCAGAAGATTATTTTAAATTAATAAATAAAAACAATTTCTTAATATTATTATTACCTTATTGAAAAACAATAAGTTATTTGAAAAAAAAGACGTATATAAACAATATATACACACATGTTAAAATTATTAAATAGTGGTTCTGTTCGTCAATATAAAATCGGAATATAACATTTATTGGCTCACCAGAAACTGATTTCACGTATTACATTTAACGACGGCGGTGGGTCGTATTTTTTATGTCGTATCGTGTATTTTCCTTCTCAATATAGTAATATCCCGGCGCGATCTCGTCGATCCATCAATTATCGTGTTGTATTAGCTAAATAGAAATCGACAAATTTGGAAAGATTGATAGTCTGCTTTTACAGACGAACGTTAGTCAGGACAAAAAGGTAGCTGTATTTATATAGATATCGTTAAAACGCCGCTGTGGCGCTAAATATATTTTCCCAGAAACTCAAGATTTACGAAATAAGGCTAACCCCTTTTTAGTTAGCAGTAATTTTAAAAACGAGGAAACCTCGTATAGGTTTTTCCACCTTACCGTTTCTGATTTTACATGAGCTGTATGTTTAGCTGTTTACGTTTTATACGTATTTATTAATACGAGTTATATTGAAAATTATTTAAACAATTTAATATTCATTTATATGAATTTAAATTACAATATCAGACTATGGAAATGTTACAATACCTCTTTGTACGTAACGGAGCTCCGTATAAAATACACCCTTATTAATTAACTAAGTAATATGTTATCGGTAAAATTAGCAGTAGTGTTCCTTAAAGTGCGGACATACATGGGTTTAGCACGTAAAGGTTACAACAAATAAAACTTTAACGCTATAATGAAAACAGTAGGTTGTGTATTTTTCTTTCTAAATATAAGAAATGTATAATATTTGTTCTGTGAGCTGAATGTTCCTTTTTAGAGCAGTAGTGGCCGCGCTTTTGGGTGAGAAGTTATTAGTTTCGAATTCTCGTAACTAGTAAATCGAATACGGATCTTTCAATTTTTAACTTCAGCTAATTTAAGCCACTCGCTTTGTTCTGCGGGAAGCACGTTAAATCGTTGTTCTCAAACGTCGTCATTGCGATGGTGACAATTGTCCTTCGCAACTTCTAACTCGCTTTGCGTCTGCGCGAAAAGCTTAAGATCCGAATCCGTCGATTTAAAATACACAGCTTGAGGGATGATATGGCTGCGCGGCGGGGTAACAAATGCCTGCCGCAACAACATGCCCATTTGTTCTATTTATTCTTCGGTCTAAGAGGTTGCAATTGAGTCATTTAGAACTATTAGAGTCTCCTTAACCTAACGGTAAGAGGTCTGCTCGGATGGAAAAAAGGTTATGCAGCGACAAGTTTGCTAGTTAACTTTCTTAATTTTTTTCTCAGCTCGAACCCAAATTGTAACTCTCAGGTCAGACCCGAGTAATGACCCCCACTTAATTCCAATACCACATACAAAGAAAACTGCCCTAGTTTTGAGTTAAATACGAACAATATCTTTATATAGCACATCGACAATGTTATCATTTTTATGGAGTGAGAGAGAAACGGTTAATTTGTGGATATTGTTGACAGTTAGAAAGTCAAATAGGTAGTGAGCTTAGTTGTTTAGATGACATGTTACGCATTGCAGTGACCTAAATTAATTCACCTCAAATACGCGTTTAGAAACAAAGGGTACAACATACTGTAAGACGACAAAACATAGCTGATAAAGACGTATTTGACTAGTTATAGACCTAAAACTGAATAGACTTCGATAAGCAATACCTACAGTACAAAAGAGCTGCTGTTAAACTCAGAAACTAATACTTAGTGCAAACAAAAAATATTATTCCTTTTATTTGTGGAATAAAGACTAGGTACGGTAGGAATCCTATGACTCGTCGTATTATACGTGTAATGGTTCACACCGATGGAACGTTATATGAATAATGCAAAAGAAGTATCAAATTATCACTCATAATTTTCGGGAACGTAAGATTTAATAGTCGAATTTGTGTCGCTTTATTTAAATATGTCTTTTAACAAAGAATTTTCACTTTTTTGGATATTGGGTATGTTTAAAAAAAAACTTAATCACATTAATCACTCAATTCTAACTAATATTATAACTTATTTATTCTTTAATTGCATATAATAAGAACAGTTAATTGTAATTGTAATTAATTTCCTAAACAGAGATAGTCAGTTACTATAATTGTCAAAATAACAAACCATTTGTCTGTTATATACATTCTCCTTTATTACATCAACACTAGAATGTTAGCTTGTCACAAAAAACGGTATCGAGCAAACACTATATTCTCACTTCGCCGGACGTCCTGCGCGTGGGCCGCACAGGACACGGCTATCGGTTTTCTATCAAAGCTGTCACTAGTTCCGCATTTCAATACGAGACGTCCATCGGAATCCGCGGTATTGTTGAGTGTACAATGCGCGCCGGTGTGGGCAGAGGCCGCCCGCCGCTCGACAAAATATTCCTCGACGCCGAACTGCCGGCGAAGTTTCATTGAAACCTTCCCAGAAGGTCCGGGGTACTTATTGCTCGACAGAAGTTGTATTGGCGAGCTGTCAACGTCACCGGGATGTGGAGCCCGAGTTGAGAATTCTTGTGTACGTGGCCACTGAAAGAACACCCAGTGTTTATAGATGAAATACTTGGATTTGATAATATATTTTCATTACCGTTTATAACGAGCTAACTGAACTTTATTAATTAATTTTGCTCTACTTTACGTTAATTAAACCTTTTTCACATGGTTAAGAATTAATACAAATTGTTTTTGTGATACCATTCATTGTATATAATATAAATTTCTATAAAATTTTAGTTAGAAAATAAAAACCCGATTACAAAAGATAGGTAAAGAAAAAATGTGTAATTAACTATTGTTTGTTACGATAAAATAGTAAATACTGACTTATGGAGCTGTGGGGTGTATTCTCGATTAAGACATTAAATATTCATGCCAGAAAACATTTTGCTGAAAATCACGTACGACTTTATTTTGAAATAAAAACTATGGGAAATAAAATACATTTTTTATTTATTTTTATGATAGCTTTTAATGAAGAATGAAACAAAAAATCAGATCAACTGTTACAGGTGCAAAAAGTTTAATGGTATTACAATTACCTTAATGGTAATTTTAAAATTAGTCTCAGTTAAATAAAAAAAATTATGAGAACCATTAAATGTAAATTTAGTCTTCTACTATGTTATATGACAAGTCCTTAAATACTGATTGTCGCTTTGATCGTTTCACTTTTCTTATAGTCTTCTGTGACACAGATTGTTCGTGAGCTTATTTTCTTAGGAAATTATTAAAAAATTCATAAAAATTTATTAGTGAATTCATTAAAAAAATACGTAATCTGTACCATGTACTATATGATTTTCTTGTATTGAAATGTTTGTTATATTTCATTTTTGATAATACTGTAGACATAATATATATTATAATATTTTTTGTCGTAATTTAAATATCATACGAACAGGCACACAGCCATGAGATCATTTGATACTCAGCCGGAGGTAAAAAATCCTCCCGTGTCGCGTTAACACAATAAAACATATCGCACCCTCGTCACTTGTCGTAATCCATTTCAGTCACTCTTTTTTGCGACGTGTCACCAACTCCTAACCACTGGTGGACGTCATTTCCGGTGCGATCTCTCTTGTTATTCTCTATCTCTCACTCTCTCTCTTTCTCTCTTGATTTTGGACGACTCTTAATGTTCAGAGAGAATTATGGTCGCTTGCTGTAACACACAAATATACTAAATACATTGAAAATATATAAATACATATGCTAGATGTACTTTCGTACTGTCGGTCTCATAAACAATCTGAAATTCATTCAACGTTCGATGGAAAGGGATACATTCGGGTTTTCTCTGCGAAGAAAAATCCGATTCGAGAAAATGTGCAGAAATACGAATCTAACTGACATAACTCACAGAATCAGTAAGTTGAAGTGGGTAGTATTAGTGTCTTAGGCCACATCGCTCGTAGAACCGATAACCGCTAGGGAAGAAAGGTCTTCCACTAAGCCCCACCAACTGAATGTCGCAATGTGGGGTGACCTTCCGCAAGGTGGACTGACGACCTGTTCAGAATCACCAGCCACCTTAGGTTATGAGTGGCCCGGAACCGTCGTGGAAATCTAAGCGGTAGGCCTATGTCTAACATTGGACGTCCAGTGGCAGAAACGGCGAACGGACATTGGAAAATAGAACCACAAAAGGACATTACGATATTTCGCTACTATTTCATTGTGAAACGTGCAAACCGCTATTCTAAATACATTTGCTATGGCACACGTGCGCTTTTGTGTGTCTGTCTCCTTGTGTATGTTGTTTAAAAAGAGAGAGAAAGAAAGAGAGAAAAAGTCATATGCTATTTACGAGAATGACAGGTAAGTAATTCTTCGACAAGTCGTTGTACCCTTCTTTGAAGTACAGCTCCTGTTCTACTCTTTAGGCATTGACCATTTAAATACTGATTTTCTACTAACTATAATAATGTCATCTACATTATAATGACATCTACATAACTACATATATAATGACATCTACATTATAGCATTATGCGTGTGTCCTTGTGACTCTTTAATCGGTAGACAGATTTCATTGCGACATTTATACAGATTTCTTTTTACATTTCAGTATAAGCTATGATCGAGGCTTACACTCTGTGTTTTTATAAGATATTAAATTCTGTAGTTTCGAAGATAAGTACAAAATGGTTTATTTTCGTATGTGTTATTTAATGTGTTTTAAACTATGCATTTATAATGATAAAGGTTTTATAATTGATTTCTAATAAAAAAAAACATAGTTCCATATACCATATGATGCACTCCATAAACTTTGTTTTCTAATTAGGCCCCCAAAATTGTCCCTTAAATTCATTATTCATTTGAAACCGCAAAGTAAACGTAATTGGCTTATTGTATGATATTTACGTAACCACAGGAGAAATACTGAAATACAGAATAAGAGATTTTTAATTAAAATTTTACATAAACTCACTACCTGCAAATAGCATCTGTAAAAAATTGGAAAGATCTTGTCTATCTATTAATTAACACACCTTTGAATTGGTATACAATTTGAAAATGGTGGAACAATCTCTGACTTTACGTTTCTTGGTAAATTTTTTCAAAATTTTTACACAATATTTTATACCACATTCACCCCTTTATGAAATTTTCCATTTTCTAAAAATATTGGAAAGAGTCGTAATTTTGTAACAAAAATGTGATAACTAATTTACACTTTTCTACCATCAAAAATAATGAAACTGCCGCACAGACTCGGATCCCTTTTACGAGATACATCTTCAAAATCATTGCGGCAGTTTCATGTGGAGTGAACTACTAACGCAGCAGAGGAACAACGCAGCTCCGTAATTGTATAGAGCTAATGAATACCGAGTGCCTTTTCCTTTGTATAAGGAAATGCGAAACATTATGACTAATGAAATGTACATTTAGCGCGAGGACGTGGCGGCGGCGCGCGCACGTCCGGATCGAGTTTTGATGGCGTGTGTCCTCGGGCAACATTCGTACGGGAGATATATCAAAATATTGTTAATTTCATCGCCGATGTTAAAATTGAGTTGCTTATGAATAATGTTCTCTTTCACATATCATTAACAACGAGTAACTTGGACCACGATAGTTGCTACTATCTTCGACGTGTGTTCGATTTTAACGTCACCCGACACCTTAATGGAGAAACTCCATTTTAACTGTTCTTTTTACAGACGTACTTTCTATCGCCACAGTAATTAATTGAAAAACTATGATTTTTCATCCGTACGTTTTTTCGTGTACATTTTATTCTGTAAAGAATTAAAACAGAGACACGAGACGCAATTTTCGTAGTCCCTTTTTCAGCTCTAAGAGTGTAAAACGATTATTGTACTAAAAAGCGAGGTTGTCTAATTTGTTCTCGTGGGCGTCACAAAAAGCAGGTTACGAATTTAATAATTTCGTTTCATGGATCGATGACAAACTAACCTTCATGTATAACCTTTATATTCAAATATACATAAGTGATATCCAAATTGAACAAAAATCTATCTAGTGTTAATATCTGTCTAAATTTTGTATTGAAATTATTTTATACAAAACATTAATTTCATTTAAAAATATAGCCAAGTGCTTGTCAGATCATGCACAGTATTGGATGCCGTAATTACTTATCTTACCTCTACGCAGTTAAACCCACCACACACAACCTTTTCTAAGTGCTTATATGCCGCCGGTTTTGGATTTGTGCCATCTCTTTGTCCATCCATCCGTGCGTCTTTCTGTCCTACATTTAAAGAACCTTGTCTTTTGAACTGTAATTAGAAGTCAGTTGAAATTTTAAAGAATGCGTATTATTAGAGGTGATACTTTAACAAATAAAAGGAAATGATAAAAGCGCGGGTTTAATTTAAAACAAATGTGTTTACGCTTTGTAATAATGAATACGAGGGTCGAACTTAGTTTTACTCTAGGGAAAATTTTACATTAAAGCAACAAGTAATAGAAATCGATCGATTCTCAGTTAGTCTCGCGTAACGATCTCAAATTGAATAAAAAAATTGCCATTTTCTTTTTGTACATAAATAACGACCATGTAGTGTAGCGGTATGAAACACATATACGAGTTCTGTGTGAGTGCGCGAGTTCGACTAGCACTTGACGATTTTTTTGTATATCGCAATTACAGAAATTTAATTTTACATCGGCAGTTAAACATGGGTTATCTATAATTTAAATTCTCTTTTCAAAGACTTGAAATGTTGTTAGCACATAATTTTTATTGCTTGAGAGGATTCAACACATTTTTACCATAGGCGATTGAATGTTTTTATGTTAACTTAGAAACCACGAGAAACGCTCTGCTTACGAATTTCCCACGAATAAAGCACTCGATGACAAGGGCGACTAACCATTACGGAATTCTCGTCCCTACGTTGTAAAAGTTGGATATAGTACAAAAAACATAAAAGTAGAAGTAATACTTTGAAGACGCAATCCGTCAATAATATTCTGAAAAGGACGAATAAAACTAACCTGAAGAAACATACGTATAAAATGATATAGTGATATCCAAGAAATGGTCGGCAAGGGGCGCCCTGTGTAATTTTATCCAAACTAAATTAGTGTCATGTTAGCCACGAGCTTATTTTTAAACATACGAAAACGACGTGCTTGCATAGTTGATGAACAGCAATGAAGAAATAGAAGTGTGCAAAGTAGCAGCAGATCTCTGGTCTTAGCTTCCCCATCTAAGAAATAGATGCAAGCTAAAAGAAAAACAAGCTATGATATTACGACAGACAGTAAATCATTTATGTCAAGTTACGGAACCCCAAAAACACACTATTTGTGTGATAGTATGACAGCATAAATACAATTTATACTTTAAATAGTATGATGTAAATGTGTACCCACATCCATGTTCATTGAAAGACTTTCGCCAGATTGGATAACAGAATAACTTTAATACAATTTCCTTTCAGCGTTCAGAAATAGAGAATCTTTAATATGACACAAAACAATGAGATCTATCTCGGAACGACGTTAACGGAATTTTCACTCCTAAAGATTTCATAACTTATTGCGAATTTCTCTGGAAATGAGTTCTTGAAGATCTCGCAGGCCCAGACCCGCCGCCCTCTAAGTTAAATCTACAGCGACAATGTTTCGACTTTTACTGAAAATTATGGTTCTCTCTGATATCATTATCTTCTCTTATTTTTAACTTCCCGCTATGAAAATTGAAAATTTTCGTAAAATTATAAAGTTAATGGTTTCAGACCGAATTTAGAAAATTGATTTTTCACCAGATATTTAGGTTTTTTGGTCTAAGGATTCCATTTCGACCTTTTGCCGAGTGATGTTTTTCTCTCTCTCTCTATATATGTGCCTGTTAACATGCATGCGTGAGTCCGAGCGTGTGTGTGTGTGTGTGTGTGTGTGTGCGCGCGCGCGCATGGTGCGAGTGTATATATGTATGTAAGCCTCTCATAACTATTAAACGGATTAACCTCATGTAAAATTCATTCACAATCGTTTATTTCTTCAAAAGATTACGTCTGAGAAAAAAAATTTAAATAGTGTCTTTTTATAATGTTATGTTAGTCACTTATTCTCCTTAAAAAACGATTTCTATTACATGTTGTTTTCATTTAAAAAATTTCCTGTTGTAAAACTAAATACGACGCTCGTATTCATTTACATAAAGCGTAAACACATTTTTTTAAACATAATCCCGCCTTTAATATTTTCTTTTATTTACTAAAGTATCTACCTAGTGATCATTGCTAATTGTATCATAATCAGTTAATTTGTTCAAGAGATACTGATGGAGACAAATTTTTCACAAAAAATATTTTCGATTCATCTTTAAACTACTCTACCGACGAATTTCAAAATATAGCTTTGTGTCAAAATCGGTAGGTCCGTTTGAGAGATGTTATCAACGAAAATTCGAAAATGTACTTTTCAAAATTACTTCTAAAGTTCTTGTTGGATTTTAATTGGTACCGGTTAACTTTTTTCGCTTAAAAAGCAAAAAGATCAAATTGAATAACGCGTTTGATAGATATCGTAGTACTAAACTTAAAGAAATAGCATTTTATTTAAATTTATGTAGATGTTTGAACTTGAAGAGCTGAAAATGTATTAAAATTATATTTTTGAGCTCGGAGAGCTTGAAAAAGAACGAAATCCTTTTTTTTTTGAGCACATGCTCAAGAATTTACTGCCAGGTATATTTTGTGAAATATTGAACTCTAAGGTAGGAAAAGTCTATAAGGTCAACGGTTTTTCAAATTTTTGAGCTCAAAAACTCAAAGAAAGTCTTTGAGCTTTGAGACAGTTATATTCTTGAACTCGAGGTGCTTCAAAATACATCGATACATAGCATAGTGGGAAGTTTTAGGGATGGCCTGTAGGGTCAACCGTTTTTAGTTACATCTACAATTTTTGAACTAAAATTTCTGTAGCAATAACTTGAAAGTAAATTAAATTCTTTGT
Organism: Eumeta japonica; assembly: GCA_005406025.1. Classification (NCBI taxonomy): domain Eukaryota; kingdom Metazoa; phylum Arthropoda; class Insecta; order Lepidoptera; family Psychidae; genus Eumeta; species Eumeta japonica. Next base: position 61,901 of record BGZK01000898.1, read on the forward strand.
CGGACAGAAATATGTTTTTTGGACTGAAATACCTTTCAGTAAAATTCGAAATAATGAATATATTCTATAAAAATTTAGTTGTGCCCCAAGTTTTCATTCAATCTAAAATTGAATTTAACCCGCCTGTTTCGTATATATGTAAACCAAAAGCATCTCAATAATTAAATATTAACTAAATATATTAAATGAAAAAACTAAATAAATACTATATATACTAAATATAAATATCCATCTTCAATAAATAGGTTACCTAATAGAAAAATAATTTTGTGATGCGAGTGTTGTTCTTTAAATTAATGCTTTAAAATATACATGTAATGAAGACTTAAGTCGTCTCTATAATGAAAACGATTTTTACTTTGTCTGGATGTACGGATCACGAACTTTAACCATCCGACGCGAAATCGTTTGTAAATAGTTTTAGGTCATTTATTTTTAAATTCCATATATCCTTCACCATTTTTTTTATTTACTTTAGTAATCCATAACTCAGCGAAGCGAGCGGATGATGGTCTGTGACATTACTAAATATTAACAATCACTATGTTAAATAATAATTTTAGGCCACGAAAAAAAATCATTAATATAGAGGTATAAAATGTACTAATCGAAAACTCACTAAGCAATTATGGAAACGCCTAACGCAAGCAGAATTTGTGTACTTGGTATTCCGAAGTGCTTCGGGTAGAGTTAATTTCCCCCTGGTACAGTTTTCGCTTAGTCTTGAATTCGGACACACCGAAATTACTAAATAATGGAGGATACGCGATAAATGTGCGCACGCTGTAAGACAGGGCACGTCGAATGCGCATATGAGGAGTGAAAAAAAAGGAAAGCTTCCGACTTGCACAAACAATGAAGCGGTGCAAAGCGACAACACTGCATACAAAACGTTTGGCTCAGTATGAGGGATCTGAGTACATGGGTCGCTAATTCACGCACACAAATTCAACTCTGGAATCTCCTATATAAGAACACAGTGATCACGTATTAATACGATATATCGAAGCCAACATATTGTACAGCAAGCTTGCTACAACTGAATTAGGTGAGTAGAAGTAAAATTATGAAGGCCTTAGTCCAGAAATCTTAAGTAGGAAGAATCGGTGATCTAGGAAATATACTTGGTGTAGCGTTATTGAAAAGATGGCCTCTAGCATAAAGCCCGTCAGGGTCCCTGCTTTATAATAATGTAAACGTTTTTGAAAATCCGTTAAGGAATGAATGAAACGATACAGCCGCCATATTGGAAGTCTCTGACAAAGAGTGACAAATTAATGGGGACTCCACGCACTCGGTATTTCGTTTTGAACCCCTATAGAAATATTAGAGCTGTATAAAGCAATGTAGAAGGATAGGTGAAAGAATGTAGGAAGATAAATTGACAAATCGTGTAGCAAAATTTAATTATAATTCATTGAGCTTTTTCGGAGATTAGCCCGAGCAAAAAACCTGCAAATACTTTAACGATATGATATTATAAACTTTCAATTTTGCAACTGCTAGTTCTTACTGTATGCCAAATTTCATTTAAATCGCTTAAGCCGTTATTTAACTATAAGAAGATAAAAATCGGAGTAATAAATGATAAATGTACATTAAGTGCGTCAAATAATAAATATTTGTGACAGTTTATAAAAATAGTTTTTGTATATTTTGCATATTACTATAGATAGTTAAACAAAAAGTACATTATTTCTTTTTTCAGGATTATTTTCAGGATAGGTACTTTTATTCAAAGTCTGATAACAATCTGTTAAGCCGATTCGATGATTAATTCGGACAACCAAACAGCGAGAGGTTTTATCGAAATCATATATACTTCACCAACGCACCTTCTTAGTAAATCCCAAATTTAATCAAAACCGGTCAAACAGTTTTTAACTTATAAAAGGACATACAGGCAGACAGATAGACAACAAATTTAAAAATAGTAAAAATGGAGTCAGTAAGGCATAAAACGACTTATTGGCAAACGACACATTGATAAAAAAATTGCAAGTATGGACAGACTATAGATTTATGTAGTCGTATGGATGAGGACGAAAATAAAAATTTCGAGATCAATAACTTTGATGATTAAAATTCACGCTTTTAGGACTACTTTTCAAAAAAAATTACGCATTCTATTATATTTATTTGTAATAAGAAGCTAAAGTATACATTTCGGGGTCAATAGCTTTAGTGGTTTAGTTTTTCTATGTATTTTTTTTATCCCTGATTTCATTCCTTTTAGGTTTATTTTTAAAGAAAATTGTGTGTCATATTTTATTGGTGATGATTACCTAAATAAAAATTTTGACATAAATGGCTTTAGAGGTTACATTTTGCCATACAACATTTCATCCACTATTTTATCCCCTTCAAAGTTAATTAAAGAAAATAAAGTACGTTTTTTTCATTTATTTTTTCAAGTAATTAAAATTTTAATTTTGACAACTGTAGTTTCAATGGTTCCGATTTTCTATACAAAAGTATTTCATCCTTTTCACCCCCTTAATGGTGAAATTTCCAAAATTTCTTTTTGAAAATTCCTACAGCACAATAGGAAATCGTGTAAGTAAATCATTTGAATTACTTCTGTAATAATTACTTTATACTAAACGAAAGATATTACACTACCAACCCTTTCGTCTCAGAATTTCTTGTTACAAATCTAATATAAGTTAACAAGGAATGTTTAAATTGAATAGACTGCTTGAAAGATTAAGTTATTAATAACGCGATATTACATTTACTAAGAAATTTCTTCCAATAAAGAACGAGTTACTGTATAATTTTGAAAGGTCAGCTACATAATTACGTTACTAGAGATTTCAGTTTAATATATATTTTATATGTATTCCTGTACAAGGGTTTATATAATACATCGCTATTAAAAAACTTCAATCTGACTTTTATTAGCTTTAATCGTCCCATTGGCGAAGCAGACCTTCCCACAATTTTTTTATTTCAAATTGAGACGGCTGTACGAGACACCGTGCAAAATCGACAGGTTACAAATAGCTCGGTCAACACCATTCCAAATAATATTACCGAAACCTTACTGTAAAAAACAACTAATTCCAAGGAAATTGCTCTCTATTAAGCCGACAACCACGTTAGGCTCTCCGGCTGAACTATTAAAATATGAATTTTCCACAAAAGTAAACGTCCAAAGGAGCAGTTCTGAAGCTTCCTCACAGCGATCGGTAATGACCGCCCATTACTGGCGGCGCTCCAGCTCGGCGGCGCGGCTGGAGCCGGGGCGCCGAACAATAGGCACCAGACTTAGTTTCCTCAGGATAATAATATAACATCGTTTCGCTTTAACTAGATAATGCAATTTGCCGCAGAGTTCGAAGTCCTAAATTGATAAATCCTCTGTGCTCCGTGGATAGGGTAGTCGGTCTACGGGTAGTCACGAACAACGAAAAGTGGGCTAATTACAGGAGATGAAACCTTCCAGTCGAAACGTTTTCGAATGACTAATATGCACAATGAAATACATTCTAGATTTTGAAATCAATCATAATTCTCAAAATATTTTTCCCTTCATTTGCACATTGATGTTTATAAATAATTTACTCTTGAGTAATGTACAAGTGGACCATGGTTGAGTAATCCATCCCTTCGTGTGCTGTTTACGGTGTAGCCAAATTCAACTGTTTATGATGTTGGCAAGCCATTCACATATGACATGTCGTAAAATTGAAACACTAGTCGAGTGGACGCCAAAAATTACTGACAGGTACGTAACGGGCCGAACATAATATTTCAAAACACAACACGAGTGAAATGTTGTGATCAAATAATATCGTATTTTTTTCACGGCAAAAGACCTAAACTGGTTATGAAAAATTTCATCGTCATTGATTAACTCTCAGATTTTTGTCATCAAAATATTTTAATTCCATATAAATTAACTCTCACATTTCATGGCAAGTTTTATATATATATATATTTTACAACATTACATATGTCTTGACAAACAGCCGCACTTAGGACGATTCCTAATAATTGATTATTACTAATTACAACGACCAGCGCGACAAAAGGGCTCTCTGTATTACCACGACAAGTATGTTTTCCAAGATGTTTCTGAGATACAAATTGTCTGAGCATCTGATTTGTGCCACCCGGCGGCGGCGCGTCGGCACTCCCAAGTGCTAATTTGAAATGATCGTAGTTGAAGAGCGGCATCGCCATATATCATCGACAGTGGCGTCTAACGCTACTATTAACGTTTCGACCGTCCCGTTACTTATGAGCCGAACTAAAGCACGGACAAATGAATAATGCACAGTGCATCAAGAAATAAACCGTCTACTCCTTGGCCCAATCCGTGAACGTAATAATGTGCCAAGTCGCCTGCATCCGTGCAGCGAATCGCGAAGTTCGTTATACCCATTGTAATATAGTCTTTTAGTAATCTCAGTTGCTGGAGTTATTAGCGAAATGAAGACATGGAGCAATAGAATATACACGAGCGTGGTACGCAATCCTTCAATACTTTTAAATCACTGTTTTACTATTTTTAGCCATAAATATTATACTGTTTTTCGGTAAGGAAAGAATCAACTTATAAAAGAGTTGTGATAAAAAATTCATTCAAATAAGAGGTTAGTTAATTCGATATCTCACTTACTCGTCTGCCTGCCTAAGTTAAATAAAATTATATATTTGCAGCGGACAGCAGGTAATGTTAATCCGTTGGCCTCAAATACTATTAGCGCATAATCGACAATGATCTTGACGAGCCGCTGACAACCCCGACTCGCCCGGAACCGCCGTGGAAATCTTTAAAAGGAGGAAAAAAATCATGGAAATCAATTCAATCTAAATTGTGGAAAAATATCCGGCACGTATGGCCCCAGAAAACATGGCCCAAAAAATTTTACTACGGAAAATTTTAAAATTGATGTTACGCGGTTGCGTTAAGTTTAATAATTTTCGAACAACTCTAAGAATATGTTTTATAGATTTTAGTGAACGTTTTATTATTCATGTTTATTAATATTTTTATGCGCAAAAAAGGAATATTAAACGGAATCTCATTTACGTGCGTATTAACAGTGTCACTGCTAAATTTACACAATTTTTCGCCACAATCAGAACACCAATGACGAATGTCGATCCCTAACACTCTACGCACGCAAAATGCAACGTTTCGCTAATCCACCGAATCTTTAAGATGATGACAATGCACAGACTGAAATGCAGACTTTTGTCGCCTGACGTCAAATAAGTTGTAAGCTTTTACGTGGATCTATGTTACAAATTACGACGACGCCGGCGCTCGTCCTAATGATGGGCGAGTTTTATTGCCATTCAAAAAAGGAAAGAAATTTATTACTGCGGTCCTGAAAAAAAAAAATACCCAAGTACAAAACTGAGCATTCGGGGCACGCCGACAAAAGCTCGGGGCTCCATAACATTTGTTGAATCGATAAGGGTCGGCGACAGCTATCGCTCGCGGGTGAAAAATGGCCGCGCCCTATCTCCCGAACGCGCCGCTCCCTTCACGTATCTCACGAGAAAACCTTGAACCTGTCGCTTTGAGACAATGTGTTTTTTTCTTTCGACTGCCATTTATTTATTGACCATTTTTTTAAGGTTCCTTACGCGTGCTATGAACCCGAAACCTTTATACTCGTAGGACCGCTCATGTTTCTATTTGTTTTGTCTGTTTTTCTGACACGGTATTTTTCTCCGGATCTATTGCATAAAAATGCTTTAGTAATGTTTATATGTAGGTGATCCAATCACACGTAATTTAAATTAACGAAAAAATGCGTGTTTTTTTTTAAACAAAGTATTCTCTGCAGCGTATCATGTGACATATAAAAAATGGGTTTGTTATAAAAAATACAAACATATTTTTCATAGGTTCGAAATTTATAAAATATACAAAAATCTAAAATTCTTCTTACTTTACAAAACTGATAAATTGGAAAAAAAATGTGAAATATCGACGGTGTCCTTATAATAAGTACTATACAAAAAAATTAATTTTAATTATTTTTCTTTTTCGTTTTTATGTTCAATAAAACTGATAATACTTTTTGTGACAGCACCTAAAACCTATTTAAATACATCTGAAACGCGCTTAAATAAAGTAATCCTGTCAGATATCGTTAAATTTCACTGCACTCCCAAGTTCTCTCTACGTTTCATGTTGGAGTTGGGACAAGTCTCTATGACTTGTTTAAACTCGAAGTTTGAATAAGACGAGAGCCATTTTACTATAGATGTGTAAAAAACCTCTATCGAATAATAAGAAATAGAATGACAAAAGAGTAGAAGTGCGCTCTGAACGAGAATAAAAGATTGTTCATAAGGCTTTAATCAGATGTAAAAAAAAAGGAAGTTTTTTTTCTTTTTTACTGGTTATAATATGAAATTATAATGTTCTTCTATTTACTCGAGCAAAAAAATATGGTGGCGTTAACCTTGATATAAAATCAATATTTTATAAATTACTGGCTTGGGGCCGCGTCTCCGCCCGCGTGGCCGTATAAGTTCCTTCATATTTTGTATTGCGACAGCTATCCGATCTCGGCTCTAGTCCCGGTCCTACTTTCGACGCTGATCTGTCTCACTCCCGATTTCGATCACGGTCCCGCTTTTGAACATAAATTTCTTTTACTTTTAATTGTGACTCAAAATTCACTACATCAATCACAAACACCATACACGCACGGGTGCACTCACTCGCAAACATACGCACATCCAATTTATGCATAAAAATAATATGTAGCAGCTAACAAAATATAAAGATAACATTTTTTTTTGTGGTTGCTAAACGGTGTATCGAAATTACTCTATCATTTACCCAATTACATTGTCCAACTATATACCGACTTCATCAAGTCGATTAAAACTTTTTTAAGTTATAAAAAGACATGTAAACTGACAGACCTAAGTAACCTACAATTATATATTCTTACTGTATACCAACTATTATTGAGATTGATCAAACCTATTTAAAGTTACAAAAGAACATACAGAAAGAGAAATGGACAGACAAATAGACAGTTTCGTATCATTTGCGCAATCACATTTACTTATTGTAACCTATTTTCATCGCGATCTGTCAAACCGTTCTTAAGTTATAAAAAGATATGCAGACTGACAAACAGACAGATAATAGACAGCTTATCATCTGCCAAATCACATGTACTTACTGTATACCAATTTTAATCGCGTCCGGTCAAGCTTTTCATAAGTTATAAAAGAACATACAGAGACATAAATGTTATAAATTATAGAATTTTGATCAGACAGTCATAAAACGAACATATACAGTGGAATCTCAATAACTCGAACCTCGTTAAGTCGAAATCCTCAGTAAGTCGAAAAAAATTGCCATTCCCTTCCGATGAACCCCTAAATACGCGGTATCTCGAATTATTTAGACTTTGTAACTCGAACAAAATGTTATTTCCCTACGAAGTATTGATAATACATATTTATACTCTATAACTCGAATTTCAAAAAGGAGACTCCGTAAGTCGTAGTTGCTAAAATATAATGACGTCTTACTTGGAATTCCCTGAAATAATAGCAATAAATTCCAAAATGAATGTTCGGGTTCGGGGCTTCTAATCTATTGTTTTTGTCTTATACACGTGCTGAATGAATACATTCATGAAACTTTCTAAATAACACAACTGTGAACGTTATGTTTGTTCCGTTGTGTTTGATTTTTTTAGTGTACAGTTTATTTCGTTAGTTGAAATTTCAGCAGTTAAGTCATATGTATCTCGAAGTTTTTGTTAAGTCGAAAACTCGTTAACTCGAATTTTTGCATTTCCCTTGACATTCGAGTTATTGAGATTCCACTGTATTACGAAATTTTGCAAAAAAAAATTAATGTACAGACAGGTGCTACAGATTTTTATAGTAATATTTATAGATAAACTGTAATAAACATTAAATTAAGATAAAGTCTGGATCTAGCTAGACGTAAGACTTAAAAAATTCCAGCACTCTAGTTTACCCGTCACTGTTTAACGAACTTTGTGAAATTTCAATAAGTACGTGGAATCATTTTCAGAAACACTAAGTTGTTTTTCCATCAATTACATTTTATATTCATAAAAATATACCTGAGAAGATTCTATAAATTCAATTAAAATATTTAAAAATGTTTCTAAATTTCATTGAGAATCAATAAATTCAATTAGTTTAGTAGTTACTATGGGTCGTGTGTCCATTCTAGAATACGACAACTTTTGTATCTTTTTTTTTTATTTTGTAAACTTCGTAGATCATTGAACTATCAAAGATCAGACAAGAATTTTTTGCCAAAAATAAAAAAAAAACGTAATAAATACTTTAATGAAATAGAAAACCCTCTCTATGTGAATCCAAATCGCATTTGATTATTATTATTTTCTTATTATAACTCAATTGTTAATCCACTTTTGATGACAAGCCGCAAATACATAAACTATACGAATTAACACTTGCATTAAGTATAATTTAACCAAAACATGTATATTAAATCGTAACAAAACCTATGATACAACAACAAATAGCCTAAGAAATATATTAACTTGCACAAAATAAATTGGAAAATCAATAGTTCACTTTACATTGCACTTGCAAAATTCATGGTACTTCTCTTGTAAACTTATTGTATTTTCAGGACGAGATAAATTCTTCATGCCGTGTCGATTTGTAGGAATATGTGGGGAAAATTTACTACGAAAATTGGTGCATATATATATATATAGTGGCGGAGAGGTCGGTTAATTATTTGTGGTGTAGCAAATAATGGTCAATGTTTCATGGAAATGTGGTCAAATCTGAATAACCATTTGGTACACAATCAGGTTTGTGTTAGCCGCACATTGGTTTTGCTTCACCCGCCTTAATTATTTATCCCGATATCAATTTTTCATAAAGTCCCAAGCTGACTTAGACAATTCCTACTTTGTTTACTTAGAACAGAGAAACAAACAAGTTTTTCAAATTTACTACTAAGCGGATTTATTTCAACTGAAATCCCCTTAGACTTAAATCCTCTCTCGCTTATTCCTTATCTTAAGAGAAATCCGAGTCCCGCTTCAAAACTGATCTCTGTTAAAACCTTATTTTAATTTACCATTATATATAACATTATGTACATTACAATTATTACTCTATGTGCAATTACAAACTTCAATTATTCACGCAGTTATATTAAAAAAAATAATATATTTTTTTTTTGTCACCTTATTATTATATTAAATATAACAATTTTACAATAAATAAGAATTTAAAGTAAATAGATATAGCAGTCCTATAGTACGTAATAAAGTATATTTAAAAATCAAAATCGCAGAAAGATAGATAATTATTGTCTCACATTAATTCTAAAATCCATCTATTTAGATGGACTTTACATTGATATATGTATTTATTTTTTAGATTATGTAAGTTGTTTTATTATACGCAGTACTCTCTAATACAAGCTAATTAACATATTGGAAAAGATAAAGACCAACGGATACTTTGATATATTAAAACTAAATAAATCGACATTTTTTATCTCGACCTGCACGAAAGTCGTCAAATATAGTACTTGGAAATTTTTTATTAAAAGAACATATATAGCACTATTTACCTTTGTTTTAAATAATACATCGCCATGTAACGTTCTGGCTTTAATACGATATTACCACAATACTGCTATATATGCTCTCATACTAAAACATATCAAGATTTAGATGACACATTATCGCTTAGAACAATAATTTTATGACAGAAAATTACCAGTTAACTACTTTACAATAGATACATTGAAAAAGCGCGCAACTTGGATATCTTTTTTTTGTTTTCGGTTAATTTAACATGCCATTGAATTTCTTGCAAAAAAAATAATAATAATAATGAATAAGGTTAATAAATAAGTCAAGTACTTTATTTCGTGTTCTTTTTCATGAATAACTTGATGATGCAAATGGAGGGATCACAGAAGCGCGAACATATCGAACAAAAAAACTTATTTAGAATTTTAAATAGCAATTCCCCGATCGGTTCGGTACGTCGTCTACCAAAAGCTTTCATGTTTAACATCCGCTTTTCCCAAAATCGCAGCTCCTAAGAATAGAATAATTTACCGCTGATTCCAGGAAAAGTTTAGTCCCAAATGGAGGCTGTCACTTCAAAGGACATCGTGGTTATTTTAGGCGCCCTATTTTAATTAAGGATTAAAAACATATTTCCAATATTAAAAATTAAATTAACTATAAATTGTCGTAATTGGAATTTTCGATTTATAAACGTAAAAAAAAGCAAATCTGCACCCTCTAGTTTATTGGAATTAAGCACATTTTTTATAAAAAAGGTAGGTACTTCATAAACATTTTTTTTGCCTACACTAATATACAATGTTGTAGGCTCTCTCTGCACATATGATTACATAGTTAATCTAAATTTATATTTTTTCCAATTTTTCTCTGTATATTCTTTTATAACTAAACGCTTACCTTATGATTTTCATGTAATTCTGAATGCAATAAATAACATCGATATACGAGTATAATAACTTTGCGTATTTGTCTGACTTATGAGTCCAAAATTTGTGTGTACGGGACAATCTCCACAAACGGCTTAACGGATTGTAATCAAATTATGAATAGAAGATTATTGTCTCTTGAAATACCAAATCAGATATTTTTTATACAAAAAATATATATGTTTTTGTATAAGATTTACATATAAAGATAGGAAAGATAAGAGCGATTTCTAATGGAGGACTAAGATATACATCTGAACTGGCTTTATAATGGAAGTCGCGAACGGATTGAATGCTAGAAAATTGAGAAGAAAGTTGGGACCAGAAGCAGCAATTGTTAAATTTTAATTTATTCACAAAAAAGTGGGCGAGAGTCGGTTAAAGCGTAACTAAAAATACCCCATTGTGCGTAACGTGTATGTACGTATGAATATTGATACGAGCATATTGACTTGTTTAGATCTTCGATATGTGTCAAGTCTTGTATTGTGTGAGGTGTTAATTCGCGGAAATCCATAGTAGACGCTTGCCTGCAACATGCATTAACATGCAGCATGCAACCCACCGCTGACTCTCGAATCTGCCTCTCCACTATGAATCTCTATCCAAATGATTGAATATTGATTCCAGAGGATTGACAGATATCGAACACCTAAGCAAGTGTTATTTATTTTTATAATTATCTTATTCTGTTAACTGTTACATTGTTAATTCTACGTACGTTTCATGCCAACCAGGCATGAAACGTACTGAGGATGTGCCTGGTTGGCATGAAACGTACGTAGAATTCAATCATTTGGGTAGAGATTCGTAGTGGAGAGGCAGATTCGAGGGTCAGCGGTGGGTTGCATGCTGCATGTTAATGCATGTTGCAGGCAAGCGTCTACGTGTCAAGTCAATCAACATTCAATTCGCTAATTCTCGAATCTTTTCTTCCACTACGAATTCTCATAATTCGTAGTGGAAGAAAAGATTCGAGAATTTGCGATGGATTGCACGCTGAATATTACTTCACATCGCAGGAGCGTCTAAATGTTATTTTTTTCCATACCGTTATGAATAAAACCTTTAGAGAAGTTTTAAAACATTGTATTTACCCAGAAAAAGGTTCAATGGTACTTTCATTTGGTGAAGTGTTTGAGAATTTTCTTCTTTCTTAGGTCAATTACATCCCGGCATTACACACCTAACAATAGTGAATTGCATCTATGAAACATATAATTACACTTTGAAATCTCAAATTTAACACAAACAAGTAAAATTAAATTATTTGACTAACTCGGTCACATAAAGGTTTATAGAGTCTTAGTCGGCGTGCACGTCGATCGCGCCCAACCGCGTCAGCCGAGAAGACTTACATACTATTATACATTCTTCTCTTTGGAATTAACGACCCAACGGTAGTAATACTAAAACAAAAGGTACATATAAATTAATAAATTATGTAGTCTAACTGATTGTATCTGTGATATTAAACAAAGATGGGATAAATGCCTCGCAGAATATGTATACCGTCGGTCCCTGGTGTTGTTACGAAATAATAGTCGTTAATTGCCCTTGATCTGTTCAAGATTAACGTGGAAGGTTTAGAATCCAGACATTATTATATAGAATAAGGAAAACGTGGAAGGGTATACTCTTTGTGTCAGCTAACAAAAACCTGACGTCGGAAAAACGAATTTCTACGATTTCAGCCCAAATATCGTAAAATATGTGTAATGGTATACAATTATCTTCATAAGTCGATATCATCAAAATATAATTCGACAACCACTTCTTTATAGGCGGCGGCAGGACTCGATTGCTCACTACACGGGGACTTTCCCAAATTCAGCTCGAATATTGGGCATCCTAATGGTATAATACATATCGAAAAATGACCATTATGTGACCGCAAGGTACCTATGTCATTCCGTTTTACGACGCGCCCCGAGATGACGTCGGATAAAGCGAGAACCTCACCGGCGCCGACCTCCGCGCCACCTACCGTCAGGTCAAACATAAAACTTTACTGCTCACACGCAGCGGCGCTCGGTGTTTTAGCTGAATTGGGAACGTGGAACTGCTCGTTATCTGCATATTTGGATACCGTCTAGGATTCTCGGAGATTTATTAAAATTTGTTTATTTTTTTTAAGTACGTGCCTCACTCGAATGATAGATAATTATCTTTGTTATAGTCAAACAATAGTTTATTAAATATCCTACAAAAAATTCTATTACGAAGTTAATGCGCAATCAAAAGACATTTTCGACTTGAATTTCGCACTAGAAAATTTGAAGTTTACTACCTACATAATTAAAAAGTACTCTATAAGTTCGTTACGAAAAGATGTAATAAGGTTCATTTAATCGTGAAATTAATTTGAAACAATTCGTATGGTCTAAGTTATTCCTGTATTCTCAATTAGTGTTCTTCTAATTCTTATTGTCACGTGCCTTATTGTACTATTTTTTTATACTAATGTAAAAAGCAAAACTCAATGGAATATTATAACGAGTTTTTCTTGCTACGCTACAAGTTACAAAAAAGACCTTCAAGTTTATACAAAAGGAAGGTAGGTACAGTGGAAAGCAAATTGATTATACCTGAAATATTAACAGTAGAACTTGAAATAAATGAGACTGTAATTGTAGACACAATGAGAACGTAACAAACAAACATGAATTGTTTTCATTGAAATACTAACTTATTTTCCTAGACGTGCTCACAGCTAGATTCGTCTATTTTAACTACTTTTACAATATAAAGTCATAAGTATTTCACTTACAAGAAAAGCTGTTGGGATTCAATTACTTTTATATAAGAAAATGCGATTCAAAATATTGATAGCCTAAACGATTTTCTCTTTAAAGTGAGCCCTTAAACTATGTCTGTGGGCTCTCTTTGACTTTGTCTATGTATAATATTATTATAGTGTATTGTCAATAGAATTAAATGAAAATTAATGTAAAAAATTCTCGATAAAGAGCTGATCAAGAAAAAAAGCGGCTTATTGTATTGATAAAAGTTTAATTAATATTAACAAAGTGTGCGATTATGTAATAAATTTAAATGTGACTTTAAAATAAATTGCCCTTTAGAAGTATGTATTTCGTTGGTTCTTCTTCTTCTTGTTAGTTAGAAAGCTATCTAGTGAGATAACTTCATTTTAAACTATCGACAATTACTGACCGCAATATCTTGGATAAAATTAGATTTTATTACTTGAAGATCTTTTTTATTCAGGTCAAAACATTATTGTAAAAAATCTAATTGACTTGCACGCCGTGTTTATTACCCAAACAGTCTCGTCTTCTCATTATATTTACATATACTTTTCAAACAATGAACCGTTTACTCTCTCAAATAATTTATAGACGTCTATAAAGAATGTACAAGTTTAAGAATAAATGTTTTACAAAGAACTACAATTCGCGATATCGGAGTGTCATTCGGAAAATATTAAGACTGGATTTAAATATTAAATATTAAAGCTTGTGGCCGCCCGCCGCCCGCCCGCCGCCCGCCGCGCCGCCTTTATGTCGCCCTCGTCTAAGAACTCTCTTGTTTAATCAACACAAATCGAAAGCCGTACAAGTAATTTAATAATTTATGTAGAATTATTAATGAATTAACCTTTGACTTTTGCTCTGTCACGCGTGGGACAGATACACCGCTCTCGCTCTCACTTCTGACCTCGGTCCCGTTCCCGCTCAGCTTCCACTCCAATTTTACTCTCACGGATTCCAGTCCCGATCCCGGATGTAATTATAGCAACATGTGTTGAATAGAAAAAAATAATCGATGTTATTCTTTTCAACAATCTAAATAACAAATGACGGGGGGTTCAAAAGAAAATTTTGAGTAGATAATAGAGGAGGTACAACAGGCAAAATGTTACTGTTTTCAAAATGTCAGCCATTTCCACATTTTACATTTTCCCTCAATTAAATCGATATAAATAGTTATTGCAGATATTTAACCATTAATAATTTGTGTTTTCGTAATCAATCTGATCCCTACAGTTTATTTTTTATTTGCGAACAAAGTTTCTAGAGTTTCTATTTTTTTCATTACATTTTTTTTTAACTTTAATGTTAAAAGCAGCCCACAGAGCCCGGTGTTCAATAGCTTGCTGCTTCCAACAATGGAAGCTTCTGGCAAACATTTTGTGCTATTATACTATTCACCATTGATACTTCTTTGACTTCTTAAGGATCCGACGCCAGATAACCTGTAGCAACATAAAAATAAATTTTATAGTAATAAAAAAAAATATATAAAATAATAAAATAAATAAATAAAATTATGTACAAACAAACTCTCCTATTTCTTATATATAACGAGATTGCGCCTACGCAGGAAACTGGTCGGCCGCGCGGAGTTCAGGTTTCAGTTTTTTATTCAGTGGATCGCAACTTAAGCCACGAAACACACGCCGCCGACCGTCCGAGCGTTTACCCCTTTGCGTACCCCGTTTATAATTCTGAACATAATAAAAATTCTTGTATCATATTGTGAGTGTCAAATCTACTTTAGTATTAAATTCTAAGTGTATTATTCTGAGAGTGATGTAATAAACAACTGCCGTAGCAATTGATGGTTTTTACATCTCTTCCCTCCAACGATAACCCGCTCACTTTAAACCTGTCAATGAAAAGCTATGATAAAATTAGCGTTCTCTTCATTTGGTTCATCTTAAAAATGTTACGCATTCAATTGACATTTCGTTTCCTGATCGTACTGATAAATACATAATTTGTCGCCAATACCGACGTCGTCAACTTTTCTTCATATTGTGTCACCACCCTCTTTACTTGTCGCCTCCTTTGGATCGTGCAGTATCCGGTGTGAGCACTAGTAATTTATAAAATACTAATACTGCGCTGCTTTGCTAGACATTTGTCGCATGCGGAAGTACATCAACATCGTAATTCCATCCGCTTATAGAGAACTTCAACGCACTGTGAACAAAAACAACCCCATAAGAGCAAACGCAACAAGTTCCTTGCGCCCTCTGGCGCACAACATTAAACTACATTTCAGGCTTTGCATATATTTCTCCTCTGCTCTATCGTATAAATTTCTGTATCCCTCTTTTGCGTATTCGTTTTTTATTTCCAAGGACGAAGTATACGCGCCCGGATATGAAGCTGTCTTTGTTGAAGGAAGCGTTTTTATTTTTATTTTCACAAGGAAAGCTCGTTATTGTCTCGAAATTGTGAAGTGTAATATTTTACAGTTGATAAATAAGAGAATAATTTATTATATTACATGAAAACGTTAAAAACGCAATACTTGGAAAGATCAAAGGAAATACGATTTATTAATTTGTAATTTTTAAGATATCTTCTCAGCGTTAATCAACATTTTGCCCTGTTAATAACAGCCCATATTTTTATGTAGGTACATGACGATGTATACGACCTTTATAAGACACCCATATTGGGAACAAAGTTAAACTACATATACAGCATATACATATAAAGTTAAATTGCCGCTGTGAAGTTAGTAACGAAAGTGTCGCAATAGCGTAAAATTCGCACTCGGGAAGAAGAATGAAGGGTCGTGGACTGCGCATTACATCATTCGCATGCAATTTATAGAGGCAGAGTTTTGTGCGTTGTACTGTACGTCCTTTTACGTATTATAATCCATAGCTTCCTCTGGTGGGTACATTAATAAATTCACTTACGATCCTACGTTTTAATTTTGGTAGCATATCATTTTCGGTCACGGCCTCATTCTTAATTTTATTATATTTCTTGCTTTTGAATTCGATCTCGGTCTAGATTTCAATACAGATAATTATATTGATTATGGTTTTAACCGCAGGAAGTACTATTGCTATGTCCTTGTAAGTCCGAAACATAGACCTGTGCGGTTTATTTAATATATTATAGACACGTCGCTTTATTAATTTCGGAGTTTGTTTATCTCTGCTTATAACTAGTGTTTGCCATAAAATTCTCTACAATATTTTCTCTTTAATATATAATAAATTAGACATGCTGTCAAGTATTTTTTGGTTATGTGAAAATAAAAATTCATTTTAATACGTATCCGTCGTATGTTACGATCGAACATTTTTGGTTCGTGAATACCTAGTTACCGTTATCACTAAGTATAATTAATACAAATCGAAATAAAGCTTGTACAACAACTTGTACTACAATTTCCAACCCTAAGCAAAGTTTCTTTATTACAGTGTAGACGCACTCAAAAAGCATAGGAAATAGAAAGAGCTCATATGTAATGTTTCGATATCCATAGAGCGCCACCACTTTTTTCTTGCTCGATTTTGGTTTTAATTTGTCAGCGCGGGCGGGAAGTTTACGAGATATATATTGCAATACGGTTCTACCGGTGCTACTGTGTGAGAGGAAAAAAGGAAAAAAGAAGGGGAGGTCAACATTAAAAAGACATAATCAATGACTATAACAGCGGATGCAATATGTATCATCAATGCAGCACAAAAAATAGCGGCTGTAAACCGTGGAACCGGTGTGACATAATACACCTGACACTCGCCTCACCATCCATTTCAATAAAATAGAAAAATTGCGTAAAATCTAATTTTTGCACCGCCAATATGCACCTTTGATATTTATTTCAAACACGCTTTTATTAACTTACCTGTATGGATGTATGTGGGTGGGAGTGTTTGTTTGTAACCGACTGCTTGGACTCGATTTTGACCCAATGTAAACGGTCAGATTTCATTTAAACTTTGTAGGACCGATGATAATTTCATATTTTGAGAAATTTAATTTTGAAAAAATTTTAGTTTAAAACAAATTTGATTTAATAATTTTGAAAAAAAATTCGAAACATGAAAATTTTTTAAATTGTATAAAATTATAAATTGAAAATTTGAAAAAAAAAAGTTACTTGAAACATTAAAAAATTTAACAATTATAAAAATTTTTTTGAAAAATAAATTAAAATTTATAATTTGAAAAAAAAACAAAATTTTGAAATTATATAAAAAATAGTAAAATTTTAAAAGAAATTTTGTATTTATGATACTTTGTAAAACTTGAAAGTAAAAAATCTTAAAAACTTGTATATGTCCTAACTATAAGTTGTACAACGCAATGTTAACAAAGACGAGCGTTCAGCTTCGAATTCACCCAATCCAATATAATATAATCCAATAGTCATGCGTTAGATCAAATGAAAAGGTAGATATGAATGATATAAACTTAAATTCATTGCCACACGTGAGAAATTCTAAAATCAAGGCTCTTGGTTATAATTATAATTAATATCGTTTTGAAACTAAAAATTTATTGTAGAATAGATATAGTTTAAAAAGCTATAGAACACGCTTTAATGATAAATCGAACAAAAAACTGAAAAATAATTCTTAATGTAGGAAAAGAATAATGAACGAAAAATATTTGTATTATTGTAAAAAAAGCGTGGGGTGCTCCATAAATCAATTCTCGAAAATATTCGATCGGTACGAGTAGTTCAAAAATGGTACGAAAGACAGTATCCCACGCTTTTTTCTCTATAATACTAATATTTATCGTACATTATTTTATTCCTATATTTAGAATTATTTTTTACTTTTTAGTTCGGTTTTTCATTAAAGCGTGTTTTTTAGTTTTTTTTTTAAATTATACTTTGTTTTAACTCATCTACAATACGAACCTCTTCCTTAGAAATAATTCCATAATCTAGATGAAATCTTGAGACATTTCAAATATTCTTTGACTCAAAATCAAAAGGGTTGCACCGTCACTTTCGTAAACTCATAGAAAATTTATAGCTTTTGAATGATTGTAGTTGACTATGTAATCAATATTTGCAAAATAGTTCAAAACAGTCTCACACAAAACTATAATAACGTTCTAAATTTAATATTGAATAATGTTGAATCTTGCTCCCTAACAAACACGATCCATATAATTATCTTAGCCAAAGAGACTGTATTAATATCGAAATACGTCAATAAAGTAAAATTCCAATATCCATCTTCGCTTTATTAGACAACATGAATAAAAATACTTAATTAATTTGATCTTCGAGCTTCAGTAAACATTAATTTTAATCATATCTTATTTTTAGCGCTTCAAATAAAAAAAAACTAGCCAAGAGCATGTGGGATCATGCTCACTATAGGGTTCCGAAGCCATTATTATAAAGAAATGCACTACAGAAAAATGCACTAAAAAAGTAAATTGTTCCACTCTTTCCATGTTTCCAGTACAAAAAAGATACAAGTATTTTAGTCGCTTATATCTAGGGAAACATGTAAGTATGTCGACTATTATTCTGAAACTAATATAAATCAAACTGCTCCAACAAAACAGCGTATCTTCATGGCAGTTACGTCCTTTTGTTGAGAAGCGTAGTTTTTCGGAAATAACTCAAAAACAAAATATCTAATCATGTTCAAAATAAATTTCGTTGAAAGTATTTATTAAGCGTAATCTTCGTTATTTTTTAATATTTTTCTAACACACGTTTTAAAAAATAAAGAGGGGAGGCACAATTTCTGCTATTTTCGTATCGAATATTTCCAACATTATTGACGTAATCAGAAAAATTGCCTAAAAACCAAAAAGTGTTTTAATAAGATTGTCGATGCATGTGCCACCCGTTAATCTTTGCTGAAAAAAATTTTTTTTTCAGCATCAAAGTTACATGAATGGACTGCCTTCCCTAGAAATATTTATTTTTGTTATTGAACTACCAAACTGAGTAGTGGCTTATACAAAACACCTACACTATAAATTTCATCAACATACGTCTTGTAGTTTTTATTAATTTAAATAGTTTAACTGATCTACACGTAGTTTGCGACAAACAAAAATAATTTACTCAACTTAAATTCATTGAAGATTTAAGCCGATTAGGTCGCGTAAATTTTGAGAAAACTTAGAAATAAAATTTTCAAAAAAAAACTCTTTTTGAAATAATTTTAGACTACGCTACCGATCCAAAACCTTTTCGCACCACAAAGTTACATCGAATGCTGCAACCGCATAAAATCAGCTGATTTATTTAAAATATATCATTGGAGATGCTTGCTTGCAGCATGCATCAACATGCATATTGAAGGCAAGCGTCTATTTATGGATTTTCGCGAATCACCACCACATAAAATGTATCATTGGTGAAAAACTTTCTCTAAAATTTTTTTTTGAATTTTTTTTATATAACTTAGTGATAAATTTCATAACCTACAAGACTTCTTCCAAATACAAATTTGTCTTACGTGAACTGCTCCAAATCAGTTAATATGTTCGAGAGATATTATTAACTAAAAACTAGAAAAAAAACTTCTTTTCTTGAAAAATATTGTAAAATTCTTGACGGATTGATGTTTAACACTTAATGACCTTTTTTAAAAACTGCATCAAATACCGTAAAACGCATATAAATCAAACTGCACGTTCGAAAGATATCGTAATGGGAAAATTTAAAAAATGTTTATTTTTTTAAATAAATCTAGTTTTTTGAACTATTAGAGCTCAAAACGTATTAGAACTACATTTTTGAGCAGGGAAGCTTTAAAAAGTACTAAAATCGATCTTTTGGTTTCGAAGAGTTCAATAACTTACTTCTAGATATATTTTTGGAAACGACAATTTGACTTGGGAGAACTCGATTTTTGTGTCCTCAATTTTTTAGTATTTGTAATTTGAAATATAAAATAACTGCGCGACAGTCAACAAGACAATGCCGCTTTTAATGGTGAATAATACACGTCGACCGCAGCGACCGCGGCGCGCACCTCCGGGAGGTTGGCGCGCGGCCAGACGCCGCCGCGCGCACGCCGCAAGAAATGCTTGGACTAGCTAAGGCACTGATAAATCTAAACACTTCTTGCTCTGCCTGTTAGCTAGCCTTAAGCATTCTCTATACTTACCGATGCAATAATTCAAATCCAAGTATAATTTTATCGAAAGTAGTAATATCTAGATATATTATTTAGGTGGAGAGTAAAAATTTAACAAAAATAGAAAAAAATGACAATTACAACATACAAAACTTTACAACACACAAACCTTTTCGAAAAACTCACCAATCAAATGGCAGTTTTATTATTTATATATTTGTATTCATATTTAGGAGTTAAGTTTGGCTGTTTTTTTGTTTGCCTACTTCATTTTAGCACGTGGTACCGATTCTAAAAATTATCTTGTCGATTTTGATTTCTATTTTCGAACTCATTTGACTCCAATTCTAGTCCTGTGCTGTATTCTAATTATGATTCCACAATCGATTACAATCCTTATCTAACTTTGAGTCACGATCTCCATGCTGCGCAATAGAATACAAACGTGAAGTAACAGCTTCCGCTGTTGTGTTTGGTCAGATGAGTGAGAGTTCTAGAGGCCCACTCTCCCTTTATCACCCTCTTCCTCTTCATCAGATAACCTATTACTACCCAAGATGCTGGCAAACTGAGTTTGCGAGTATCTATAGGCGCGTCATAAGTACGCGTCCTTACAATATGTACCTATGCATACTCAGCCTAGAGCTCATGAGTTAAATAAGAAACGAATATCAAAAAGATAGAGACCATCGATCTATTCACCATATTTGTACTATTACACCTGTCACTAAAGAGTTCCGATGTGTTTCTACTCAATTCTATTCTAAGGTACCCGTATAACTATGACCCTAATAACTATTAAGTCTTGTCTGTTTGTCATTAAGGAGTTTCATTGTTTATCTTTTTAAACAAATTTCTTTCCAGACGTTCTTAACCATTAGATACTTTTCGATTTACAGTTGTCTTCAACTTGGTAATACCTCAATCTATATGCTATTTGATTTTGAGGAGGTCCTTGGTGTTTCTACAAAAATCAGACTTCAGTGTCATTGATGCTAAAACAAGATGATCTTGAAATTATATTGAACGCAATGCAAAAAGAAACATGAAATCGATTGATAAACAAAAATCTTACTCCCAAACATACGTAAATACATAAGCACACACAAATTGAGAACATCCTTCATTTTCGAAGTCGGTTTAAAACTTCTATATGCGAACTACGGTATCCCGCAATAAATACAGTCGAGATTATGCGTTTTATTCGTGAAGTCACCCCGCGTACAGAAAATATAGATTCCTCATCTTCATGGAAAGCACATTCGCGAAATATCAAAGCTGTCGCGAATGCAATATAACGGATGGGGTGAAGTTAGCTAAATGATAAGTTATCGCCCTGGAGCGGCGCCAAGTCCGCAGCTGCGGCCCGCGCGCGACCCCGGCGCACATTGTTAGCGCCGCTGTGTGCCGCTTTATTGCTTAAGACGCCCTGGAAACTCGGAGAACTTTTATATTTTTAGAAACTTTACATATTAGTATGTCTGAAATATTAGCACATGAATATATCTCGCTTTTGAATGAACGCTCCATCGCTTTCGTACACTTATGTAGCTGCGCCGTTTGCCAGCCCGTTTTCAGAATCCTCAAAGTTGGCGATCAAAACAGATTGTTTGTATCTTTACCGGGGGCAATGCTGAAACTTCAACTTTCTGATATTATTGAAATACGATAGTTGTTTTTAGATAAAAAGTCACTTTTATGCAAAAGCCTTAAAGAATGTTGTCGGTTTATTGGTAAGGCGTATAACAACCAGAATCATGTACATTCAGCGCTTAACCACTCATATAGATTTCCTGTTCATTTTTCCTTGGACATTGAACTTGTACATTGAGTTTGTATCCGGCCAGGATTAGGAAAATTATAAGTAATGTGTTTAATTAATTTCTATAAATATGTTTAATACCATATATTTCAAAAACTACTAAGGCAATTAATACGAATTCCTTATAAATTTGGTTTACAAAATGTTCGTATCCATGCGATGTAGTATTAATTATTAGCAATCATTATAATATCAACTGACATTTTTTAAGTTTGCAACACGTTGTTAGATATTTGAAAAGCCTTTCATGTAAAATTTAGATTTACAATTTTAAGACCGAGAACACTTAATCTGTTCATTCGGTTGGAACGAGGCCAAACAGCAGTCGCTCCGGTGACACGGATTTTGTTGAACATCTGTTAATACCTAAAATACGCACAACCTATAACTGACGTTAATATCACGTAAAGCATTTTCTGAATAATATCTACTTTATTGTTTACACTTTACGAGTCGGTCTACTGGTGCCTGCTTGCGTGTGAGTCGACCTACTTCGAAGCCGCTGTAATTGAATGAAACGAAATGTATGTCAGATAGTTATAGACAACAATTATACTACATAATGCTATTAGCGTATTTGTCTGGTTGTCTATTTGTAATTGGCCGACTGTAGTGTACTCATATTTTTTTTTAACTAAATATTTTTATTTATTGACGTGACAACGTCTTATAAATTGGTTTGCCGGGTGACACTTCAAGAAACTGCGTTACGCTCCGCTCACGTTATGCGCTCACAATGAGAGCGAGTGAGAGGCACGCGTCCCTTCCACTCGGGCATGGTTAGCCCGCCTAAGAGCGAGAGACAGACATAAAAGTGAAAGGCGCGTCCCTTCCACTCAGATAGGAACAAGTTAAGTTGTAGTAAACGCTGTTTCATTGTACGCAAATGTATTGCAAGTTATTGTATGTATATTTGTATATAAATACGTATGTATGTGTAAAGGTAAAATAAAATTTTGTTAATATGAAATTCAGTGCGAGATTCTTTGTATAAATTAATGTTTTAAATATAATTCTTTGTATAAATAAATGTTTTAAATTGTTACTATTATTTCATCCTTCTTCCTACTATACGAATGAATATTCACATTAAAATGATTTTACCACTCAAAGTCGTTGTCACGTAAAACTTTCGCCCGTATACCGACTTTACAGGCAACCAATTTTTTTTTTTTATCCTATTCTGATCTACAGCAAACCGTCAATCTATTTCATATCTTTGTAATCAAATGCTGTTAATTTTACCTGATAAATTATATATACATACAAAGACCATATTCTGAATATTACCTCTCAAATGCTGTTAGCTTTGCCTTTATTTGATCGAAAGTGGTATAATTCACTGACCATAATTATTGGTAATCAAATATTTTAAAAATAATCTGTTAGATAATGTGGCTGCTGAAGGAACAATTTTCATGCAATCAAATAATTTGGCTTAATCTTATTTCTGTCCACGAAATTTTTAGCAATAGCTAAATTGTTTATAATTAGACGTTATTAGCTTTATTTGATTCACTGTAATATAATTTAGTACTTCTAATTTCATATCAATAATGACAAAGTGGCTAAAATTAATATCTTCGCACCAAAACATAATGTTATCAAATTCTATAAATGAGTAAATTAACTTAATTAATTAATTTGAAATCAACAAAATATAAATCACCAAATGCGTGCTGACAAGAGTTTATTAAATTAAGATCCTGGAACTTGTCAATGCGTTAGTGATAACGGTCATTGGCAGCCATCATCAAAATTAGCTCATCGTAAGATACTCAAGGTCCAAACCCCTAAACCTGGATTAAAAAGATTAAAGGACTCCTCAGCAGTAGATCATTAAAAATCTGAAACAACAAATAATTCAAACTATTCCACTGGTTTACGCAACATGTTTGGCATAAACGTATATTAAAGTAATCATATTCTTTAAGCTAATTTGTCACAGGGCCATTAGACTATATTTTTGTAGCATAATATAATATATTTGTTTCAATTTGTAGACATCGATAGGATAACCCTTAAAGCTTTATATGAGGGTTAATCCTATCGATCTTTATGACTTGCCTAATAGCCATTATAAAGGAACAAAAAAATCAAATCAAATCGTTCTACGTAGGTATTAGTAACGGTGTGGTTGTTTAGATAATCTTGCAAGTTATTACAACAGCAGAATACAATTTATCCCTTATACACATTTTTTTTTTTGCTTTACTCAACAGTTGTTAAACTCATTATCATATTTACTTAACTGAAACAACTGTTTGAATGAAAGCACTGTGTTCTAAAAATGTTGTTGTCTGTAATTCCAGGGTCCAGCCGACCGCAGCAGTTAGGGCCGAGGGCGCCCCGTGCGCGCCGCGCGGGCTCACCTCCGCACCGGTGCGGTGAGCCCGCCGCCTTTTTAAGCAGGTACGTTTTATTGCATAACACTTACAAAATATATAAACCAACAGACATATCCAGAGAAACGCCAAAAAAAGGAACAGATATAGCAACTTATTTCCATGCGTTAGAGTTCTACGGAAAATTGAATAATAAAATTGTCATTGTTCAACAAAACGACGATATTAAAAAACAATAAACTAATCTTTACACCTCAGTTGTAAGTAAAATTATCACGTTTGTCTTATCATCAATAAAATTTAGTACTATACATCAGTTAAATGTTTCCTAACGTATTTCAGCTCAATGTTTGGTGTAATGTTGACACCTTTTTCTGTCAAAACTGAGTGCGTCCATCTGAGCATCATCGTTATTAAATCATCGATAAAACTTAGTTGCATTCGATTCCCTTCTTCTATCAATGCAGTTTGAAGTCCGTTGAGCTTGTACTAGCTTTTTGTTTAGACTATTTTTTCGATCCATTCCAAAGATTTCTATTAGTTCTAGCGAGCATCGAGCCACACCAAAACTTCGATTTCTACAGCTCAAAGTTAATTTTATATTATTGTTGCTTTATTTTATTCTTAACAAGGGCGTTGACAAATATTTGAAGCAAGGAAAGATATGGTCTCCTCATGTGGCCGCAGAGGCACCTCCGCCCAAAAATAAGCGTCAGCTGGTTATGTATGTGACGAACTAGAGAGAGATAGAGACAGAAAAAGAGAGAAAGAGAGAAAAATATCGATCTCCGTAGCACTTGCTCAAGATGAAATAATATAATAATTCTTAGATGCCGATTAAAATTCTTTTTATATCAATAATTCAAAAATAAAACTTATTTTTTAGGTTTATTTTTGAATTATCGATAAAGCGCAGGAAATTCTAACAATTTCCTCTTTAAGAAAGCGTTATATAAAAGCGTTAAGCGTCAGTTTATTGTATCATTGTTGTGCCAGGTGCTAGTGGCCCCATTAAGGCGCATGCTATCCCTAGATATTTTTATTAATCCATGCTAACGCTCTTCGACGGTGATTCAGTGCAAGTAGGTCGCTTTGACTTTTTCTGTAAAGGAAGAGTTATTTTATTGTCGATATTAATTTAGTCGTATTTTTGTTTACTCAGAAATATTATTGCTCGGAGGGTAAAGTTTTTCCTCATAGGGTCTTATATTTAATCCTCTCTAATGATGGAGATCTACATAATCATTTTAATGATGAAATGATTAAGAAGATTTGAAATAAAATCTTAAATTTGGAATATAGTATGTGATGTCACCGTTATCTAAATCATATCGATTGATTGATATTTTATATGGCGTGTATAATATTGAATAATATTTTATATATTTAGGTCAAATAAGCTACATGGTTAGTATAAACGCTGAATGGATGACTTATAAAATATTAACATTCAACGAAGATTCGTTTTGATAGGCAGGCATAGAATGAAAAGTTTCATCACAATGCTGTTCCCAATTCTGTCCTCGAAATCGACCCCGTCGCTGTCTCAGTCCCAAGCGCTGTTCCGCCGTTCATTCCGACCTCGGTCATGCTCTAGATTCCAGTCAATAACATTCTCAAATCCGAACCACATCACCAATAAATAGTACTGAGTTGTACTTTTTATTATATAATGTGTGATATACATTGCAGTGTATAGTAATAATGATGATGTTATAAATAAATTGGAGTTAAAACTAACAAAAATGCCCTAATATTATAATTTAGAGGACTCAATAATATTGACGTCCCAGAACGAAATGCCAATTATGACAAATGTATATTGCCTATTTTCAGGCAAAATAATATGAACTTCAATTTTTGCTATGTCCATTTCCAATAGATTTAATAAATATTGTAAAACACGACTTTAAATAAAAACTCACCTAATCAATATTAAATTAAAACTTACTCTTTAGTATTTCTAGTTCGTGCTCAATTAAATATCCTGCAAGGTAACCTTGCTACACATTATAGTTAACTTCGCTCCAAATCAAAACATAAATTAGTGGGATTTATTCGGGAAGCTGAGGGAACAGAATAGCTACAGTAAGTAAGGGCTCTATTTTACCTTTATTTTCCTCTATTGTGGTCATCAATGTATTTCCCGAAATGAAAATTGGAACACCTCAATTCTTTCTATCAGGTATCGTAAAAAGTGTTAAGTTGAGAAAAATGTAGGTGCCTGGATTTACATGCGCGTGTCATATGTTGAACTTCTTTGGTGTATTGAAAAAACCGGTCAAGTGCGAGTAGGACTCGTCCATGAAGGGTTCGATACCACCGTTGAAAATATAGAACAGTACATACTTTTTAAAAATATTTAATGAAAAACAAGATGAATATTAAAATCGAACACCAAACTCCTATACACATTTCCTGTATGAGGACCCCTTTCAATTTTTAACTATATTTTACTATTTGTCTTTATAGCGCCAATAGAAATATTGGTACGCTCTGTAAAAATTTCAACTGTCTAATTGCTACATTTTATGAGACAGAGACTGCAGGGGAACAAACGGACAGGGGGACATCAGTCTTATTAATATGATCCTGTTGAAACCCTTTGTGTACGGAACCCTAAAAAGTAGTTTCGAATTGTAAGCCAACAATTTATAGTAAAACTATTAAAAATATTCAAAATGTTAGCAATAAATACATTTCAAATATGTAATACATATTTGTTCCACGTTTCTAACAAGTATAATTAACTAACAATAAATAAACGCGAACTTCGAGTAAACTTAGCCCAGATAATGTTGACAAGTGTACGCTAGCATTTTGTAACATTCTTATATTTCACTCTCAACATTTTTCTCAAACCTACCTACAAGTATGATTCCAAAAATCTTCTAACGCCATAAACTTCGATAGTGTAACAAAATAATTTAATTATTAATATGCATATATTTGTAACATACAAAATACTCCAAGTGCACCTTAAACTGAACATCACGTTTTTCATGCACAATACAAATGGATTTTGTGGCAGGATCCGTCGCCAAGACATCTCATCTCATAAATAATATAATATTGCACACAACAGCAAGCGCTTTGCGACCTCGAGTGCTCGCCATTTTCGCCATTATTGAGTATGACGGCGATATTATTCATTTATTTGAAGGTCTGATGAAATTAATTTTCACAGTTCAGAATGCCAAACGAAATTCTGCTTAATTCCCCGGAGCGATAAGTGCCAATTTTCCTTTAATCTTCGTAGCCCTAACCGAGTTTGCACCAAGGGCAGTATTTACTGGGCCAACTCTTAGCAATGAATTTCTTTAGATAGCCGTTTTAACTAAATTATTTGTTACAGAAACATTTTAGCTGTCGGACGACCTTAATTTTAAATTGTTATGTTTTGCTCAATAAACATGACATAGTTAAATTGATTTCATTGACATAAATTTATGATTTTTTGTTAACCCGAATAAAAAATATAATAATAGTGAGCAAATGAAAGGCAACGCCTACTAAAGAACGAAAAAACAGCCATCGGCACATCGCCCGCGGCGCGGACACGCGAATATGATAGCTTTGATGGTTTGGAACATTAAGCTCTTCTGTCACGAACACATAAAATTAAATAATCGAAACATTATTTAAAAGATCTACGATGAAAAGTAATGCAAAAAAAATGAGATATCAATACGGAGACTAGTTTACAGAATCACAGACATATAAGTCTTGATATGAATCAGGACCGGATAACGAATAAATATTAACTCACTTTCTTGTTCGTCTGTTTGTCTGTTCGGGACGAAATCATAGCAATCGATTTCTGCCGCTGAGTCAGCATTATTTATAACCGTACCGTCCTCAATCATTGGCGCTCACTTTACGCAGTGTCCTGGCGTATTGGTTACTATCATATATGTATCAATGTTACTACGATCTGTTGTTATAATAAGTGTAAAGTATTTTTTTACTGATTTTATCTGAATTTCAGTATGTATTTTCATTAATTTACTTGTATATGACTACAATTAAATATTGGAATAACAAAACAAAACAAATGCCACGTTTAAGGATCGGATAAGGTTTTGTTACAGATTGTATAGAAATGCCTTCTTGCAAACAAGTGGAAATATTACTATCCTTTATTAATCCGTAAGGGGGCAGCAGCGCGGGAGTTCATGGTCTATATGTTATTACGGTGCTTCGTTTAATACGACTATTTTTTTTCACCCAATCGACGAAATATTACTCGAAATATTACTATAAACATATAAAAAAAATTATCACCAAAAATGAACTTTGAATTAAAATTTTAAGTACTCGCTAGATTAATTTGAAATTTTCCCTTTAAATTATCCCGCAAAAAATATTTTTATTTTTTTCAATTATTTATAGCTTCGGTGCATTTCACGATATTTAACTTAACATGGGTGCAAATTGTACAGGCATCCTTCCTCTTTAAAAATACCTACATTTTATTTATGATCAATGAACTTTCTCGCCAACAAAAAAAATCGATTTTAACTCAAAAATCGTAGTTTTCTGTATTTTTCTCTTAAACTTCTAATTACATTATCGTATAATCTTTTTTGTGAATTTAATTTTCTAGAAAACAAGTATTATAAGTCAAAGTTGTAAAAGTAATGGTTTTACAGATAAATTCAATTAACTATACGAAAATTAAAAACATGTACTTGTGGCCAGTGCGGCGGCCAAGGCCACAAGTTGAGCTGGATATGAGGTCCTTTTGAATCTATTTCATAAACCATTACTTCTACAGCTTTGGTTTATAACACTTATTTTCTAGGAATTAAATTCTCTATAAAAAAATTACATGGTGTTTTAGTAGTAAGTAAATTAGTAGTTGAGGAGAAAATCGACAAAAACATGATTTTTGAGTTATAATCAAATTCAATTTTTTTATGAGCAGAGATGGTTCATAGATCGTAAATTAGCTGTAGGTATTTTTAAAGCAAAAAGATGGGTGCACAATTTCTGCCCATGGTGAATTAAATATCGTTACATGTTGCGAAGTTATAGCCAATTGAAAAACAAAATTTTTACGGGTTAATTTAATTAGGAAATTTCAAATTCATTTAGAAAATATTTAAAATTATAATTCAAAGCTCATATTTTGGAATTTTTTATATCTTTAGAGTAATATTTTGTAGATGGAGTGACAAAAAAATAGTCGTATCAAAGGAAGCACGTTAATATTGTATCGTTTTGTTAACTGACGCTCGGGCCCTTCAACAAAATATCATATGGGATGTAACTAAGATGAAGATTTCGCATTTTTTAATAACACTGTAAGGTGAAGCCTTTTTGGAACTGGAACGATTTTGAGATAATATATGGACATAGTTATATTTTTCATCTCATCAAGATGTTGTCCTGTAACAAAAAAAAAATAATATTAACATATTTGTAAATCGTGTGCATCATAAAGTATGCAATTTTAGCAGTGTAGCCCAGAAATATCTTTGAAAACAACTACCGAAGGATCTCCAATAAAAACAAACAAGAAAAGTGATGGAACGAAGGGAAAAAAAACAATAAACATATTTTTGTACTAATTTACAAACGGGAAATATTACACGCCGTTGAGCTTCATAGCGTTAGGGGATGAAATGATATTTTGCTGAAATTTCTCTCAGAAACGCATATTTCCTGAAACAAAAAGCCGTAAAGTGTTTTACAACGTCTTGTCTCGATCGTAAACCTCCCGCTATGTTCCACTCGCCGCATTCACTTCAAAATGTATTGTGGCTTTTTCTTTTTTTTGTACAATAAATTGTTTATGGGCTGCCACATTTCATAATTCTATCTAATGGATTGAAGTGGAATACATTTTGGGCTTATTTATGGAAAAAGCACACTAATGCGGCCGTACCTGACATGTAAAGGTTTAGCTAGTTCTAACTAAAATGTCGTTTGTTCATGCCCTAGCAGCAACACTTCTGGGCGTTCCATAAAGTGTATGTAGCGCACATGGGCTGTTCATCAAATCCCAGTAGCTGCAGTGTTTGTAATGATTTTTTTTGTAATTTTTAACTGTGATACATTGCATAGTATATTCAAAGAGAAAATAAACCAATTAGTAATACACATTTACATTATGATGCCATATTAATGTGTTATAAAATGATAAATTATGAACTACAAAGTTTTGTGTCGCTACTAGATGGCACTGTAGAATATAAATGAGATTGCGCCATAGAGATTTTATTACCGGGGTGCATATCTCGGACGCGTTGAGGTTGTATGTTAATTCTATTTTATACGATTAAATGCCTCTTCCACTATCTCATTTTGAACTAATATTTAACAAAAAGTGAGTTTAAATGGAGTTGGTGGAAGAGGTCTTTAGTATTAGATTGACTAATGTTGGTAAAGCATTAATATATATAACAACATAAGTGATACTCAAATAACATAGTTTATTAGAAAAAATTTAATTTAAAAATACTTCCTTTACAGATTTTCATAAAATTAGAATTCTACAGTAAAATATTTTGGTATAAGCATATATGGATAACGTAGAGATAATTGAGCATCGACTGCAGAATCCACACTGGGTAATCGTTTGGGTAGAGTCTGTAAGTCACACATCTTTGCACCCATATAGGGCCCCATGTACCTAAACATTATCATTCCTATATAAAACCCATAGAGGTGTGCCTATATGACACCAATATTCTCCGTTATAGGCTCCATACAACGCATAAAAAAACGTGTAGCTTGGATAAAATCAATCATACATAAAAAACATTATTTGTTTTGGAGTGTTTACATTATTCTCTTATGTGAAATATAATACGACATAATAAAAAGATATTTAAATTAAATAAACTACACGGTAGAGCCATGCTTTGGCCAACTTGGGTGCAGCACAAAAATGGGCCAGCGCAATCGGTTCGATACCACATTTTTATAGAATACAGACTTAAAGTAGCAGCTTCCGCTGTTGCATTACGTTCAGCGAGTGAGGTTCCATCACGGCACTCCTCTTTCTATTAACTTAATACCCTAATATCCTATTCCCACCCAATAAGCCGGCGACACAACGGTGGCTTCTCTTAGGGTTGCGAGTGTCAACTGGCGACGGTGACTATCCACCGATTTGAGTACTTGTTTCCTTCTCGAAAACGCTATGCAAAGAACTATATTAACACATAATCCATTACATAAGGCTTCAGTTCAAGGGAAGTTATTATCAGACGCTTGTCTGTAACTGTGTAGTTGTAGACTGACGGATTGACAAAATGAATATTAACACTCACTTCGATATTCGTCATCTGCCCATGATCGCGAATCATAATTTAATTTGACTGAGATTCTCGTGGAAAAGCCGACTCGAGGGTCGGCGGGGCTTGTATTTCGTAGTCATCGAAATTATCACAAATTTATTAGTAAGTGTTTAATAATAAAAGCACACTGGAAGTCAAAATTAGAGGAGCTATATACAAAAATATGAATTTATTTAAAATTCGTATTTTTGTGTATTCAAGGTTATTTTTTAATTCATGGTTCTCCGCTCTTCATGAACTGGTCATTTTTTGATTGATTAGAGTGCTATTTAATTGCGACGCCATTTAAAGAAGGAATGGAGGTGATCCATATGACTAGAAACCTTACGCTTTTTCTTAAATGAACGTCCCTGGTCTACATGACTTAACTGTACAATTAAGTGTCTCGTGGCTATCTTCAAGCCACAGCCCATTACGACGAACCAAGGCTTTACAATAATCCGGAATAGACGCATATGAAAGTGTAAACGATTGTTAGTGTTCGGACTCTAATTCTCTTATAATAATTAATGGCAAAATAAAATTATAACGGACTCGCCTCGACACCACTACCCGCACTTTATAAATCACACACCAGAGCGCAGGCCGTTCGTCCGGACAACTGAGCAAACCTTTTTAGCGGTTCACTTGCAAATAGCTCAGATGATAATGGGACATTATAAAACGTAAGCTACATTTATGACACTGCCGTTAACGACGTCACAGTGAGACCGTCCGAAGGTCGCCATACGGAAGATGAGCACCGGCGCCGGCCCGGCGCCGCGCACGCGCAATTTATGGAGTACGTGGTAATGGAATTTTTAGTTTCGGGCGTTAGAATATTAATTCTATATTCAAAAGTTAGCTGAAAACTGCGCTCGTCGTGGTCGTTCGAGGCGGCTAAAAAATTAAAGAACGGCTTTATTCGACAACTATTTCATAGAGCAAAATTAGTATGATGAAGACACTGATTTGTATTTATGAAATTTATATACCGGTAGCCTTTTGTATTTTGAGTGTTAAAAATACCTTTGCTCTGTAAAACAATGTTCATTGATTTATTGAAGGATCATCATTTTCGTGATTTTCATAATTGAATTAAAAACCACAATATAAATAATTGTATGGGCTTTCTAAGGTGTTTCTAGCTCTATTTTCGTTTTGTCGCCAGCAGTGTTACTGACTAAAATGGATTTCGATGCAAAAATGAAAATGAATAATCCAAAGGTAGTGATTAAAACATTTTGCATAAATTATTTTGGACACCCCGGCTCGCAGCGGACAGGTGATTATAAAATATTGACATCTGCTTCATGAAACATAATGTCAAAAGGTAACAATTTTAAAACTCGAAAATAACTAATGTATAAAAGCGTTTTTATTACAGGTCTCATAGGTAAATGCAGCTAAAATAAATAGAAAATATTTTTTAAATATCCGGTTGGCTAATAAATAATGTGCGTAACATAAAACTTTATATCGGTATTTAATTATTTTTTGAATAAGTGTTATTCAAATCCATTACCATCTTACAGGTTTTAAGATACAAAAAGTCAACCTTTAGAATGGTGGATACCATCGTCGGTTATCGCGTGCGTTCTTCCGCCGCCCCGCGCCGCGCCCCGCAGGCAGCAGGCGCCGGTCGACGCCGCAGCGGCGCTTATCGCCGACCGGCGCCCTGACGAGCCTGCGGCGCGCCGGCACTTCATGTTAACGGCCTTTTAACTGCCAAGACATTTTCTTTCGCGAACGTTTTGCGCGATCCCATACCTTAAAGTTTCGATCTCACTCGATTGTCCGAATAAGTCCAGAACTATCTAATATTAAATATTGTATGATTAAGAAAATGGTACGTAATGATAAATTATGCATTTTACGATGAGCCGACAGCGGTCAATTGTTGGATACCATACGTCCTTTAACTTTTTTTAAATGTTAGTTGTAAAACGCACCCGTATTTCAAGAGCGTAGGCAGACACCATACGTCACAGTGTGGCACAAGCTTTATACACCCCTCTTGCTTGATTGAAATACGTCAATCCTTTCATACGAGCTCGTCAATGTCTGCAACTTAAAATTTAGCCGTTCCTCAACATGTTTCCAATATAGTCTGCATAAATTGTGAAAGGCGTTCTTACCGACCCTTTCATCATTAACATACTTACGCATTCTACATTTTTTGTTCCGTCTAGTTTTATACATCTTTTCCAGATAGCAAAATCCCACCAACACCGCATTCTCTAGTCTATAGCCATTAGATATATCTATATATAGCAAAACTAATGACTACTATTATTAGTATTCAATACCATGGTTCTCTTATTGTCCTTAAAATGGAAGTAAAATATTAAATCCCATTCTAAATAGGATTTTATAGACAAAAATGAAACGAGTAGGTCAGTCCCAAAACTTCAATTCGCTCAGAAACAAAACTCGCCTCTAAAATTAAATGTTGTTTATTAACCCATACGTCTATAATTAAGTTTACCTAATTACCTATATGTAATAAATGCCATTTTTTTGATTTCGTACTTTCAAAAAAGAAATGGTCAGACAGATAGGCAAACAGACACGATAGTGGTTTTAAATATCCCGTTCAATCGTCACTTGTACGGAACCCTGAAAGACGAAATTTTTAACCAAGAAAGTAACTTAGGGTTTTCTTATATACAATAAAGTGTTTTCACACTAAACAGTTTCTCCTTTTTTTCAACTCACTGAAAAAGCGACTAATCAGTTAGTAGACAACACTAACTAAGCGCATATATTCTTCTTGCTTATCAGTTATGTTATTGTTAATTTTGAACTTAAATCAAGTCAAGCCACCCGCTCCGTGCTTCTGAGAGCGCGGTCTCGGACGCTATCACCGCACAGGTTACAGCGGTCGTTAACTGTCCCCAATTAACCCCTCTTCTGCGCGCTCCCAGCAATGTTTCTGGCAAAAAATTGCCTTTTTCCCTTTTCCATCCGGGTATTTATATTACGAAGCCGAACTAATGAACTGGTTCTAAGTATTATTCCACGAATAAAAAGATGCACTTTAAAGCTATCAATATGTGCCCTCGGCTTCATCTGCGTGTTTGTACTGACAAACGGATTCTAAAAATTCTTTTACTCAAACAGAGCTACATTATTTTTGACTAAAAAAGGCTAGTAATATTAGACTATAGCTTCATCCGCGTAATTTTGTTACGAGATCGATTTTAAAAATTCTTTCACAAGGAGAAAGAAAAAGCTCAAGTAATTTAGCTTATATTGTATACTATTATCAGTATTTGTTTCCGACTTTGTTCAAATCAAAGCTGTGACCAGTAGCGAAATTGAAATTGTGACCACTAGCGCAACAGAAATTAAAACTGGAACTCGGAGCAAAATCGACAACGGAAACAGATCAAAATCGAAAGTGAGACCGGAAGTAAAATTAAAAACCAGCGGGGTGGAAATCAAAAATAGGATAAGCATGAGAATGAAGTTTGCTATAGGATCAGGGTCAGTAGCAGCACTAGAATTGTAATCGATAGCAAGAATGATTGATATAAAAGTAAAAAGAAAATCATGTGGTGTCTTCAGAACACCCGGTTGGAACGAAGTTCCTTTCGCTATATGTAAATATATTTTTTAAATTGAATAATAATAATGAAATAATTATTATTTTATTTCCCTAAAATATTAATTATAAATATATTAATTACATTTATAATTAGTATTTTAGGGACAATAAAAGGCAATTATAATTATATGCAATGTCAATAAATTAAATTAACAACCTTTAAAAGCAATGAAACAAAAAATACAACAAAAAGAATGAAGGTGAATGATCATAAAATATTAAATAAAAGTTGTAATTAATATTTTGTTACAAATTGCCAAAAAAAGAATGCAACACCAAAAAGCCAACATCACGCAGTATTCCCAGGCGGTTACCCATCAAAGTAATAACTTAACTACTTAACTTCGATGATCAGACAAGAACCGATTTAGTCAGGACGGTATGGACCTTCCAATACATACGAGCGAAACCGGAGGCGGAATGTTAGTTCTAAATTAACAAATTCTGGAAGGATGTGCCTCAGGCGTGGGGTGATTAAAAACTGACACGACAAATAAACGATGTTGTGATGTCAAAATTCCATCGGCGCTATTGATGGCTATGTATTCTATTGCAACTATTGCACCAAATTGACGTCTTGACGCAGCAGATGCATGTGATTAAAATGACCACAATATGATTGCAGTTACCGACAAATTTGAAGTGGTTCCTACAAATAATTCTGTATTTTCCAACAAGCAGCCCGAAAATATGTTCTGAAGTATTCGAAAATATCCAACAAAAAAGTCATCACGAATGTTAGTATCAAGTTTTACCGGGGAAAAACAAGTAGGATGGGACATTAAATAGAAACCGCGAACGAGACGACGGATAAAGAGCACACATATTATGATGAGTGCCGCAAAAAGTCGTAAAAAGTCACATGTCGAAGTTTTAGCCTATGAAAACAGACTTTTAAACAGACATTAAATACCAAAGCGGTCGTTTGTCGCAACAGTTTTGTTGTTAAACGTCTATTAGATACTTCTGAACAAGGGCTTAAACGCTGAGTAAAAATTTTAATGACACGTAATTTAAACATATTTATATATTTTCATATGTGTACCTACAATTAAAAAATGTTGGAAATATGTGAGTTTTGCGAATTCTTCTATCCTGTGGATAAATCTATTTATAGCAGACAAACATAACACACAAATAGCCTGGTCAAAATAAGGCCCAACCTCAAAAACATGATTAACTTTCCTTCATATTTTGCAGTTTATTGTAACAGAAGTCGCAATTATTTAAAATTGAACATTTCCAAAAAAAGGCCAGTAGGTGATTTAAAAACAAATATTTTTGCCACAAAATATACTAAAATGACAAAATAACCGAGAAATATGGGCATTTTACTCTCATTGAACGAATGTTCAATGAATGTCATTTTTAAGGATTTAAAACTATTGTATTTTATTAGTAACCTAGCTGGTGAACTGTGGCTCTACATCAACACTAGAGTGTGTATTTGCTATCATCTACTAATGCATTATACAGTCTGGCTGTAATTTTTTCTCTCAGGTTTTTTATTTTATAATTAGATGAAATAAATTAAATTCAAACATTCTTTTTTTTATGTATCTAATTTATGTGATTATTTTGATTACACATGTGCACTTAAGCATATAATACAATTAAAAGAATATAGTTTTATAGTTAAAAATATGTCACATAAACAATAAATATTTAATTTTCGATTACTCTATTTAGTATGAAACATTCAGGTAACTTACTGCAATAAAAAAGTCGTTACTTTTCTCATTAAGTACCAAAACTTCATGAAAGTTTAATTAAAAAATTCACATAAGTTTAGCGCACTTAATTTTCAGCTTAGCAACAAATTAGTTGTACATAACAAAAATTTATTTTACAAAATACCAAATAGCAATTAGGAGCTTTTAGTTTATAAGACACAAATTAAAATTAAGGTATTTCAAAAAAAATGTATACTAAGCGCACTTTTTTTGTTATTAACTGTTGAGAATATCATTACGAAAAATTATCTAAAATATAGCGATTAAAACAGCTGTTTATATACTATGTAGAGCCAAATTATTTTTTTTGTCTAATTTGACTAGGCTGAATACAGATTATGAAAACTAATAATAAAGGATTTGAGCTTTTCATTAATAATTAGTTTTTAGTGCAATCTTTCGAATATAATCAATGTATTGACAATTCGTAGAGAGTCATATGACCATGTCTTTTATTAATGTGTCAGGTTTAATTGTCCCACAGCACATATACACTCTCCCACATTCGATTGATATCAAATTGGAAAGCTTGAAGTCCTAGTCCTCAGCTCTAACCCAACTTGGTTGGGGGCCTTTGACGAACACTCTTGTTGAGATCTAGATCAGGCATTTTTTTATTTTAAAGCGAACACACTGACCACTGATTTTACCACTTTCTTCTATTTCGGTCATCATTGATTTTTCATGATATACTTTAAAGTTCAAAAAGTAGGAAATTGGCATTCCTTCTGTTTATTGTAGTCTCCACGAATATACAAGTTCATTGAACGATCCATAAAAATACGAATCCCTCAATGAACTAGTATACTTAAAAACTTTAAAGGGTAAGAGTAGACGCATAAGCGTCACCCTAAACAGCTGGATTGCTAAAACATTCACACGTATAACGTTCGGTTATATACATATTTATTTCAAAACATCAATAAATAATTACATTGAATTATAAAAAAGTATACATTGAAACTATTGTATAGTACTGAACCAAACCAAACCAAACCGAGATTATACATTTCGCCGTTATTTTCATACAACGATGCCTATCTAGCGGTTCTGATATTCCCGTAAAATATTTTAATGACGTGTGCTTGATACATGATCCATTCAGTGACTCCAACATTATTATTTCGGTTCGGCGTTAACGAGATCATACTTAAATATATGGTGCACAAATAAAAAACAATTTGCGTGTTTCAGCATTTTGTTTGTCTTTTTATTATATATAAAGCAATATCTGAAATCAAAAGCAGTAGTCACTCAACGCTTGAAAGCTTTGTCTTAAAATGAAAAGGTATACTTACTGGATTCGATCCTGACTGCGAAGGTAATGTTTATTGAGTTTTAAAATTTCATACAACCGCTATCATTTATAAAAGCTTCAAGAATTATTCTTTCCCCATTTAAAATTTGTACATTTATATTTTGTATGTTAAACAAAAAATTGTTATTTCTTACATTTTATTAAATATGGAAATGCTAACAATGTTTGCGTTCTTTAAACGGCGCCTAGTTTTACAGAATGAAATGCGTACATTAAGAGTTTTCATTAATGTCCAGAACAAAGTTTTAAATGTTTACGGTTATATTTAATCTTATTGTTACAGCTGAACTTTCATGCTATTACGCTTAAGCCGTTTAAAGTAATTGCGTGTGTTCCGAGCGAGTTCCTAGCCAGCTTTTACGAAACGTCCACAAAGCTCGTGCGCAGTTTATGTCTGTAGCTCAAAGCTCGCAAAGTCACTTTATAAGTTCTCCAGTGTTCTTAAAAATGTCAGACTACTGCACAAGATGTGCATTTTATAGTTTGTTTTAGTAATTTTCAAACTGACAACAGAACAGAAGCGATTTAATCGCTTATGATATTTCCCATTTTCATTTATCTGTGTTTGCCTTATTAATAATTCTTCTAATAAAACCACAGTACATACCAACAATTATGTGGCTAATGATTTTGAGGCTATTATTATATCCGTTTATGATCATCGTCACGGTTGAAGAGCATCGTTCCACAATCTTTTATTTCAGATTCATAGAGCTTGAATGTTAAGCTCCTCAGGCTCGGTGAGGGTTGGGATCTGCTAAAAAACATTACCACCAGTGTGAAGACAAATAAACCAATGACTTGTCACGTCCTCCGAAGGCTGGCGTGAATGGTTTACTTTGACTTTGAAATAATTTAGACAATAGAAGTAGACCAAATTTAATAAAATGTCTTTCCATACAATTAGTTGCTCGACCGGTAACAAAATAAAACTAATACTTCAATAAATGTTCAATACGGCCTTAATATTTGTTTTAGATAAAACGAGTGGTAAATGTCGTCCTAGTGATAATGAATGGTGTCTTTAAGTCCTATATTTCGTAGCATCGGGATTCATAAACTTAAGCCTCAAATCAATTCCATGTGAAATAGTAATAGCCGTTATGAAGGACCCACCTTTGTGCTTCGTCAAGCACTTGAAAATGAGGCGTACTACTACAAAATCTAGGACTATTAAATTTTGAAAGGCGTAACTGTGGCTTTTTAATTACAATATTTTTTAAAGGCAAACCGCTTGTCAATTCCTTCTTATTGGAAAACTAAATTTGTCTAAATTTTGCGATAAAAGATTGCATTATTCCTCGTGCTTTTGGAGAGAAATGTACTGAAGAAAATTTGGCTACTGTCAAAAAGGATAAAAATGACACCAACGAGTCATCATCGATGTTGTATCACTATCAGGAGGTGTAATTTCTATGAATTCACCTCAAAATGAAAACAGGCTTTTATTGAACATTTGAATAAAGGTCAGAATCCATTTTAATGTTAAAAATGAATATTCTTGATATTAGAAATAGTTTTTCGGTGTTCAGCGGTGTAAGAAACATTGTCGACCTATAATTAGGGATTGTATCAAAAGTCGTTGACGACATTGAATCAGGAGAAGTATTAATTTATTATTACAAACTGTACGTGAAAGCGATATCAGGTAGTTAACTAAGAGCTTCAGCAATATTCATAGTAAAGCTTTTAAACGGCTTTGCAACTGAAATCAGACAATAAAGTGAGGTAATGTGCTAATACTTTAAAAAATAGATAAGCCCCGTTAAACCGCGTTGTGAGGGTTTTGTACTATAAAAATTATTTTTGAGAGCCGTACTAAATTTATTACTTGTTCAGTAATGTCGTTTAATAATATAGAATAGACCATTATTCGAATTCAATAAAATTAAATATGAACACATGCGATGCGATTAACATCAGTGTTTTACGCCTCATAATAAGCTCTACGTTTTACAATATTAAAACCCTTTAGGGAATGACAATTCATTCTTAAATTTATTTAAACTTGATTAAAGTTACTTAACGCCTAACCCACATCTTTTAAATTCACGTTTGTATAAAAGTCTAAAATTTTATATTAAAAATGAACATTTTTGAATTTAAAAATAATTTTTTAAATACAACATTTTAGCAAAATATGAAAATTTCTTTGACAAGAGAGGAAAAAAAAAAAAAATAATTTTTTCCGATGTCTGAAATAGCGTTTTAATATTGCTTTTTTGTCTAGCACCGATTATTTCAGATTTTTAACTTGCAAGCTTCCGATTAGGGGAATGATACTATTTGGGATAGCTTTAGCTATCAAAAGTATTTTTTTTTATTTCCCATTGCCTTACGCCCTATACAAAAAGAAGTTCTTTCAAGTAATTTCGCACGCGGTACACAAGAAAAAATGTTTAAGTGCCCTTTTTCGTAACTTGTCATAATTAATTTCAATAACAGGAAAACTTTTACCAGTAATAGGTAATTTTAAAATTGTTCCATACTTGAAATGTACAGTAATTGTCATGCTTGAGATAGATGCCCGTTATTTAGGGTGAAACAGTTACCTACCTTCCACCTTACGTATTTTTTTTTAACCTTTTACGTGCGGAACCCCAAAAATTATTTTTCTAATTTATTATTTCCTGCAAAAAGGAATAAACAAAGCGCGCGCTATCAGGGCCGCGATCGTTTTGTTTGTTCGCGTAAAAGAAAAATATTATGTGACAATAAATAATATCGTTTTGATGATTTGTAAGCTTTCCGTCTCAGGGTTCGGCCGGTTCGAAGTTAACTCCACGAGGAAGTCGACTTGTACGTTTTCGAAGCGTATAATTGACTGCCGTTGGTAATTGGCACTCTGTGACGTTCTTTTTTGTTTTATATGAGAATTTTTTTTACTGACCACCTACGTACTGACGGGTGCTTTTCTCAAGAAAATGATACCGAAAAGAAAGAATTTTTTTTAGTCTATTAATTATCCAATAAAACGATCGACTACTCGAGCTGTTACTATGGCCTGTATCTTTAACAACTTGTCTCAGTCGGCGATATATGTTGTTCATCAACGTCTCAGTTTTACATTATACATTCTCAAAGTTATGTAAAAATATTTAACACGTTTAAGAACCCCGTACGGGTATTTAAACGAGTACTCCTTTTTAAGTCACATACATAAAACTTTCCGATTGATAACGTATAGTTATCGAGCATCAGCTGATAGCAAATTACTTTTGTATGTGAGGCTAGCGGCAGTATTCTTTTGTAGGAAAACAAATTCCATCATAAAAATACGTAGTCTGTTATAGTTTGGAAACTTATCTAGTACAGAGACTTAGACTTTCAAAATTTGAAATTTTTCTAACGAAATCAGTTGTTATTAGTTTTCGATAACCTTTCAAATATATCTAAAAAAATCATGTAGCTGCATTTGTAGCGGTAAAAAAACATTAGTTATTACAATAATAGTTTTTTGATAGGAACTAATTACTAAATTACAAATTTTGCCCTGAAATAATTTTACAGTACAATGAACGAAACATTCAACATCTTGAATAACATATTCCAATGAGTCAGTCAGTGTTATTGAAAAAAATCTGTAAATGTATTAATATACATTATGAAAAGATTTAAAAGCGAAGGTACTGTATTTTATTATCTAATTGTATTTTTTTTTTATATTAACAATATAGTTAACTAACTGCGTCATAATCATATTTGCAAATATTTGTTTTTTTTTTATGTGATAAATATAGTTTTATATTATATCACAACATGAAATTCTGATATTATTCCATTTTCACATTTTTTTCAGAAAATAATGAATATTATGCTAATATTTCATTACGATAAAAAAAACCTATAATGTGACTGTATTGTCCACCTCTATATATATAACAAGCATTCATTTTTTTGGGCATAAAGGCTTATTTGTTACAAAAAAAATACAGCTTCACCTAATATTATCAAATTGTTCATTACGACTTCTTAAGATTAGATCGAACATTCGAAAAGCACCATTAAAATGCAAATAACACCTACAGTGAACCTAACTAAAATCTTATTTCCTCTCCTACAATTAATTTTAATCAAGAAAACTGCTCTAAAAGTACGCTAACAGTTATAAAAGCTCAAGGCGGTAACGGTCCAAAGTTACCGTTTCTTTTGTAAAAGGGCGAAAGTCGTTTCTCGCAATCCTTATCGGGAATAAGTAAAGACAATTTTCTCTTAACTTTCTACCAACTTAAAAGTTCGGCGCACTCCATGGCCCTAAAGTAAAAGGCGGTTAAACGTGCCAAAAGTGAAATTAGTGAAATATACAGGTTTATCTTAAAATTTATTTTGCGTTGTAGCAACGATTTTTTTTGTGGTATCGGGACAAGTTTACGAGGTTAAGTGAGTAATGCCTCTGTCCCTTACAGGGTTCCGTTTTGTTCGTTGCGTGTATTTACTTTATTCGTTCCTTCATTTCAGCCGTTTGACGTCGTCTAGGTTGCCGCGATGACCCTTTTATCAAGTCGTGGGTCCCTCTAGAGTGTCTTTTCTCACACTCAAAGTACAGTTCACTTCACGGTCACCATTCGAAGTCCTTCGCCTCAGAAATCAATAATTGTAAGAGCGATGTGGCGTAACCTTTGCAGAAGTAACTTTATTTTTATTATATTTTTTTTTTAATGACAACGTTTGAAAGGAATGTTTTATTAATATTAGGGTTTATCTGTCGTATATAGTCGAGAAATTTACTGATTAAGCCATTGCGTTAATATTCACGAAGCATTTGCTCACATGTGTCTTATGTCTTAAATCGTGTTTTTTTTTTCATTTTCTACAGACTTGGCATGTTGAAGGTTAAGAATATGGATAAATATTTATCTATGTACATGACTATATAGTAATACAACTGTAAATAAAAAACATGCTGAACAAACGTCCGCACATCAGCAACATTTAAATGTGTGCTGATAAAAATAAATGTGCTGTCGCGTTCCCACTTTACACAGATCGGTACGTCGTGAATAATATTTTAAGGTATGTAACATTGGGCACTTACAATTTCAAAACGGTATTTGACTAACATTAAGACGTTGTAACAAACTCTATAACCGTAAAAAAAGCTCCCCTATCTCGACGCCGTTTCTTGCGAGAAGCTGTTGCTTTAATGTAGAAAGTTTCGAGAAGGAATCATTATTGGAGTAGAATAAACGGCCAGCGACAGATGCGCCGCGCAGCGGTCGGCCCGCGAACGCTACGTGTCTCTCGCTTGCGCGTGCTTCATCTCGCTCGCATTTGATTAATTGAGCATAATAAAGGCTCCGAGTTTCAATTGTAGAGACGCCATTTCTTGTTTGTACAATAGTCATTGCGTTTGCCTTTCAGCGTTAGGCTCATGTTCGGGGAATATGTGTGTAAGGGTAAGAATACCATACATTAATAACCTACGACAACAACGCGGCACCGCCAGCAAAAAGATAAATTTAGGTCGACTTTTTTA
This sequence comes from Eumeta japonica, assembly GCA_005406025.1. Classification (NCBI taxonomy): domain Eukaryota; kingdom Metazoa; phylum Arthropoda; class Insecta; order Lepidoptera; family Psychidae; genus Eumeta; species Eumeta japonica. The sequence continues at coordinate 105,812 of BGZK01000898.1, forward strand.
TTAGGTGAAAATAATAAGAATGTAGCAAGCTTTTGCGTTTACTGCATTCTTGTTATTTTCAATGCAAGTTAACATATTAAAAAATAATTTTATAATGGACAGTGGTGTTTTGTGACTTTGTAATAACGTGTCGCTTACTAAAATCTGTTAAGCGGTCACTTTCTATGACCTCGTCGAAACTGCGATAAGCAGTTATTTAAGATCATTTTGCATTGATTGACACACACAAAGTCAAATTCAAAAGTTAAAAATTACGTCAATATTTCGATGTATTTCAAAACTCCAATCTAAAATTATATTTTTATGAAATGAATTTTCAATTTGGAAATATAAAATTAATAATAAGTACTCTATACTACTCTATAAATCTGTAGCGTCTGTCTGTACATTCAATTCTTTCCTAATCTTTTGTGATGTTCGTTTTACAACCAACTGACACCAATTTTGCAGTTTTTAAAATTCATTTCTGATTGTATTTCTCTATCTATTTTTATAACTCAAGAACGGCTTGACCGATCGTGTTGAAAATTGATATACTGTAAGAACATTTAATTACGCACATGATAGGCTACTTTATGTCAGTATATCTGTTTGTCTATCTGTATGTCTTTTTATAACTTAAGAAAGATTTGGCTAATATTGATAGGTATGTCAGTCTGTTTGTTAGTTTTTTTATAACTTGAAAAAATTGGACTAATCTTAATGAAAATTGATATACATTAAAAAGCATGTTATCGCGTAAATGATAAGATATTACTTGTTTTTCTGTTTGTCTATATATATACAATATATATTGTTTTATTACTTAAGAACGGTTTGACTGATCTTAATGAAAATTAGTGTAAAGTCAAAATATGTGATTAAGCAAATTATAGGCTACTCTCTGTCTGTTTTTTGTATGGTGTTTTATAACTTAAAAACAATCTCACTGATTGTAATGGAAATTGGTGTTCCGTTAAAAGATGTGATTGTATCAACAATAGACTACTGCCTATCTGCCTATTGGTATTTAAGTGTGTTATTTTATAACTTAAGAACGATTTAAGAGATCGTGATAAAAATTGGTATACAATAAGAGGAAATGATAGACCTGGCTGTTTATTTTTTTTTTACAACTTAGGAATCCGTTTGACCGATCTCCTACTTAGTACGAGTGATTTTGGGTTTTGTTATATACGGTCAGTTCAGTGAGTCCTCATGTGTAGCTGTATTTAACCAGTTCAGTCAGCTCTCGCACGTCGCCTCCCAGTTATTTCGATTAGCTCTGGATATTGCTACGTACGATCAGTCCAGGTAGTCCTCATGTGTAGCTGTATTTAACCAGTTCAGTCAACTCTCGCACGTCGCCTCCCAGTTATTTCGATTAGCTCTGGATATTGCTACGTACGATCAGTCCAGGTAGTCCTCATGTGTAGCTGTATTTAACCAGTTCAGTCAACTCTCGCACGTCGCCTCCCAGTTATTTCGATTAGCTCTGGATATTGCTACGTACGATCAGTCCAGGTAGTCCTCATGTGTAGCTGTATTTAACCAGTTCAGTCAACTCTCGCACGTCGCCTCCCAGTTATTTCGATTAGCTCTGGATATTGCTACGTACGATCAGTCCAGGTAGTCCTCATGTGTAGCTGTATTTAACCAGTTCAGTCAACTCTCGCACGTCGCCTCCCAGTTATTTCGATTAGCTCTGGATATTGCTACGTACGATCAGTCCAGGTAGTCCTCATGTAGCTGTATTTAACCAGTTCAGTCAACTCTCGCACGTCGCCTCCCAGTTATTTCGATTAGCTCTGGATATTGCTACGTACGATCAGTCCAGGTAGTCCTCATGTGTAGCTGTATTTAACCAGTTCAGTCAACTCTCGCACGTCGCCTCCCAGTTATTTCGATTAGCTCTGGATATTGCTACGTACGATCAGTCCAGGTAGTCCTCATGTAGCTGTATTTAACCAGTTCAGTCAGCTCTCGCACGTCCTCCCAGTTATTTCGATTAGCTCTGGATATTGCTACGTACGATCAGTCCAGGTAGTCCTCATGTGTAGCTGTATTTAACCAGTTCAGTCAGCTCTCGCACGTCGCCTCCCAGTTATTTCGATTAGCTCTGGATATTGCTACGTACGATCAGTCCAGGTAGTCCTCATGTGTAGCTGTATTTAACCAGTTCAGTCAACTCTCGCACGTCGCCTCCCAGTTATTTCGATTAGCTCTGGATATTGCTACGTACGATCAGTCCAGGTAGTCCTCATGTGTAGCTGTATTTAACCAGTTCAGTCAGCTCTCGCACGTCGCCTCCCAGTTATTTCGATTAGCTCTGGATATTGCTACGTACGATCAGTCCAGGTAGTCCTCATGTATAGCTGCATACAATGAGTTTGTCAGCCCACGCGTGTCGCTGCTCATACTTAATTTATTTATCCCTCGGGTATAGCTCTAATTTATTGCTGAAACGTAATCACTTTAATTAATCCTCACATATCGCCTTACACATTCGGTGCAGTCGGCTTTGAGCATCACCGCACACAAGCATTTAGTATGCTCTCGCTTGTCGCTTATATGCAATCAATACAGTAAGCTCTCGTCTGTCACGTACACGCAATCAATTCGTTTTACCGTTGCGTGTTACGGACAAATAATCAAATATTATATTCCACACTCAAGTGATTCGTTCGTAGCTTCGTAGATTCGTAGCTTTGAGATCACAAATGAGTAGCTGTATTAAAAATTAAACTGTAATTCTCTATCACGCTTACCTAAAACAATGCAAATTACGTTACTGGTATCTAGCAGTTAGGAATACATTTCGTAGATAAAATTTATAATTATGAACTACCTAGCTACATCGCAAATACTGTTATATCATCCGGCAATAACATTAGCAACGTATCTAAGTAGTTACTTTATTTAGTGCACACAGAGCTTTGACTTAGCAATATAAAAAAAATAGGAAATTGCGTGCAATAACATACTTGCAATCGTTTTTTTTTCCGGTGTCAATTTGTTGCCGAATTCACAACAATCGAGCAAATTTCTTCCCAACATGTTTTCATCAAATTAACGTTGGAATATCCTTTCAGTATTTTATTATAAACTGCCGGCCACTTTTCCACTTCATCTATAAGTTTTTCTACATCTTCCTCTGACAATATGATAAGATCTGCTCAAATGACAAGTCGCGAATTTGTCGAAACAAATGGTTTTGTCGCAGTTGTACGCACTCGCATACAATTTTATAGCGAAGCGAACAAGCGTTGGTCAGTTTTGGCATGGAACTGTTCGCGTGGTCGGTAGACAGTTTTGTCTTTGAAACGTCGTGTCGCCAATCGGCTCACTTTCATACTATTTCATAGTACACGCTGAGCATAAAGGCTGACTAGAATTTGTTTTATCGCTAGTGGGCGCTAGGCATTACAGTTCAAAAGACGCAACCTTTTAAATATAGGGCAGACCGACGAATGTTCAAACGGAGCAGGCTTCACTAATAGGGCGTCGTCGGTAACATTTGTGTTCGGAACCCTCGTAACTTGTGTCGTTCCTCACGTATTTTATTCCTCAGTTCATTCATCATTTATTACAACTAAACATAACGAGCGAACACTCGGCCGCCGCCATTAACACATTGTACACACCAGAGACAATGTAAAACGATGTCGGGGAATCGGCGCGGCCGTCGGCGGCTCGCGCTTTACGACCCGATAAACATCGGAAAATCGCGGCGTAATTTCATAACCACTCAATATAAAGATATTGGAGTCGTTGTAAGTAACGACCGTCATTATTACGGAATATTGCAGAGGTGATAAATTGAAATATAAGGGATGTTAGCAAAAAAGCGGAGGAGGAAATCTATGGATCTTTTGTATATTCGGATATGGATATTAACGTTTTTGCTGGAAATCTACTTTGTAATTCATGTCATTTCTGTCCGGCTAAATTTTTGTTTCGATTCAACACCACTAAAAGACGAAACACCACAAACAAAAATGGCTTTTGTGATAGAGCAGACTAAAACAAATTCAATACAACCAAAACATCTAGACGCTCATTATTTGTTATTTCTTTTTGTTATTTTCGTTTCATGAATGAAGTTGAGAGTTATACGTTTAATACTTTTAAGTGTCGTTTTTCTTGCAACAATATCCATAATTTTATATTCAGCTTATTTATTTGTTCATGGAAGGGCAGTTAATCGCAATCACTCAGTAAACAGCGAAATTCTATGCCTTTTCCAGACGAAATGTTAAGACTTCAGCACTATATGACATTTAGTATTTGCATAAACTAATATTATAGACTCATATCCACTAAATGAAAATTATTTTTTTCCCCTAAATTTTACTCAAGAATTATCATACATATTCGCGTACAAAACTTTCGTATCCTTAAAAGATATGTCGCTTTTTACAAAATTAAAGGAATTAAGAGCAAAAGATTGACCCTTTGTAAATGTTACATTACATGCGGGACAGGCGATAAATATTTGCATATAGAAATATTGACGAAACTTTTGATTTTTTTAAATATCGAAGCTGTGATTTCTATTTGTTATATCCTGATATATTAAATATAAAACACAGCTTCGAGACTTTAAAAATTTTAGGTATGTCGTCTTACAACCTGTTATTTTAGTTTGAGAGCTTTAGACCAAGAATTCTCCACGCTGCCCTAGTGGAGGTCGGGGGCAGCTGATAATCAAAGTACAAACAACGCCTCGACGTGGTTTCCAAGGCACAAAGCACGTGGTATGACTTCAAAGTATTGAAAAATCATCGTACTCTTCGCTCGTAATCAACTTCGTCTGGTTCGACCGAAAAATGCATTAGTTACCAATGCATTTTTACTACTAAGCTACCATTTCTTTCTTATTTATTATGAAAAATCCAAAAAAATATATATTAGAGACAATGTACGATGCATTAACCTACCAATTACGGCGCGGTGTGTTGAAGTCACAGCGAGCGACGTCGTTTTATGAAACCACTCCTAGGTTTTATCACCTCGTAAAATACTTTATTTGATAACACGAGGCAACTTTTGAAATTACATGATTTCTTCGGTCATATCAGATTCTACGTATTTTTCACAACTTTATACTTCGATTTAATAACGAACGTCAACAAGTTTAAAGTTTAAAGCTTATTTTGTCCGTTATAATAGCTTTTAATTACTTTCAAAACTCAGTAAAGCCATCGAAGAAATGTCGCCACTTTTTCGACGACTGCATTTGGTTTCTATTGCACGAGTACTCTCTCGCTCGCTTACAAAACGCATCAATAAATGTTCCTTAAGAAAATTGAAGCATTGATTGGCTTCTTACAAACAGCTAATTCTATGACCCTATTTATTACATATTTATTTTACTGTTCATTTACGTGATATTCACAATCGGTTCTTTTATTAAAATTGATGCTAAAAGATTTAAAAAAATGCTAACGCAGATTAATAAATATTAATGGATTGTTTTCGGTACAATCTAATAAGAATCCTATGAAAGTAATACCATATAAAAATCTTTGGTCACTTAGGATGTTTTTTTTTAACCAACACCAAGTATATGTAAACAGATGATCACATATGCTTGGTACTTTCCAAGAATTGAAACATTTTAAATAGAATTCAAAACTTACAAATCAAAGTTTCATGTGAAACATAAAAAAGATACCGATATATTACCTGAATAAATAAGAAATGTTTTTTTTCGCTTTTCTGAAAAATTCAAATAAAGTTTATATGGTGAAGATATGGTAAAATATTTAAAATGTGTCATTTACATTTACCAATTTATCACATCACACAATGGCGCCGATAGCTAAAAAATTTTATCAATATGAAAATCTGTTGACATTGCTTAGTATTACTTTATCCCGTTCACTATATTTGACACTAATTTACTTTCACTGTGCAATGAGAACGAAGCTAGCATTATTAGATAGAATTGTGTTCTTGGGAAGTATAAAGCTAATAGAAATATAAAAATTAATTCAATTTTTCCAGAACTATCATGATTTCAATCGTGTAAGATTACACTCATCCGCCTGCTGAAACATACACTTCCACAGCCTTTTTATTTCAGCAAAACTGTTATCAGAATCGAAGGAAATTGTGATTTACCTACGTACCTACATGTTTTAGTTTTCGTTATATGTCACACTGATGAATTATAAGGTTAATAGTGATGACTTAAAATTATTGTAACTCGTCCTTTAAATTCACAATTGGAAACAAATCTCTTTGAGAGATGCAAAAGGTACAAATTGTAATCTTGCATGCGTAACGTATTGGCTCCCGAGACAATAACAGGCAAATTTATTACTTTCATCTTATTCTTCTGTAGATATTTAAGTGTTAATGCGAAATCGTTTTAAAAAAATAAATAACGAAAAATATTAATTAACAAAGTGAAAATGATTTTTAGTGATAGCTTCAATTACGGAGTTTAGAGATTTAAATATGTGATCATTATAAGAGCTGATTTTTTTTTAATCTAAATAAGTCTTAAATTGAAGTAAATTAAATATTTTAGCGAAAATCAAAGACTCTGGAGATTGTAATTTTATTTTTATGAAATTTGATTAGAAATCAGTAGTCAAACGCAGAAGCGCTCATTTACTAATTTCTTTTCACAAGATATTCAACTTAATTACAGATCACTACATCGAATTTAAGCAATCAATTCAGTAAAGAATTTTAATAAAACCTATCTATTTATAACTTCAATAGAGGCAGATATGTATTTCATAACACGAGCGCTACCTTTGAAGTGAAATAACTGAAGCAGTTATTCCGAGTTAGCTTGCGGAGTTGGAGTTGGCTAGTTGTGTGCCTGTTACTTTCAGGTGTTGTATACGGCACGCAACATGTGAATAAACTTACAAAGTCATGAAGGTTAGCGTATAAGACTATAGACTTAGATTAATATCTATATCACAATGTGATTTGACAATTAACGATTATATTACAACTGTATAGCTTATTTGTTAAAGTTTAAGAAAGACAGCTTAAAGTTAACAACGAAATTGTAAGTAATGGGTATTTTGATTCAATAGAAGATTTTAAGTTTTGGCTAAGCCTATATCGAAGTTATTTTGTAACGTCAAACCATTGTCAATGACCAAGTTGATATCTTTTCGTCGATTTTCAGTTTTGTTATGAATTTTATCATAAACTTGTTAATTATCAATTTAAGAAAAACTTTAAGTTTTATCCGCAAACAGGTTTTTTTTTCATTTACGTAAATGTCTTAAAGAGACAGAAATCGCGTTGGAATAGAAATAGAAAATGAAATAGAAAAAACTCACTTGAATATTTTCGATATTTTTTTCATATTGCTATAGAATAAGAATGCAAAAAATGGAGTGAACGAAAAAATTCATGGAAAGCTACCCCACATATCTTTTTAATAATCTCTTTGCATGACATGAGACACCTACATGCAAAATTTCATAAGATTCCATGGTAAAATTACAGGTGCACGAACGGACGGACGGACAGGACGAAACTATAAGAGTTTTTTATTTACTTGTTTTACGAAGCTATAAAAATTGCTCGCAGCAATAGCACTCGGCCTCGTTTGGATGACCGTAAAATTCTATGGGAGACTGTAACCGCGACCCGTGTGTATTACTTTACAGATTCTGGCTAAAATTTGCTATCGCGGCCGTAAATAATTTCTTAGGCGTCGACATATTAGGCCAATAAGCCTGGAATTCAATTATACGTGTATTCGGGGAGGAAGACGTGTATATTGCCGTTTAATATATCGCCCGCCGCGTGCGCCCGCCGCGTGCGGCCGCGGCTGAGCGGCGTTCATATGTTACTGTCGAACTGGTCGCGGACGATGAATGCTCCGCTCGGGCCCTCGTAGGGCCACCATGTTCTAGGGCCGTTGAGCGGTCGCTTTATGGCTCTGATTGTGTAATTGTGTAAAATTAAAAAGTTGTTTTTATTGTGTATTTTTCGTCGGAATATTTATTTAAAGAAAAATTATATTCTCGCAAAACCCTTTATAATTGACATATAAAGAAATTGTACCAATTATGACTTTGTTTACGTAAAATAGATTTATTGAACGTCTCATAATAAAATGATTAACATTACGTTAAAACAATTTTGAGTATGGTGATAAACGGATAGACTAAATTTTCAAGATGTGTTGTTTTCATTTCAAAAGTATCAAACATAAACGTTGATTTGCGGCCGAGTTTGTGATAAAAAACGAATTAACTTGAATTTTTGAAATATGAACTATTTACTTGACTTTTAAGTATTGATTTTTAACATAAATATTTAAATAAGGTGCCATAACCACGCTTCAGGTTTTATAACTTCTTTTAAAATTAATACTAAATTATTTCAATATTTATTGACACAGTGTAAGTTTTCAACCCTTTAGTTTTAATTTTTGAAAGCTAAAAAATTAAATAAAGACTAATATTAATCACTTATCTCTGTATTTTTAAAAAAAAGCTAAATAACTTTAAGCAATTTAAGCGTAGGTATATTAAAAATGGTATGGAATAATTATATTTCAATAAAACTGCAATTAAGTTTAGTATTAATGATGACAACTTATAGCATTACTTACATTACTTTTCAATATCAATAAATAAATTAAACATTTTAAAATTTTTACTGTTATAAAATCTGTTATTAGGAAAATGTAAAATTTGTTGGTGATGTTAAAAAAATTACGAACGATTGCTGAAATAAATAGACAAGGACTCTGCGAAAACATAATAAAGTTAGCTTTGATACCCTTGGTTTTTAAAGGTAGTACGCTAGGCATTTAAAAGAAGATTAATTCGCTTTTTAAAAGTGTTTTTTAATTATTCCTATTAATATTTACATTTAGTTCGAGATTCGTGACATTACTTAGATTTATTGTAATTTCCCTGAAACGCAAAATGTATATTTATAAGAAATTCCCAGTTTTCATAAGGAAACTAAAATGCCTCTTAAACGCAACGTTCACGGAACATAAAAAAGCAAACGAGGCGCGTCCGCCGCCGCGCGCGAGCATCCGGCGGGCCGTTGAAGCGCCTTATAGTGCAGATGCCTGTATTATTACCGCAATGATGTGAGCGCTTACATAGCACTAGATTCACTGAGCTGGATTTACTTAAAGCCGTATGTACACGTTGCATGGCTCCAACGCGTACTAGCAACGCCAAATAGGAGTTCCAAGCTACGTATGCCGGAGTTGGCAACATCGCAGCAAACCCTGAATACTTTAAACTTTACAACATTTTTATATACTAAACAATAAAATTTTTCGTCGGCTTTGACATGAGGCGCTCAATCTTATCAGCGATTGCCCATACATTATTGAATGTAAACGCTTTATTAACGCCGTATCCTCAAGTAGCTTACAAACTTTATTGTTCAGTTAACAGTCGATAGTGGATTATGCCAGTATGCCAGTAGTAGCGTAGTATAAAGAATTATGTAATTTAGAATTATTATAGTAGTGGCATGCGTGAGTTCTATATATATTATAAAAAAAGCTGCTTTACTAATTTGCTTAAGACCCTAAAATACGATTACGCGACAGTATACCCTGCTAGGAATGATAATTACCTGACAAATAAGCGTCTCGCTATATTCTTAGACTGATTCTTTGTTGACTCCTGAGATAACTCTTAAGAGTTGTGTGTAAAATTGTTAAACGAGCTTATGTTTGCGTCTACATTGTCTTACACACCAGAAATGCCGAGGTCTGTAACGGAACATGTCTAAGTAGATCAGTGAGGTAGAGTATTTTTTGTATTCTAAACTCTCCCCCAAAAAAAATTGTTGAGGTTGTACTTTCGGTACTTCGTACTGTATTTGAGCGCTCGATTGATTCAAATCAAAACTTACGAAAAGATGATTTGAAATCACTGACCCGCTGATTTCTAATCAAAGCCACAATGAAATCGCAATATGCGTAAACTCTTATGTGATACATTAATTTATCTAAACAATCCCCCGACCATAATGCTGTGTCATATACGTACACCGCACGCCACGGCCCTCGTAAGTCGCGGCGCCGGCCTGCGAGCGTTTATGTGGAGACCGCTCGTCACAGAACATTTAATCCGTGTCGCTGCTTATGCAATTTACGTGCTGTAGTCAGCCATGCACTAAACTCCATGACAATCTAAATTAATACCTTACAACGTCCTTCTAGACAGTTTATCTATAACATATATAAATTTGCTGAATATACTTTTTTTCGTAAGTATACAACTTTAAAAAATGTAGAACAATTTTCAAATTTTGTTTGATTTTCGTTTTTTTTTTTAATTTTAGGTGGAGCTAACAAAATATTAACTTATAAGGTCGTTTTATTAATCGTATAAGGGTTATACACAAAGTATAAACGAGTTTGGATCTTAATAATAGAAAATAAATCTCTAATAAATTTAAATCTCTATTATCACTTTAAAACTATGATGGATTTCGAAGAAAGGATATGAAACAGCGAAAAAGTATATTGTTTTTTTGTAACAAACTACGTGTTGTCAAATGAAGCTACAATCGATATCACAGAGCAAAGAAAATATCTGTTTACGTATTATTTTAAATTAAAACTATGCTCTAAATATTTAATTAGAAACTCCTACGGTGCTCCGGCACCTACAACGACCAAAGCGCACTTTACGCATTGCCGGCGCCCGCACCGTTAGCTCGGTCCACGGCCAAATAATATACCATCTCCATGTCTCGGTGACTATACGTCGCAAAGAAAAAGCCAATTTTCCTTCAATAAATCTCGCTCTTTGTTAGTGGATTGTGACATCGCTCCGGCCAATCTTGTTGTTGCTGGAGGAACAAAAACTAATTAAGCAACGGGGAGAGACATCAATTAGGGTTGAGGTGGCATAAAAAAGCGGTCGATTCCGCTCCTAACCGCTGTCCTGTTTCGTGGCCAATCGGCCGTGCGCGCGCCGGCGGAGCGCCCGTCTACCGCAATGATTACGTTTTTGTCGATAACCTTCGTACCGACACATCGTCGGGATAGTGATTGCTGTTGGAATATCGATAATGTGTATCATTTGGTTTCAGTAAATGTATTACAGCACGCGTATATAATCGTATCAAACGTATAATCAATAACAAAAATTTGAAAAGTATTAGGGTTTTCTTTATTTAATCACCTTCAAAACAAAGAAGAAAGCAATTGAAACAGTTCTATACTTGACTGCATGCGAATGCAGTGAATCTTAAGCCGCCCATGCGGGCCGAATATCGCTTGAGACTGCTAACGATCGTTGCCACAAAAACAACGGATGGCTTATCGTGTCCTGTGAAGCACATAGCAAAGAGTTCAATACGGCTAAACTTAAAAATTCAGTGGTAAATTCACGCGAGATTAAAAACGCAACTGTCACCGCTCAATGGAGTGATTACTTTTATAGAATAATTTAAAGAGGAACTCCTCAATGTCTCGTAAAACACATTATTATGAGAATTATGCTGCTTCAAAAAAAATTATCGCATATTTGAGAGTAATAAATTAATTCCACTGAATCAAAATGTAGTCAGTTTAAACTTTTGACGTGACAACGTCTTAAATTAGGTTGCGGCTGGGAGTCACTTATGAAAATGTAACGCTCGGTAACGTAACGATGAGTCACCGAACGAGAGAGGCCCGCCGAATGCCTTGCGTCTCCCACTCAACTATGATCGGTCTGCCGCGCGCAGCACTAGAGAATTAGTGCATATTAAATGTATTGCAAGTTATTGTATGTATATTTGTATATAAATACGTATGTATGTGTAAAAAAATAAAATTTTGTTAATATGAAATTCAGTGCGAGATTCTTTGTATAAATTAATGTTTTAAATATAATTCTTTGTATAAATAAATGTTTTAAATTGTTACTATTATTTCATCCTTCTTCCTACTATACGAATGAATATTCACATTAAAATGATTTTACCATTCAAAGTCGTTGTCACGTAAAACTTTCGCCCGTATACCGACTTTATTTTCTTATTCGTTCAAATACTATTTTGTCATTGATTCAGCAAGTTTCTTTCTTTTGTAGAGTCATAACAATTTAAATTATTAATATAAACTAAAGGAAGTATCGACTTCATTTCCCCTGTAAAAGTTTCGCTTTTTCATATAACGAGCCGTCGATGCCGCGCCACTCGCCTCATTTCTTCTCCGTTTAATTGCAGCGGTCAGCAGACCGGACGGGAGTTCCACAAAGCGGGCAATAACTTAGTGTGAAAAATCGAAACAGTTTTCCAATTCATTGGTAGTTTAATCGAGTACAAAGTTTTTGTTAGAATATTCCGAATTATGGAAGCAAATATATATATTTAATACTAATACGTTGTTTACGTTCTTTGAGTTCATTATTTCATAGAAAATAGCTAGAAAGTATTTTTTTAGTATTCTTTAGAAATGACATCTTGTCTAAAAAGCGCCTAAAGTGATTTTGTTCTCTACTACAGACTTTGCTATTTTCACTAAGTCGATAAACGAATCGGATACCGAAGATAATGCTATAACTTCACAACATAGAACATAAATATATTTTATATTAGTAATAGTATCACAATAATGTTATTTATTTACAATGGGATCCACATATAAAGACAACAGCGAATGAACTAGGCTTTGAACTTTTATCAGTTACACGAATTAGACAATTAGCTGGTGCTGAAGGGATTAGGTTATTTTAGCTACTTTTATACCATAGTGTCATGCGTTATTTTCTTGTCAGAGAGAGTTACTGACTTAATATATTGTTTTTATTTTACACAAGAGAGAGATTAGAGCTATTAGAATTTCAAAGTCTAAAAGAACCTAAGAGTTCATTTCAAGAGAAACAAAATTTTCTCTGCCTATTGTTATTAGATCTACGAAAACATATTGTATTTATGTTTGCGATTCGTATCTACTCCCCATCAATACTGTCTCTAAGGTGGGTGACCGTTGCAGCGTAAAGATAAGAACACAAAATGTGCTCACGATTCTTCTGTACTGTCTGTAAATTAATAATTCTTCTGTTGGTTACTATATTGGTCTTTTAATAAAATTTCTAATGAAATAACAGTATTGAAGTATTTGACTGCCTCATTTTCTTCTTGCATTTCCGAATGCATGGTGAATAAACAAACTTGTTTTAACTTTTAATGAAAGTGGGATCCTTTACTTGAATATTTCGTAACTTAAAATACAGTACTTTTTGCAAACCTATCCTCATCTCATTACCTATAATATTATATTAATATTGTTAATCGTTATCACTCATTATTTTACATAATTCGTTGATTAACTGTGCTTTAATTTTGAAGCTGGTCAAGGGGTAATTAAACCATGGCACTAACCTTAAAATTTCCCATAAAGCCTTGTTTCAAACTGCAGCACCGACGTAATGACTACGTGAAGTGCCATTTTGCAGTCCCCTATGTTACTACTCCTATTGAAAGTATTAAAACGAGGATACGCGCTCCACAACTTACGAGCTATTAACTCGCTATAAATGTTACGGCGTTATAAAAGAATATTGCATTAATATGTGATTAGATGTAGACACATTTATTTTCCGTAGGAATAATAACCTTGTACATGTCAATGAATAGATAATGCAAGTCGTTTCTGCGCGTAATACTCGTCATCGAGCTCTAAAGAGAAAAATAGCTTCTTATTAGATCAATGGGTGAAAAGAATGTATTATAGTAGATTCACAATGACGGCGAAACAGTGAAAAAAAAAACTATAGTCACCTCGCAACGCTAGCTCGTTAAGCTCGTTATATGTAAAAAAAACCTTATTCTTGTACGAGGTACGTTATTATTCCTAGGTTTACTATTGCCCGGATAGAATGCTTATGGCTGAATAGCAAGCATGTAAATGAAGTGTCTTATGTATGAACATATATCATAATATTCACTTTGATACGTAATCTCTGCCCTGCCTACTTATTGCCCCGAGTCCCGTATGAATTTCAGTTGAAGATACAACATACAAATATTTCTTTTTTGCGAAAACTATTTTGCTGCTTATGACAACAGTATTTAATTTAACAAACCATTAATGTACTAGGAAACAATGAAGAATACTTGTTGAAGTGTCAGATTTTTAATCTGACACATCAACATCAACAGAATCAGCTGAGGTGCTTTTAATCACCTGCACAATGCTTTTATTTCAGATGTTTTGTCTTACTTTCTACAAGCTAGTTCAGTGCATATTGGGTGTCGTTGTTGTTAATTTGATGAAAATGTCCTGGGTTTATGGTTTAATATGCTACTTTAATTCGACTTAAATGTAGCTCAATTCACCCGCAGTCAGCCTATTCATTGGAAAGCAACACGCTCAATCATTCAGCCATCACCTAGATCGATAAGGTGCATTTTTACGACAAATTATAATTTTTATATACCGTTCTACTTTTATCAAACGACGAAATTGTATTCCTCTATTTCATATGCTCATGTTAATATTTGATATATTTCTAGAAGCACTTAGAAAAGTGTCTCTGAGTGACTGTTTTTCATAGAAAATAATACTAAAGATCGTCATTTTATTATTTATTATTATGTGCATTAGATCCATTCAGATTTTCTCTTTATCAATTTTAGCGTGTTAACCTTTTGTATTGTCGTGGGCATTTTGTATCGTCATTTTCACTAAGAAGCGTATGTGCTTGCTGTTTTGTGCAAAACTGTAATAAAATGTCAAAGCGCTGACTGACAAAAAGCGTAAAGATATTTTATGTCACTTTTTTATTATCGCATGTAGTTCACGACACGTGCTTTATTTCATGTAACAAATACAGCGTATCTAACATAATTGAAGACATTTCTAGTCCCTTTCTAACAACAAAATCAAGCACTTAAGTGTGTCCACGCGTTGTACCTGAGATTAACTAAATATTATAATACAAGCTTTCACCCGCGGCTCCACTCGCGTGGACATCGAATAAATTCTTTCGTCTTTTACATAGACTGATCACGCTATCAATCATAGTCCCGATATTGTTCTTTCTTTCCTTTACAGTTCTGTCTTCGCTTTTGATTCTCATTATAGTACCGATCTAGATTTTGGTTCAAAAGATACATAATCCATCAGCGGTTCTGTCCGCATGAACATAGAGCTAATTTCTCATCTTTCATATTATACAATAACGTTATCAACCATGATACCTATCTCGGTTCCGTTATTGATTTCATAACAGGAGGAGCCTTAGTAATGCGCTATTTTTTAAATATGAAACGATATAAGGAGCTCTTGATCCTGATCACAATTCCGATCCCAGACCGATGTTAAATTTGAACCTCTGTTTATCATTGATGTTAACAATAACCAACCAGCATAAAGCATTCGTTATATGACTACGCAAGCAAAGTCAAGAGTAAAAGCTAATATATTTATAAATTATGGTCTATACGTTATTCTGATGTATGAGCTATATTACTATAAAATTTCAGCTAATTCTGTTCAACTGTTAAAGCTTGATTGAGTAACAAACATACAAACTTTCACATTTATAATATTAAAAGAATTTTAAAATACTGATGATCCCTGTCAAATAATAAAATATAGTTATCATACTGATTCATTTCTATTGGAATGTAGCGATCTTTGATTTTTATATAAGGCTTTTAAAGCGAGCGAAGCTACGGATAAAAGCTAGTTAAATATATACTTACTGAAATATACTTACTGGACTGCTAGATAGCGTTGAAATTGCTAGATTTTCAAATTTTTTGACGAACTATCATACCTGCCAAAACAATCTTTTTTACCCTCCGTAAAAAGTAATTATTTTTATAAAAAAATTTCTATGTCTTTTCTTATACCTTTGAAAATATGTGTACAAAATTTCATAATGATCTGTTGAGCAGTTTTTACATGAAGGCGTAACAAACAAACTGACCTTCACATTTATAATACTAGTAGGGATTGAGGTCATCACTTTAATGCGTCAAAAACAAACTTCCTGAAGAGAAGGAGAATTAAATATAAACATAGTAACTTACACTCGCGGCTTCGCCCGCGTGTACGTCACATCTTTCATCACTTATATTGACGAATCACTGAACCATAACCCGATATTATCTCTACTTCCGATTTCTGTCCGGGCTCCTTTTTTGCTCCCATTTCTGGACCCTGTGTAGACTCCGTTTCCTTTCAAGATGTATATAATTCACCCTCAGCTTCGGCCGCGTGAATATAAAATAAACTCTTTAATCTTTTGAATCGGTCTATAAAGTCATCAACCATATCGATTCCAATCTGAATTCCGTTTTCCCTTCCATATACCAGAAAAACTCATAAATCTGCATTGAAAACATACGTAACACCGAAAATATTTTATTATAAAACGATCTCACTTACACTCAATTGAAGATCTTGAGTTTGAATCCCTGTTGAACATTGTTGTTTCCAAAAACCAATCAGCGTAAATAAAGAATTCGTTCTACGATCATGCAAGCAAAGTCGTGACAAAAATTTATATCTTGTAACGTATAACCTATTTGCTAGTCTGATGTATATATTATATTATTGTACAGTTTCAGACAGTTCTGTTGATCTGTTAAGGCGTGATTAGATAATAAGTATTCAAACATACAAGCTTTCACATTTATTTTATTAATAGGATACACAACTATATGATATTTTCAAATTTTGCAAGAGATTGTATCTGGAACCCTGATCATCACACATACGTCTGTTTTTAATATAGTGGCCGTCTTCATTTACTAAATATATTTATTAATTTTTAATGCTATTTGAAGATCTATTTTAATTTAAACTTTACTAGTTTCGTCGGCATGCACGCACGTCACGAGTTCGCTTAAATACTGAGATACATCTTATCGCGCTTAGGGTTAAAGCAGTCGAACTCGCATACTTATAGATAATATCGTCAAAGGTAGTGTGAACAATTCTGGGTAGACTTCCGCGTCGTCGAGCTACGAGCGCGTCAACGCAGAACGAACCGGGAGCAGCCGGCTGGCGCCGAGGGCGCCGTAAATTGAATCAAGTCGCGATTTCAAAAACACATTTAATATTCAGCCGTCGTCGAGTGTCGTCTGAAATGTTTTTAAATCGGATTCGCCCTTTTACGCGAGCACGAAACAAGCGTTTTGTGCCCGAAAAAGTCGCGACGCGAGAACTCCGTAATCCCCGCGCGGGGGGCGCCGCCGTTTCTCCGCGCGGAATTTCGGCGTCGCACGCCCGATATCCGGTGTCGGCGCGGGCGCGGCTTAGCGGAACACGAGTAAGCCGGGAGACGTGTTTGCAGTAGTCGCGAAATCGCGTTACACGCTTATCGTTTAAGTCTATATTATCAGAAACCGAATCGATCTCCCGGACTGAGAGAGCGAAGCCTGCCAACGTTCGGTTGGTATTTTGCGAATATTATCTCTTCCCATAAAGTCATGAATGGCGACTCCTTTTATTTTAGAGACCTTTTATTAAAGATAATTAATTTGAATTACTATGACACTCAAATAATATATATATATATATATATTCTGTGGACACCATGCATATATATTCTGTAAACACCATAGATAAATATTAGTGTTCGGATAAGTAGCCTAGTCCAGCGGATGATACATTCCTCAAGAACAAGAAAACGCTACTTTGATACCAAGTTTAAGAATCTATGATTTAATTGAGTGGAGACACCGTTTGAATGTGTGCGTCGTGTATGGTATACTATGTACGTACACACAATCGATACGACTGTGTGGGTATATAATACTCTACAAACGAATGCACCGCGCGCCGACGTCTTCTTTAATCACTAGGGAAGGAGAAAAGGATAACACACGCCCATCTCTATTTGTTTTCCTTCGATCATGACATAAACCAATACAAGCCTACCCCGCGGTAGGCTTCTTTAACCCATACTTACGTAAGAACATGAATTGAATCATTTCATTTAACAACGAAGAAAAGTTTAATTAGCAAAAAAATGAAAATATGCGTAAAACAAGAGTATGAAAAAAAAAAGAGAAGTGTCCTTGAATATTCGATTAAAATGAAGTTCCTTTCGTTTTGTGCTATGCTATATAAAATAACAGGAATAATGAAATTGATTAATAACGTTTGAGAGTAGTAAACGAGAAATACAAAATAATATCATAAGAAAAATATTCATTTGCTCAAAATTGGATATAGTACACATTACATAGTAAATTATAAGTTGTAAAAAAATAACTGAATACAGCATTAAACAGCACTATCGTTTCATCAAGTTACATACACAAATATTTATCTTCTGAAATCAATAATAGATGTCACTTCTGTAAGTATAAAATGAGTTTATTAAAAATTTAAAATTGAAAACTCTATTTCCAGTACCGAATAAAAATCGAAAAATAATCAAAAACATATTATCTCAAAGACGTTATTATTCATTGCAAATGCATGTGACATGATAATAAATAGATATTATTAACAAAATATTGAAAAACGAAATTAGCGCCGAGCCACGATAGGTTGTCTGTCGTACTTGTTTAATAAGCTAACGTCTGTTAGAAAGAGATAGAATCACTGAGAGACGAATTTTACCTCACGTGACAACATCTATAACTGATACCTATCGCATGCCGCATTAAGGAACTTTATTGTAAAAATGCAAAAAACATATAACAATACACATTGGATTAAATAGAGGATCGTAGCCAGGTACCTTTTTTTTTATAAGAAGCTGTCGTCCTAAAACGTGCCTGTGTGTGTGTTAAAACGACTATTATCTGGTACTAATAAAGCGAATTTAGATCAAAAATTTTAGGTGCGCCGTGGTCGCGTACTATTGGTACGCCTGCCTCTGGAACGCCCCCCACATTGTGTGTGGACTTGGCAAGCTCATATTGCTTAAGAAAGCCGTCGCTATCGTATAAGACGTGAAATAGTATAATCAAAATGAGACGGTTTATATGATACTCTTATTTAACTCCATAAATGAAAACCCGTTGATTTTAAGAAGACTGGGATAAACACTTCTTCATCTTTTAACAACGTTATAAAATTACAGCCCTATTTTTCTTAGAGGCTCGGTCGAGTAGGCAGTTAATTAAAATGCTTCGGCCCTATTGGATGGGGGAGGCGGCGCCCCCCTTTCCCTCCGACGACTTTCTAATAGAATAATCCTCGGATGATCTTCATAATTTTTAACACATAATACTGACACCTACGTTTCTCTTGTAAAGGTAACATTTTGAAGTAACTACTGTTTGGAAGCTTAATTCAAAGTTTTCTTAATTCACTTTCACTTTTTATCAATAAAAGGATATCAATTTATAGTTTATCATCATTAATAATACGTGCTATTATTTATAAGATGTTTTTTTATGCTATTTGCGATTGGCACTTGGGCAAGTTCAAAATAAAAAGGTTTTTAAAGGAGCTAATACCTTGAAACCGATTTTCACCTGATGCCAAAGTTGTCTTTTTCCTAAAGTTGAGACCGCCACCGTTAGTGCCTATAGATTCACCTGTAAGCCGCTATATCGTTTATGTATTCCAAATCAAGGCCACAAAATAATCTGTGGACTTTCTTTTCTATAAGACAAAAAACTCAAGTGAATCAAGTGCAATACCCTCTGTATTACAAAAGTTCCGAAGTGCTTTGTTTAGTTGAAAAGTTTACATTTTCGAGAGGAAAATTGTCAATAATACGAAAACGTACTATAATTTCGTTATTATACTATATTTCACGTAAATAAATATTTGTGATGCAAAATAAATTTTAATTATATTCCAGACTCAATTAAAGCACATGCGTTATCAGAGTTTTGTCACTGCATTCCAGGAGTACGTCTTCGTGTAATCTTATTTGAGGGACTTGTGCCATAAACCCTCCATTCTGGTTGAGTGCCAGATGCCAGTGCCACGCTGTTACGACCTCTGACACCATTATGATGAGAACGTCCAACAAGCTTAGAAAAGTGGCTTTTTTTCTATCATGAGCGTTAATGACGTAGAATCTATAACTATATGTGTGGATGTATGTTCCCTATGGACTCCAAAACGGCTGGACTGGATTTTTGTGAAACTTTCAGGAAATCATCAGATTATCTCGGCAGGTAATCCTGTTTAGTAACGATTGGATATCCAGATTTTTTTTCATAACGTTATTGAGGGGTAAACGGGGGCATGCGAGCTATTAAATTATAAGTGGTCAACGCTACCCATAGACACTCGTGACTCACTCCGAAAAAATCACCAGTACGTTGCGTCCTTTAAGTTAGGAATGAGATATCTGATGGATGGAAAAAGAAGTGGGCTGATGAAGAAGGGAGGGGATTGATGAATGGAGGTTATGGGGTGGCGGAGGGGGAGCGGACCATCAGAACTCTCGCTCACTAAATCAAATCAAATCAAATCAAAAATAGCTTTATTTCGAAGGTAATAGAAATTATACTTGAAATGTGTCATAAACGATTATTTTCAAAAAGTAATACTTCCATTTCAAATGCCGATTCACCATGAGAAGAATGGGCAAAAAAAAAACTCAATATTTGCTCTTTATAACTCATCGATAAAAAATATTTAATAATTTAGTATAACACTGAAAAATAACATGAAGCATCTTGATAGCCGTGCAGTTCAATTCCATGAGTTGTTTACATTAACATATTCAGACACAGTATAAAAGCCCTTTCTTTTAACGAAACGTTTAAATTCATAAAATGGAAATTTAGAATTTCAGCCGTGATTTTATTATAAAAGTGCACACATTGCCCCTTAAGCCATTTATTAACTTTGTTTAGACGGGTTTTATGAACAGCAAAATCGTTCTTACGTCTAGCTTTAATATTATGGATGTCGCTCCTTTTTTAGAACGATTCTATATTTCCCTTGACATATAACAGGGGTTGCAATTGCTTTTGTATTCTGATGCTAAAATTATATTATTAATTTCCTTATTTTTTTCTCTGAGAGATGCCATTAATCCCAAATCACAAACAGCACGAATATCTCTCTTCTGCAGCACGAAAATCGTGTTAATATCGGCTGAGTTATCCCATAACAAAATCCCATAGTTCATGAGACTATGATAAAAACTGAAATAAACTGGTCTCCCGGTGCTTTCATCTATAAATCCATGAATTCTTTTCACTGCATATATTGCAAAACTAAGTCTTTTCGCCAATCTGGTAATATGAGAATTCCATCTAAAGAGAGACCAAGAAATAAGGTCGTGTCTGCAATGTCCAGTATCTCATTCTTGACCATTACGTTTGCGTCGACCGGTTTAGGACTAGTCAAGGAAAAGGAAGAGAGCAACAGTGAAAACTGTTACTTCACGCCTATTTTCTATGAGTGTTGTATTGCACCGGTTGAATCTAACTACGTGCCGCAGCCAAGTAGTCATCCGACGCGGTTCTCTAGTGATAAATGAGTGCCATTGACTTCAGCTAACGAAATGTTATGTTATTAAAATTTTAATTTGATTGAAGGATGTCTGCGATGTTAAAACATTAACATTTGCAGATTTTCTCACTAGAAATAGCATCCATTGCAATACATATAAAATTAGCTGGCACCGCTCAGCTTCGCTGGGCCTTATGAAAGTACTTAAAAATAAATGTTGTATCGAAATCAAAAAAATAAATAACCTAAAACTATTGCACCTCACGAACGATTCCGAATTGTCCAATTCCTATGCCTAAACATTCAATAGTTTTTAACTAATAGCCGAACAAACTCAAAATAGTTTTCACTAAGTATATATATATACGAATTTACTCTTACACAAATTTAGGATTATTTTTAACTAAATACTTGGAAAAAAGAGTTTCACACACTTTCCGAGTATTTAGAAAACAAATATCCATCAACATATCCAGCTTTACTTCTCGCCAGGTTGTTGCACTATATAGTAAATTTGTATTTAATTATGGTTGAATAAATTATAATAAAATTGGAAAAGAGCTGCCCTCAAGTTTCTAGCTCGTCCTTTTTAAGGGAAAACTTTCAAATGAGTTTCGAAACGATAAAGTTAATTATATTGAAATATTTCAAAATTGATCAAATTCTCTTAAGAGTTATACAGTGACGTATGATATAAAGATACGTTAAATTTGATTTAGGATTTTCTTAGTTTTTAGATTTACCAGTCAAATTGGACCTAATTTGACTTAAGTTCAATCAAATTAATATTTAACGTTAGTGAAATGTTTATAGTCAAGTTTTTATTACATAAAAACTTATTACTCTGTTACTTTCTGATATCAATGTGACGCTCTGACTCAATTTCAAATTTAGACGTAGATACAGATAATCTCTTACCATTGACATCATCCCTCTGAACTCTGTTACTCAAATGAAATTTCAGAATGCCGAGCCCTGACCGATATTCCATAAAGACGTATTTTCCCAATAACAGTTTCGTGTTTACACATTTACATGCATTGAAAACATCTCAAAATACTCAAACTGCATCTCCTCCATCATCAAATCCTCCCAGGCTTAAAAAATATGATACAGAAGCTCAACAGCGACGTTGTTTGTTAAAAGACACCAAGGGTTTTGTTTTTAAGGATTGAATTATTACTATAAAAATCTGATAATAAGTAATTTAGGATAATTGTTCGATTTTTTTTATAAATGTAAATAACATAAATATAGGCTTAAAGTCTTAGATGTTAAATATACTACCGTCTTTAAAAATTTACATATTTTCTTTTTTTTATCTAATCAGGAAACACGCCTTCATCTAGACACTTACCAAAGATCTAAAGTCTAGTGAGGCGCAATGCACTAATAACGTAGTTTGCAAACATGACAAAAATACAATGAATATCAGCAGACAGAAGGTCAGAAGAAACACCAGTAACAAAGACAAAAATACGTAATTTTTAATTATATAAAAAAAGCATTAATATGTCCCACCTGACGTAAACAAACATTATTTTATATTATCTGGAATGTTTTAACAATCAAAATTCAAAATAATGTAAACAGCTATGTCCACGCATTTTGAGATTAACATGCGGACTTCAATTTCATTGTTGTCATTAGGCCGTTGAACGAAATACTGTTGAAATAACAGAACATATCATATTGGAACAATTCCAATGTCTGTTTGTATGTAAACAAACAAATAAGTACTACAATAGTACGTAAATATGTCTTTCGATTAAGTTTCTCATTTCAAAAAGCAAACTGTGTTCAATTACATGAAAACTACTCGTTTAAAAATACCAAATAAGACGGTATATAACTACCATTTATATTTATGTTTCACTTACTAATTTATCATTTTTATGTCATTGGGTCACTGTGATGGAATAGGGAACTGATTTTAAAACGATTTACCAACGCCTTCTTCAATTGCAAAGTGCCCATAAATATGAAGGAAGGTCATAAATATACAGCTATATATAAACATAAAGTTGTTTTTGAAATAATTAGTTAATTTGAAAACGATACGGTTGTGAATAATGGCATCAAGTTGAGCTTGGCCAAGGCTGTCATAATTTGTTAAAAATACGGTAAGAAATACTACAAAACCGATAATAAATCGAGATGACATAGAAATGTTTTGCATATCATTTTTGTCATTTTTTACTCTTAGCTTACAAGTCAAAACAATTAAAAACTGTGCTTTGATAAAAAGTTGTTTACAAAATCAAAGTTAAACTATATTAGGGTCACAGAAAGACGCTCAGGTACGTGATCTCGATTAAAATAAAATTGATATCGAAAAACGCCAGCTCTAGACAAAACACGATAACATTTAAGGTTACGTAAAGCGTTCAGATTCAAATAAGCAGAACAACGATTCGTGTTACAGGATAACTAGCACAAAATCTGCATTTGAGTATAATCTAGTATACGTGCGGTAACAATTTTGCGGGCCGTTACGACATCGGACCCTCGGAGCGCCTTATCGCGCGCGTCGGCGGCGCGTAATCATTAAAGTTTCGAATGAAAATACTCCACGAAACTCCCTCATTAGTGGGAGGAGACTCAATTTCGGAAATACCGAACATAAAGTATTAAGGACACCGCGATGGCTCCGTGGTCAGAAACCTGCCACGACGCGAGAAAATAGAGATCAAATCTAGACCTGTGCTGTTGAGGGTATTTCTCTGTGCAGATTCCGATATTAATTAACGTTTGTTCTAGGACGCAAGGAAAAATGATATTCTCGGCAGAGCTGTGTGCCGGACGAGGTTTATTAGCAGCTTTAACGTAAGGCGGAGACGCCGACGCGCGGCGGGCGGCGCGGGACCGATAAATTACAGCCTAATGACCTCTTTCCACAAGAACTCTGTATATCGTATAGATATACAGAGTTTGTACAACTACAATACATTGAATATTCTAACACTCTTTTTTATACCATTGTCGAAGAAAGCAATATAAAAAGTTAAAAAATATTACATTATATTAGTTGTGTATAATATACACATACCTAAATCCAAACATGTAAATGTACAATTTATATGATAGTCATTTTTTTATAGCCTCACAAGATTCTTGATGAACGTCTACATTTTGCAGTGATGTAAAGTTCACAGAGTGGATCAAACAAGGTCAAAATTTAACAATAATTTGACGCACCAGACGATTTCATTTTTTTTGTAAATATTTAATTTTATTTTAAAAGGAAAGTGGGTCTTTTTTAATAATCTTGCAGCTGTTGGTACTTTAAAACCATTTCCTTTAACGAAATGTAATTTTATTTATTCTGACTCTGTTAACATGTACAAAAACTTATCGCTATTAAGATTGGAGAATTGCTAAAAAAATATATTTTCTTTCACTAATGATTTTTTCATTAAAGAATTTTCAGAATCGGTGTAGTAGTACAAATATGCGGACGAAACCGGGGTAATTGGTAATTGGCTGTTTTACTCAGAAGTAATGCAGATTTTTATTATTGAAGAAATTTTTGGAATTATTTCAGTAGCTTAGTAAAATAGTACGATAACGCCTAAGAAGTCAGATACAAACGTGTTTTTTTTTTCAAAAAATATACAGCCCTTCTTCCCTGTTGTAGAAACAGGTCTCACCATTTATAATAAGCAATACTGCTACTGATTTAATTTGGTAGGCGACATAAAAAGTTTCGTTCAAAATTCAACACTCCTCTTACCCTACTTAAAAAAAAAAAATAATGGATCCGACAGCTTATACAAACTATCAATTGGCCAATTTTAGTCTTAGTCAGGTTTATAGTTTAGGAGACCTCGTGATGAGTGATTGGTATTGCGCTTATGTGTATACGCGAAATAGCACTCACTAACAAGTAATTAATATACGTATATTAATTACGTGTTTTAGTTGTAGTCTCAGAAAGAAAGAGGTTATTGTAACTTGAAATGAGTAATTATATAACATAACATGCAACAAAACTAGGTTAAACACAGGTTTTTGCATTAACAATCACTGTTTAACTTTTTCCCATTATTTATAGTAAAAACATGCCAACCGGATAAACATACAGATCAATAAAACTTGCTTAACTTACTGGTTTTTTTTATGGTAACATGCGCAAACACAAAAGTGGCGATTAATAAAGTTACCAAAAGTGAAAAATCTTGCAAAAGAATGTAAAATTGGGACATTGTCATATTTTCCTTGAGTTCGTTCTCATTTAAATAAAGTTCCGAAAGTCGGTAATTACTAGTGTTAAGAAAAAAGGAACTTGTTGAGCTCATTATATTCCATATCTTCTTTTTGGTACCTGCTTATTCCTTTGTTTTTAACCGTCTGCTCTCATGGTCATGTATGCTAACTTGTGATTTGAAATAACAGTTATTAAATTACACAACAAAAGTAGTATTTTATGCTTTGCGTTGCACTCGTTGCACAGCAGTCATTCTTGGAATTTCGACTCAATTTTTGCTGGCGCACAGATCATTATTATATACAGGAAAAATACATTATTTTCAAGGACAAACACTTTTTTGGTTGATTTTTTTGGGATCAATACTTCGGAAAAGATTACTACAATAATTATTTTATTCTGTTAATTACATTTCAATACTTATATTCAAATAAAAATATAATAAGGTGAAAGAATAACTTAAAAAAAAGAAAAAAAGCTAACATTGTCTCAGAAAAAAAGCTAACATTGTATCAGAAAAAAAAGCCATGAAATCGACAAAAAAATATTTACAGTTCTTGCAAGAAAACCACAGACTAAGATAAATACATCGCCGACTCCCATTAACACAAGAAGAGGAAATGGAAACTAGATTGACGATTAACGAAACATCGCATGTTCGCATTCAAGCATACGACTAAACGGTATTCATTGTTTTTTTGTAATAAGACTATACAGGCTGGGTTCACTAGATAATGCTAAAACGCTTTAAGCTTATTGAGTAAGAAACAAGTAAATGTTTTCTTTAATAATACAGGACTATTTTCAAACAAGGTCACTTCTATAAGTTGGAACGAATTTGTAACAGAATCGCAAGGACGGATGACTGACAAATGGACTATCGCGGACCCGGACATACGAGTAGAATGGGTTCTTTCATTTTTCAAATCAACCGACCACACTATCAAATATAATCCCGATTTTGGTTCCGTTCTTGATTCTGATCCTCGTCCAGCTTTTGATTCCTGTTCCGTTCTGGGTGTAGATATTGGTCCTGCCTTTGCAGAACGAACATGACAACGAAGCCGTGAGCTACAGTCTGAAAATTATAGCCTATGTCCTTTTCTAATATATAAGTTATAGTACTATGAAATATCATGAAAATACGTTAAGTAGTTTTCGTAACAAACATCCATCCATATATCCTCACAAACTTTAACGTTTGCAATGTTAATAGGATTGTTTGTAACAGTTATAACAAAATTGCAACAGTAATAACACCGCTTGAATAAAGGAAAGTATAAAAAATCATACTTATTTTAATGTAACAATGAAGGAAATGTCGAAAAATGTCTACTGTGTAACATCATAAGTTTAACTTACGAAAAATACATATAAATCTGACGTGATTCAAGATGAAATCCCGCCGTTTGAGTCGGTTCTACGGCACGCCGTTAAGGCTTCACTGCGTGGAAATGAATATGGAACAGCGCCTACTTGCTTGTGCTCTGACAATAGTAATAAAGTTTGGGAACGCATCTATAGTTTTCAACATATCGTTTACAGTCACATTATTTGTGTATTTTAATAGACTAATATTATAGGATCTAGGGAATAAAATGCTTAGGAGTATTTAAGCTGCGACATGTGAACCCGTGCGCCATTATGTCAGAAAATAAATATCTCAAGAGATTAGTAAAAATAGCCGAGATTTGGGTTCTAGATTTATGCAATTATAAATGGTAGAACTATGTCTTGTTAAATTTATGGCATAGGTGTAATATAAAAAAAAACAAATGTTTCTTAGTTATGAGCAGACTTAATGCTAATAGACTAATTTTTTAAATCTATACTGATAGAATAAACTGATAGGAAAAAAGGTTTTATGGCACGAATAATAAAAAACAACACCTATAATCGTGAATCTCTGATGTGAACGTAAATTTTCGTGGCTTTATGATAGCAAAATTTATTTAAAAAAAAAAATGGAATTGAAGTCGATTCAAGTTACTTATTTCCGAAACAGTCGAAAAGGCCATTTTTAAAAATTTTATGCTCTAATGTTACTTTTTGCAATACGGAATAAGTAATATAAATACTGTTTCTTGTTCACCAACGTGTCCTAAGAATACTGGGAATAGTGAACTTAGGACGCTGGCCCAGATTTTTAGATAATCACGATCTACTGTTAAAATTAATCTAAACTCGTACAGACGAGATTTGTGCTCAAAAACTTGTGAAAAAATTGGTAAAAAAGACACATATTTCAGGTGTAGAGGAATAAAGTGATCTATTAAATAAATGAGTCCCACACTCACTGGGCTATAATCTTCTTAATACATAATGACCTAACTGACAAAAACGTACTATAAATGTACTTTCGAAACTCTCAAAACTGCTAATTCGTATTTCAAGTCACATAATAATCGTAGTGACAGGTAGACACCATTGTCATATCGCCAATAATCTACGAAAACTCTAAGAAGCCATTTATTTTCATAATTTCTCGATATCGATAGTCTCTTTGCAATCTCCTCCCTTATCACAGTGCCCAAGCAAACCGTCCAAGTTGCCGAGTTCATTGAATAAGTTTCCGGGGTCGTTTTACGACTATGAATGAGTCCACTGCATTGTTTACCGGCAGACGTGTAAAGTGTCACATCGGCAGTGCCTGCGGCGCCGCGGCGCCCGGAGCGCCTTAGCTAATGAATAGCGTATCACGTTTGATTGCTCGCTCTCACTTAGAATTAATTTTCGACGCTGCTGGTCTCGATTATGTGTTACTAACATGAATTAGTGTCTTTTAATAAGAATGTAATTATTAAACAGATTGCATTAATGTTACGTTACTAATAACATGTTCATTATATTTTAATACAAAAAAAAAATCACTTTATTATGTGCGTTAACTGAGCGATTATAACGAACAAATTCACTTTCTTTAACATACTTAAATGTAGAATTGTAAAAGAACTATCGCTATGCCACGGATCGTGACATAGCGATCGTGACACTTCGATAGGACATTTAGTCTTTAGTTTAATGACATACAGTAAAAGTTATTACTTTTTAGTGCACGTGTGTAGTAAACAAATCGACGTTCAGTTTTAGTGGGTAGGAGCGATATTGCCCTATAACAAAATTTTTAATGACCATAAGAATTTACGGATTCCGTAAATTCTAATGGTATTTAATTCATTACAATATCCCAAATTCTATTTAACGCCACCTGTGTTATCGCGTATCCAACCCGCGTATTAGACCTAAGGAGGAATTGTAGTCCACACGGGAATGGTTAACAAAATCAGATGGATTGACAAACAGCATTTAGGGAAGTCTGTAATTAGAATAAGTAATATATAAAATTATTTTCAACGTTCAAAATGGATAAATACGATCGCGAAACGTGAAGCGATATCGCTCATCCCGTTACGGAATTAAAAAGTGCTTACCGCTAAATGAACTTTAATACCCGCGCGGGGGCCGCCGAGTTCCGACGCGAAGACTTCGGGCGAGCTTTATGTTTGCGAACGTCTCGTTTCTTGTTTTACGGCCTGAAATTTTAATACGCACCTTATTTATTTAGGTTTGAATGCATTAAATGTTTCTACTTTTCGATGTGATCCCCCGAAGTGGATGTGCGACGTGTTTAACTTCGGCGCCGAACCCAATTTTGTATTTAAAACTTCTGTGCGGCAGTGTGTTAATGCACGTGTGGTTAATAGGGTATATGTACCTACCTCGATATCCGTATCCTCTTGTACGTAAGAGGGAGTAATTTCGAACATCGTAACTAAATGAACTTTACGACAATTATGGTATGAGTTTGTCAATCGCTACCAAAGTTATATGTTTTATACGTTCGAGAAATTCAGAAAAACATGCATTTTTCTATATTCCTTCGTAAATTGATCAGACCGTAGTCCATTATCAATCCATAAGGTGACATTGAAGAATCAAATGACATCTTACAAGGAAAAGTAATCAGAGTACGCTCTAACGAAGAATTTGTGATGCATTCCAGGAAGTGATAAAGGGTTATCATCAATTTTGCCTTCAAAGAGACTTACTTGTTACTTATTCCGTATTGTAGGATATAGCAAGTAAAGTTCCGGTAGCTTTGTCGTCATCATACCTCGGGCTTACCACGATATAATTATGAAGGACTTCAGTGTGGTTGTAAATTTTGTTACAAAAAAAAAAAAACAGATTAGGAATCACTGACCAAAAAACTTAAGGTTTAACCTAAATAAATTAAAACCAACTTTTGGTATTAAGGAAACGAGTTTATTTTTCCCATTTCTTCTATTTCATCCCAAAAGCATTTATCTTTCACATTTTATTTCATAGGTGTTCTTCTGATGTGTTTTTAGGGTTCCATAGTCAACCCGTATCAAAGGAACACTTATGATTTCGCCGTGTCCTTCCGTCCATCTGTCTGTTTACGCCTTACCTCAAAGACCTATTAGAAATAGAAAGCTGTAATTTAGTACTAAGTGCAAATTTTATTGTTAAAATATATAATATATGTATTAATAATAATATAAATATTAAGTATAATAGTAAGAATATTAATCACGTCGACAAAGTGGTAGAACAAAATTTTGCGAAAATTTCCTTGGAGACTTCCTACTCGTAAAGTGGGGATGAATCTTTTTCTTGTCTATTCCCTGGTGTAGCATGTCGTTGGATATCTCATTATAGAAATTGTAACTCTGTGAAAACGATTTTTCAATTTAGATATCGGTTTGCTAAATATCAAATTTTAAAGTACTGATTTTCTTAGCATCCCCCTCTCCGACTAGATAAATTGTTATTCTTGGATGTGCGATAAAATTCACAACAGTAACACATACAATGAAGTTAAAAAAAAACTAAACAGCTAAGTAGGCCTAACAAGTTAACGAGTAATTGTCGACCAACTTGTAAAGTACACTTAGAGAAGTGAAAAGTAAAATTTCAGACCAATTTCATTGACTATTACTTAGGTGACGTTGTTGGTTGTGTAAAACAGGTAGTAAATACAAGTTTATGAACCATGTACAATTATGAAAATATAAAATAATGAGATATTTGCTCACCTGTTCTACCTGAGCCGTTTAAAGGCGTCATGAGTCAAATGGTGAACTAACTCGATATGTTCATAGTAACAATTAAAAGTTCCTTCTAAGTCCGCATTTTATAACGGATTACTACGGAATCTTATAATGTGCGTATGCCGACAAACAATTTGCCGGTATTTTTTAATTGAAAATTTTCGGAAATAGGGAAGTTATTGGTTTTACTCCGTTATTATAAAATCGAGATTTCATCAGATCTTCACGTTTTGAGGTCTTAAAAAGCTCCCCTGACGATTTTACGATGGTGTCCATATGCCTGTATGTATATATCTGTACGTGTGTGTGTGTGTGTGTGTGTGTGTGTGGAGGAGAGTGTGTGTGTGTGTGTGTGTGTGTGTGTGTGTGTGTGTGTGTGTGTGTGTGTGTGTGTGTGTGTGTGTATGTTTAAGTGTGGGTGAGTGTATAGATGTATGTAAACTTCTTATAACTTTTGAATCGCTTGACCAATAGGAATCAAACTTCATCATTCCAAATAATTTCATCAATCTTAGATTTTCTGATAATTTGAACCGGTTCAGATTGATAGATTCCTATAAATTAAAAAAAAAATGTGTTTTTTTTTGGAATAACTTTTCAACAGCTTTAGCGATCGGTTCCAAAAATTAATCAGGACTTAACATTAAAAAACCACGTTGTTTGCTGTCGAGCCAGTCAAAATCGGTTGATTCGAGATTTTTTCAAAATACTCCTAAATTTGGTATCCAATTAAAACCATGTTCTGAATACTTTTATAGAACTTAAAAACCTGCGTTGATTGTTGTTAGTTCAGTCAAAATCGATTAATTTGTTCAAGAGATATCAAAAACAAAAAATAAAAAAAAACTTCTCTTAATGAAAATCTAAAGTTCTGTATCGAATCAAATTCTTATTCTCAAAATTTTTTGCTCAATAAATCGTGCCGAATCCTGTATATTTTAGAGTGTTTCAAACTTGAAAATAGCGGGAAGTTTCAGGATTGGCCTACAGGGTTAACCGCTTTTCTAATTTTTATTTTTCGTTTTACAGTTAACCTTCACAGAGTACTATGTCAGCTGTCAAAAACACGTTTGAAATTCATGAATTAGTGAAATATTATATTATAACAGAAAGCGAGGGGGCTTATCCGAAAAATAAGATATTAAAACATGGTCCACGAGACGAAGAAGTTCGGGACCCTGGCGTGTACCATTATTATCATGCGCTCAACTACTTTAAGCGTGCCGCGCCGGTCGCGTTTGAACTTTGCTCGCCGTCCATAGGGAAGCACTTGTAGAGCAAAACGCTTCAAACGTGAAGTTTGAAACTAAAATTTTCTTAGAAAGAATTGTTTAGTTACTAAGTTTTGTCTGCCGGTCGAGCGGAATAAGAATAAGGTAAAAGAATACGGATGCTCAGGAGAAGGTCGTATTGTTAATAGTAGTCACGGCCCGATTCGATTATGTGCTACCAGGGTCACAAAACTAATTAGTAAAAAATCACTAAATTCAGCTTTTATTTTACCTAGAGATAAAGCTATATGAGATTTTGTCCAAAAACGGGTATGTTGACGCATATATCGTTTACGACCTAGTCGACAATTAGGCAGATGCACATAATCTACAAATAATGTGAACAAAATCGATATATACAGAGAGCAAGCCTAACTGCTATTTCATTGTGTTAGTTGTGTCAGCTTTCAGTTACCCCATTGGTGAAGCAGGCCCTCTCACGATGACTTTTAGGGCTTTCCAGAATAAGTGGTACAATCGCAAATTGATTTGAAAACTCATTAGTTAAACCGCCCGTGCCGAGAATCGAATCTCGTAACTTGTGCAATGAAGACAACTCTCTTGACCGCCGAGCCATCGCCGGTCCTTCGTGTTCATAAATAAATGAACACGAAATTACCACTGAACGGTTCGCTGTCTTAAGTCTCTATGCCGGATTTCTTCATTTTTTAAATACCTGGTTATTTCCAAAAAAAAGCGGCTTCCCCCACCTCAATAATATTCTTTCTTTCAAATTAATATCAGCAGAACAATAATGAAGTAGGAAGTTAGAGAAGAGTTCACCTCAAAGCAACCCCTCAAACTGAGAAAGCAAAGAAAACGGCGCAACGCCGTCTGCTAAATGAAAAATGTAAATTGCGATTCCGGTGTTCTCGGCCCCGCCTTTGTGCACCCGCGGCCGCGCGCGGACTCTGATTGGATATGATCGTGGGAGTTCGGGGTCGAATTGGGCCTACTTTATTTTCTACCGATATAGAAACCGTTTCGAGGTAGCCGTCTGCGCCAGGTGAATATCAAATTTATTCAGAAACGTGGTCATAGATACAAGACTCGATTGAAACTAATCTCAGATGTAGCAAATCTATAGCGATAAATACTTGCGTACGCATATTCAAAATTAATATTTTTATAATGGATGTTATCAACGACGTATGAAACAACATATTTCATGACAGTTCAATAATCTTCTGTCTATGATAGTTTTGTCTTAATAAAGTACGACAAATTCTACAATTACTTTTCGATGAAGGAGATCGTATGATGCGATAATGACGAGATTGTAGACGAGCGCGCGCGTGGGCATGTTGTTTTTTGCGTGCGTGCGTCCGTATGTGTATGTGTGTGTGTTCTTAGTCTCGATTATTCTAATATCATTTATTGCGTTTTAAACTCGCAAGGGTTACTCTAAGTATTTTATTGACTAAAAATTAAGATGGCGACCACTAAGCTGCAAATTCTTACAAAAGAAATTGAAAGTTAATGTAGTGTATGTAGTGGATTATTTTTGAACAGATAAAGTGTGTATATATTTGATATTTTTTTGACGTGACAACGTCTTAAATTAGGTTGCGGCTGGGAGTCACTTTGAAAAAGTGTAACGCTCGGTAACGTAACGATGAGTCACCGAACGAGAGAGAGGCCCGCCGAATGCCTTGCGTCTCTCTCCCACTCAACTATGATCGGTCTGCCGCGCGCGCAGCACTAGAGAATTAGTGCATAGCTTGCAAATGTATTGCAAGTTATTGTATGTATATTTGTATATAAATACGTATGTATGTGTAAAGGTAAAAATAAAATTTTGTTAATATGAAATTCAGTGCGAGATTCTTTGTATAAATTAATGTTTTAAATATAATTCTTTGTATAAATAAATGTTTTAAATTGTTACTATTATTTCATCCTTCTTCCTACTATACGAATGAATATTCACATTAAAATGATTTTACCATTCAAAGTCGTTGTCACGTAAAACTTTCGCCCGTATACCGACTTTACAGGCAACCAAATTTTTTTTAATGTATATCCGAGTCCAAAACTTTAACTGTTTTGTTTTTGAAGTCACATAATCGTTTTTTGTTTAATTTCGCAGTTATAACAAAATACCGATAATGATACTGAAGATTGAGACAATAAATCATTGATTCCTCTTGAATGAAGTAACAAGCAAGGAGTTCTAAAATTCATGTACATTTTACAAAGATATATAATAAGGGTATATTTGATTTCTTAAACAAATATGTATGACAAATTTTATGGTCGTAGTGCGCCCTCTCTGTGAGATTTAGCGGTTGGCGGACGTACCTAACACCTACATCCCCTTTCTCATGTGATTAATGAACGCCCGCCTGGTCTATGGGGCAGAGACACAAGGACGGACACAATAACGTACGTGTGATGTATATAAAAGAGTGTCCGTCTGTCCGCGCAGAATATTTATTATAATTTATTATTATTTGTATGAGAAATATAATTTAATTTGCAATAGTTGTAATGCTGTTATATGGTAAAAGTTATTCAATTTTTTTTTATTTAAGCATCAACATAAAAGGAAAGTTGAACAAAAAGAAAAAAAGGCTAAAAAAAGAATATGAAGTACAAGTCGAATTTGCATTTTTTGTTACATATTCAAGTGTTTAATCACGAAAATAACCAACTTTTTTAGAAATTTATCATATTTTAAAAGAAAATTCGAAAGACGACCAGCAAAACTCGGTTGGCCAAGTACTAGTGAATTATACGGTACCTTTGAAAAGTCGTTATACAACCTTTAAATGCAAAAAAGCAAAAAGAAATAACATTGAATAGCTCGCGGTTTCTTATTTTTGTTTTAAACTTCCTTAACTTATTAATTTCTATTACCATAATTAGTCGAGTTTTATATTTCAATAAAACACATAATCTTTAGCTCGACGAGGCGATTGCGATATGCGCGATCTCAATAAAAATACTCAATAATACTTATTCATACTCAAGTACGAAATGAAGTGTTAAAGTATTTATTGTATTAAACGATGCACTATATTGTTGATTATCGGCTAGTCCCGGCTTCGCACCGGTCGACATTTATTTTTTCAACATTTTACGATACACGTATACGATAACAGAGTAAATGTATTTTTATGCAGGATATAAGTATTGTTTTTTTTTTCAAGTTACTATTTATATTTTTCTTATAATTTTTTATATTTTTATCCAGAAACCTATTTTTGTTCTCAGAGTTTATTTTTTTTTATTCTTACATTTTATTCTCATTGTTCTTTAGTTTTACGTATTTAAGTTTTTTAAGGGGTTCCAATTTCTTTTGCTTTATTTTATTGTTTACATTTTTTTATTCACATTTTTTCACATTTATATTTCATGGTTAAAATAATTTGATTTTGTAAATACTCAATTTTTTACACATTTTTTGGGATTGGGATTGGGATAAACGCTGTTTAAAATCAATTACAGTCACTTAAAAATATGCTAATTAAAACGTCCATGACTCAATTTATTCGGTTATTCAAAATTATAAATAAAGACTTTAATCTTTAAGCTAATTTTAATTAAGGTCGAATTAGCAACTTATCATTTCCATATAATAATAATTCAAAAATAATCTACAGGTACTGAAACAGTATTGAATACGGAAATGATTTATTTGGATAAGGGTTGATACAAAGGTATGGATAACATGGTCTGAGTTTGGTCGGTATTTCCATCAACTTTTAAAATGTAAAAAAGTAGTCATAGTGACATAACTACAATAGTTGGACATATGGTATTGTGAAGTCTTTAGTAGATATTGATATGTTTTTTAATATTGTAAAACATTTTTTGTTCTATCATCAATAGTTTCTGCCGCCCATGCTAAGAGAGACATTTTTTGACAATTTTTTTACACCTTAGGTTACATTATTAAAGTTTCCCTATTTTTATTTTCTAGTAACAAATATAGCATATGTTACTCAGGGATAATGGAGCATTCTAACTGTGAAATAAATTCTCGGTCCAATAGTTCTTGTGTTTATTCTTTACAAACATAAAAATCTATCCTCTTTATATATTAGTATAGGTAAGGTATAATTATAATTAATATGAAAATGAAACCTTATTAACGCTTCACAATAATCGTATCAGACGCGGTCCCGCCGGGCGCCGGGGCCTCATTACGCAGCCCGCTCGCGTGTGTAATGTTCATGGAGCGGATTGTTTCGGCGTCAGCAGACTTTTAAACTAGCGATGGCGGGGGAGAGCCACCCGAATACGCAAACGGCCATCCAGATCCGAGGCCTGTCTCGATTTAAATTGAACGGTGGCTCGGCCTCGTTGCCCTTTGCATTCTAAAGCCACGAGACCGCGGCGGGTGCGCACCAAAAGCGACAATTTGTTTGTCTGCTGTGATGTTTATATAGATAGGATGATCCATAAGAAGATACTTAGCGGTGACGTATGAACACATTAAAGTTAATAATTCTTTTAGATCATAATAAAAGAAAAAGTGAGTAACTTTGTCGTCCCTAGGTTTGATTATTGGCATTTTGCTCGTACTGGTCAAATATTGCACTCCCTTTTTTTTTTTTTTGAAATGAATATTTACGATGTAAAATAATTTAACCGGCCTGAATCAAATACGTGTTCTTTACCCAACTGTAACTAGTGAACTGTAAAAACAATTTACTAAACTATTAAAAAAACCGGCCAAGTGCGAGTCGAACTCGCCCACCGAGGGTTCCACTCAAACCTGTAGGTATATAAGTAACAGTTCACCAATCACGACAATCAAATCATAGTTATGGTATTATTATTGCAAAATGAAATCCATAACATTACAATGTGGAAAACTGGAGGAGTGTAAATTTAAGACAACCTAACCTAACACATATCATTTATTTTATAATATAACTGAAATACCTACACTAGCCTTACAGTAGTCTTGCTAAATTTTTTTTATCAAAGTTATTTATTTAGGAAGTTTTTAGTCTCTATTTAGAAATCTGGTTCAAAATATTAATTAAGTATTAAATTTGAACCAGATCTGTAAATGGTGACTGAAAAAAGGTATAAGATAGTATCACATTGAACATTGAAGTTCAAGAAGAAGATGAAATGTTATCTACAGTTGTAATACTTCTTGTAGTGCTAGTGTTTATTAACGGAAACATGTTTATGGATGAAAAATATGTGGAAATTCCATTTTGGGGATTGATTTTAAAATGGATATTGAAGTCTTCCACAACAATCAGACGAGAACATGAAGTATACCTATTGAGATTGCTGCCGTATATTGTTGTATTTATGCATTTTATTGCAACATTAATTTGACATTGGGGTGACCTATATATATTTATCACTCTGGCATTAATCATCTCAAAATGCAAGCATTTACAATGGCCGTTTGCAGCACCTAGGCTATTTAAATAATATCTTTTACATGATCCATCTGTCACGGCATCCATAAGATTGCGACGTACATACGCGATAAAATGTTGTCCCTTCTCCATATTTAGAGATAAGTCGCGGTCAATGCGGTAACTACAATTATGTTTACAATTTTTTTTCACATCTATTAGCTGCTGATTACAGCAGCAGGCAATTAGACATTTGATATGAAATTCAACTTGATACTTCTACGCGTTCATGAGGAAAAGGGTAATAAGTTTATAATTATTAACAAAATATAGTATGTGATGTAAGTAAAAATTTATGGTTTTCGCAATTTTTCCTTTATCTGTGCTATAAGACGTTGCTTCGTGCCAAATCTTAAGATTCTAGGTCGACTGGAAGTACCCTTTAGATTTTGATTCCCTTGCGAGTAGTTGCGAGTTTCAAAGTATGCAGCTTAAATTGCTTTTTCTTTTGATTATGTTGACATAGAAGTTTGATTTTGTTACAGCTTAAAGGTATTATAGACCTAAGTATTTGATATTAATTTCAATTCAATACCTCTACGCCTTCATGAGAAAATGTATACAGGCCGCGTCACGTAAAGAGCGCTGGTAAAAAGTAGAAAGGGTAACTTTGCACATATATACACTCGCCTACGAAGTATTAGGCCTATTGTTTCATTTTTGAACGATGTTTTCGCTTGCGGTTTCATATATTGGTTAAAACTACATACATTGATAAATATAAATGGAATGAAAACATGTTGCATTCAGTATAAAATTTTTAATCTAGAAAATATAAAAAAAAATAAAGTAAAGGTGAAACTCCTTCCATTAAATCGTCATGGGTAACGTGAAATTCAGATGAGGACGTGGTGTTGATGCTAGTGGTGGCCATTTCATCATTGTCGCTGCCATCACTTGAGCTCTCATCGTCATTTGACTCGGAATCACCATCCCCTACGTGAATAACAAATGTTTCTGTCATCATATCGACCACATAATCGCTTTTACAGTAATCATCCTCTATTTCCTTTACCTAGGTGCATAACTTCGCCCATTATGTTGCTCCCATTAAATTCACTTTTTCATTTACCAAGTAGGTTATCCGTGCAAGATTCCAACTTACATTTTTGCTGGCGACATATCCCATAATTTGAGACCAGGCCATTTCGATGGGATTTAGGTTCGAGTGATATGGAGGCAAACGAATTACAGCATAGCCTGGTTCGCTTAATATAGCGTCGATATTAAATTTCTTAAATTGCTCTTTATATTATTTATTAAGTTGTACAACTCCGGCTTTAGCACGGATTCTTTAAATTGAATTTCTTTTTTTCGGAGACAGGTTTGCATATCTGCTTTCTCAGTGGTGGACGTTGGTGCAGCATCGAGCTGTTTGTTGTGGTACGATGCATTGTCGACTACCACGACTGAATCAGGTATCAGTTTACAAATTTGGTATCAGTTTAGTACGGAACCACCGGTCGTAATTCTCCGAAATCATATTGTCGTGGTAGTCGTCGCTTTTTGTATCGACTTTGAATGTAAGCAAAGCGTTCGGCACAAAACCCGCTTCTCCACCCGCGTACGCTATGACCAAGCGGTTACCTTTAGATACAGGTTTTTTAATGCCTTTGGTGGGGCCGTCTGTCCAAGAATGGTGTGACGCATGGGATTTGATGTATGATTCATAAGTGTAAATTATAGGTCTTCCTTCCTCTCTGTATTTTTTTATCTTTCTCAGATATTCAATCCTTTGAAATCGAATTTGTGATTGTTCAATTTTAATTGTTCTATTAGTTTTAGTTTTTTACCACCTAAAACCCAAGTTTTTTTAATATTCGCCTGAGACTTGCTGCAGATCCTTGGAAATGTAGGTTTTCCTATAACTTCGTTCGCAACTTACCTATGGTAGGCAATTCTTTTTCAGTGACGTGGAAATTGTGGATGATTATTTTTATAACACCTTGGACAAAGCTGTCAATTTCTATTATTGGTTTTTGTTTATTTCTTTTATTTTTTCCGGGGGTTCGGAAGACAGTCAGAAATTCCGAATTTTTTGAACTTTTAATAATTCGTCTCAATGTAGCCACGGAACATTTTATTACCGCTGCGGTTCGTTTCATGCATTGTTTTAAATTATCAACTGCATTATTATCAGCCTCTCTCTTCATTAAACAATATACATCATATTTCTTTCTTTTCTGTGTAAAACCATTTCGTAATTAAGTTTTGTGCGTGGTAGTATTTTCAGAACGAACGTAACGTGGACACAGCGGGGGAAGCAAAGGTCGACTGACGAACCAATAGCGCACCGGCAAGCAAGCGACGCGTCACCCGCCCACCCCGCGCCGCACCTCATACCCCCAAATAGATCGATAAATCGTCTAATGCGCAACTTGACAGCTAGCGCTCTTTTACATGATGCGACCTGTAGTAAATTTAAATTTAAAAAAAATATTCTTATTACATAATTTAACTAAAAAATTGTTGTCTTCGTATTTTTCCTATTGTTAAAAGATAAGAGGTAGAGAGTCCGTTTTTCTTAGATTTATTTATCAAAAACTCAATTTACAAAATTAAAGTTATAAGTTAATGATTTGAACGCACAAATACGATTACCACTTTATGATCTCAAGAAATAGGCAGTGGAAGCAATAATACTTTCTTGACGTTAACCCTCTGGACACTCAATTGCGTGTGGTTATAATACTCTCTCGATTCAGTGAAGTCTCTCGTAGCTGAAACCCAACTAGACTCTGAAAAGAAGCTGAAAAGTAAAAGAGGAAGACTTCTAGAATGTATTCAAGGGAACTTGCAAGTGCTAGACAAGTTGAACCCGTAAACCAAGCCTTGGGTACGGTGATTTTCTCAGGAATGTACCACAAGGGAGCTTGCCCGCTACCTTGCAAGGTGAAAAGATAAACCAGGCCTTGAATACGGTGAGTTTCTCGTCTAGAAGTCACCAATAGCTGATTTTCTCAAGAAAAGATTGATAGTGGCTCTAGGATGAGCCCCACAGGATGTAAACTCGCTCACAAAATAGATTCTGGCTCGAGGAGGAGCCCCATAGGATAACTCACTCACAAGAATAGATACTGGCTCGAAGAGGAGCCCCACAGGATGTAAGCTCACTCACAGGAATAGATTCTGCTCGAGGAGGAGCCCCTCAGATCTGTATTTCACTCACAGACATTTGTTTCACTTACAACTCAAATATTCACTTACTTAGATGCTTTACTCAATGATAAAAATAATTACTCTCACTTAGAATCACAATAAAGAACATTATTGAATAATTTACTCAGCAATTGACAGTATAAAGCTTTTCACTTTATATCTCGATGTTTACTATAAGCGTTTGAAAAGAAGATTGACTCGCAGCGCCGAGTGTGCCTGCTTATATACTTAACTGGCGGGATTCTCGAATCGTCACCTGAATGTTCTAGATATGATTTGAGAGTTTTCTATTTTTGAAATTACTGGATTTTACGAATAAACTGAATAAAAATGTATGAAATTATTTTTAGAGTTATTTTCGCTTTCAGTTTTACTCAAATTCTATTTTAATTACTTAGATTTTAACTAAAAAGACAATAAACTGAAGAATTACATTCCAGAAATGTCATTTGCTCGAATTTTTTAAGCGCAGGCGAAGAGTTACCTTTTCATGCCAATAGATGGCGCCACATATTTAGTTTATGTAAATTTTTATTTTTTTCTTTACTTTAAACACCTATATTTGTGCTATAAGACGTTGCAGTATACCAAATTTCAAGATTCACGGAAAAAACTCCTTAGGTTTTGTTTCATTTGCGAGTGTCGAAAATTAGCAGCATAAACGGCTGTATCTTTTGACTGAGTTGGTTTAAAAGTTTGATTTTTTCACAGATTTAAGTGACAGTAAACTTGAGTATTTGATATAAATTTCAGCTTGATACCTATACGTGTTCCTAAAAAAAAAGGGTCTTGACAGACGGACGGACGTACAACAAAGTGATCCTATAAGGGTTCCGTTTTTTCCCTTTGACGTGTTGAACCCTAAAATTAACTAATAGCCAATGCTCATTAGAAAATCGTCATAATGAAGTAGAAAAGGATAGATCATCCCTGTGAGGATAAAATGCAACCTGTAATGTCTACGCAGCATGTCATGTATATTACAACTATGACAAGAATAAAATTGTTATCTTAGTAAGTTTCCACATAGCCAAGTTTAGGAATGAACGAACATGTCATATTTAAAAATTACGAGTTAAATTATATATATCCAATGATTATTAAAAATAAATTAACTTAAAGGGCATTGAGAATAAGGTCGGGAAATAAGTTTTTATGTATTTTACATACAAAATCAAGATAATTCTTCATCATATTTTGTTTACATTTAATTACAATATGCAAGTCATTTTGTTCCACAACTTCTTGTCATT
Source organism: Eumeta japonica (assembly GCA_005406025.1). Lineage (NCBI taxonomy): Eukaryota > Metazoa > Arthropoda > Insecta > Lepidoptera > Psychidae > Eumeta > Eumeta japonica. Next base: position 147,498 of record BGZK01000898.1, read on the forward strand.
CTGTAGGTAGTAACATGATTCCATTACTGTAAAAATTATGAGACTTCTGACCAAAAAATGGGATAATTACAGTCCTCTTGACTACAGTCTTGACAGTCCTCTCTTGATGTTAACCTAACACTACGTAAAGAATTCCGAAGAAACTGAAACAGGTGAAAATCTGAGGATGCAACGTCATGGCTACATGGTGGATGCATTAACACTTTCCAACCACAGTCTCTCAATATTTCCTGAGTGGCTAAATATGTGTGTGTTCTGGTGTAATCATGTTGAAAAACCATACCCTTTCTGGTAATTAATTCCGGCCGTTTTGTAACGAAGTTCCTTATGGGGCGTTGGAGAGGGGTACCCTAACCGGCAAAAAATGTCCGTAACGTTAAAAAAAGCGTAAGATTTCTATGTATAGTCTATGCATGATGGCTATACAGCGTCCGATGTGATGACTGTTATTATTATTGCAGTTTGCTATTATTGTTATAACATTCCACTAACATTTCATGACCTAAGCGTGGTTTGTGTTTTTTATTTCGATTTTTTTTTTATTTATGAGATTATTGGGTATAATCCAATTTTGTTTACAATGACAATATTTAATTTCTTCAATTTAATTAATTATTGCTATTCTTAATTATACAATTAAAATGAACAAAAACTATTTTTATTCATTTTTATTATTAATTGATAAATTATTTATAAATAAAAATTTTTTAATAGTTGGTTATTATTAAACAATGTCAAAGTTACATAGCATATTTTACTGCTTTCTTTTTAGTTCATAAATATATAATTCCGACAATGTACAAGATAAAGAACGAGAAGAAATAACCAAGACAAATGATGTAATGTCGGTGAACAATACTCAGCAATCAGTAATGCAGTATGTTTTTCAGAAATTAAATATATCTACTATATTTATTTATTCAATAAGTCATTGAGCTTATTCATTTATTCGTTTTCTTTTATTTGTATCGATAAAAAAATCATAATAAAAAATGTATACCCGAATAATTATTTTCTTTATACCTCAAATAGAACTTGAAATTAATATTTTTATAATAAGGAACTTCGTTCGTATCTGATGTCCCACGACATCACTCGTTTTTTTTTGTCTCTTCCTGCTTACTTGAGACTTATCAGACATTGGTAGTAGATATTTATAGTAGTAGAAATTGAAGTAGTAGAAATTGATAGTTTTGCCCAGCGGTAAAAGCTCATAATTGATATTGCCCTTCCAATCCCTACATACACTTAGTATCAATTTATTGCGTGTTAATCCCAGTTTTACTATAGTCTGTGGAACTTGCTTGTTTATTGACTATATTTTTTTTTTCGCACGTTCTTGTTGTAGGTAATCCATTTTTCATCATCAGTAATCAATATTTTCAAAAACAGTTCAGTTTCATTACTTTTCAATAGAGAATCGCAAATGAGTACATGATTCCTTATATTTCTTTGAGTGAGCTCGTGTGGGATGTAACTATCGAGCTTTTCTGTATATCCAAGTTTTTTCAAATGGATCAAAACTGTTTTGTCGTCAATTTCCAGCTTCTCAGCTATCTTGTTGTACTTTTCCCAAAATGGCATCAACTTTATCCGTAACAGGTCGACCAGAACGAGATTCATCTTTGACATCAAAGTTACTTGACTCAAAATGCTTGAACCAGTTTTGTGCTTCTCTTATCGACACTACATTAGGTCCTTACACGTCACGGTTTTTTTCGTGGCCAATCTTACACTGCTCTTTTTCGTAACAAAATTTCAAAATATATCGAATTTCTACATTACATTCACTATTTTTGGTGGACACAAAAACTATGTGTGGTTTTATGAAACCACGGTAAAAGTGAAACTTATTTTCATATCGTAGACATTAAACTAATAATTTTTGGAATAATATTTCATTAAGGGTATTGAAATCGCATCATCAATTTTAATTTTATTTTTGGAAAATTGGAATGATAATGGGAAATGATAAAAGTAGATTAGTTTTCCAAGTAATATTTTTATTCAACTATGTGTTTTAGGATACTTTTACATAATTCTTAACAATTATTTAGGTGCTATACAAAATTAACGCTTGAATTTTTGACGATATCTACGGCATCATTCCGCGTTCAGTTGCTTTTGATGTAAAAGTTTTTCTGTAACCACATTTTCAGATACAGGCTCACCACTTTGAACGGTGCTAGTACTCGGCATGGCACCAAGATCTTTTTTCCTTTTTCTATAAGCACGTACTCTGTCAACGTTCTGTTTTTTACGGCGTGAAATTAATTCATCGTCATTCATTTTTGCATTATTCTTCACTTATTCCTCGATGATCAGTTTTTCGAACTCACCAGGTGTGTCGTTGCTCACCAAAAGCAAATAAATAACACTATTCACATTAAACACTAATAACACCAAACAAAGTAACGTGGAGCACTAGCGCAAATGAGTAATAATCTGTAAATAATCTGTACTATGGAGTGTATTCACTGTGAGCGCAAAATTACTAATACTATAGCATTAAAGATGTATAGTATGTATATGAATGCTGACAGCGCCACCTAAAGGGAGTATTGGTACTATACATATTGGTACTATTACACTGTACTGAACACAATACTCGCTTATTTTCAACGTAATATAGGTAACTTCGCCCGTCCACATAACTCCGTCCGTCCCTATTGAATACTGTATAGTCTATGCACTACACGGTCAGCTGATACGAACTATAGGCGCCGCCATATTGGCCTTGACTGCTCTGACGAGCAGTGGAAGGGAGTGCCTTTCACTTTACCCCTACTCTGCGGCCGACTGTAATGCGACATGCAAACGCAGACGAAAAAATTTGAGACGATGTAATAAAAGTTTCACTTTAAAAATGCAAAAATGGCGGGACAACGTTTTTGTTTTTATTTTTCCCTTTTTTTTAAACGTCTCGCGTTGTCTATTTAATGGTTTCTAAACTAGCCAGATACAAGCAGAACATCCAAAGTTCCAGTGCAACAATTTACTCATAAAATACGAAGAAACTTGTTCCCCAATTTTACATAAATAGATAAATTATTTTTTTTTTAAAACAAAGTTTTATATCTCAAACTGCGTAATTTTCCCTTAACCTATGCAACAATGCGTTATATTATGCGCTTTGATCCGACAATAATAGAACTGTGAAAATTTCTTAAAATATGAAATTACGTGTTTTTCGAAAGTATATTTTTTGGCGTAGTAAAAAATGTAATGAGTGTATTTTGACTATATGACGCGCCGGTGTAATACATAATTTGAATTCCAAGTACCAGGACAACATGCGCAGGAAACAATATAGAACATGTAGGTATTTAATGTAGCGTATTGTGATAAAAAAAATGTTTCGATCAACCAAACAAAATCGTATTTATCAAAAGGAAAATTGTTGTTTACTTACCTCAGAATAGTACAACTTCTTAGGTGCGTACACAAACGCTTTTTACGATTTTTGTAATAGAATTTTTGACGTAATCTCCAGTATGCGTTGTACCTTATATTAATTAATGAGATCCTCCTTTAAATTCACTAAACCTACATGGTTGGCATCGCTTCGTTGACATTTCAGTACTATCGATGTTCTATTTAGAATCAAAATCGCCGGAAGTTGTATCAATTTCTAAGTCGGAGGCAGCTTCTTCATCTTCCTTTCCGGTCATTTATAAAAATATAGTCCATTTTGAACGGTGTCTGCTCTCCATCAAATGTGTTGGGTTTCAAATGACCATCGAGAAACCAACCATACAACCAAAGCAACTGCGTTCTCTCTCTGTCTCATATATTTTCTTGCTCCGACTTTAAAATTTACTACCGTTATTTATGACGTACTTTTCTCAATCAACCCTACAACACCGTATTCACAATAAAATTAGCTTCATTTTGATATATAATTCAATTGGTTGGCAGAAAAGAACAATTCCTAATATCCACTACCTGTGTGTACGGGGTTATAAGGTAATAGGGATCAGGAAAAGTACAGAACCTTGGTGTTGCATGCTGTATTTATTATATACGTTCCACTGGAGTTGTTTATTTAGCTGGAAAAATATTGATTTTTATGATTAATTAATCATAGTAGTGAGTATTTTTTCTCTCAACCTATTCCGGTTGGGTTTATAAACTTATTTTATTTCATAAAATATAATTATTGTCCGATCGGTAAATAGATACGGATCGATCTTACTTCGGATCTTAAACTATAAATAACTAAATTTAATACGTATGTATTCAATCAATTGAGCACACTGGTGTGGGGACCAGTGTCATAGAATGCGTTAGTATTTTTTGTAATACTCACTCTTTGGAAAAGAGTCCTGTCCTGCAGTGAATCATAGGTGTAGCATAAGTACTTAGCATAAAAATATTGCCCATGGTAGTATCAAAAATAGTCCCACTGACTTTTTTGTAACTTCTCCCTAGGAAAATTGAGTGTTTTCTAATTGTTTTTCTAATAACTTCTAAACCAATCAACTAATGAAGATCCATATAGTAATTATAATAATTTATTACATGTGTATCAAAATAAATCACTTCCTCTTTTTATCCGCAGCATAAACAATATTAATGACAAACAACTTCAATTGAACGTCCGGTTTAAACTAATCTACTTTCTGAAATGTTATTAAAGTATTATTAAAGAAAGTATATGCGTATATGGAAAAAGAAAGGTCTTATATTAAAAAACTGGATAGTCACGTAAAAGGATAATATATTTTATGAACAGGAAAATGTTTGATTACTAGAGATTTATCTTGTTATTAAGAACATATATAACGTATGTCAACATTGAAAGTATTACTTTTTCATGTTTGATGATCCAGTTTTTTTTTTTTCTATTTAGAAAATCGTCTCTCCGTTGCTTTATGATAAAGTTATTTGATATAAGCCTTCCCCCGCGGCTTCGTTCAAGTAGACATAGAATAAATTTATTTTTATTTTATAAAGGACTATGTCTCTTTCAGTTTAATTCTCGATTTTGATGCTGTTTTAGAATTAAATTCTAATTTCACTGTTTGTCCCAATTTCAATCAATTCTAGCCCCTGTCCTGCTATTGGTCGTGACCATGCGTGCAAGTTCTTGATTCCTAACTCAATCCCGATGCCACTATCATTTGCAGTCATGGTCCTGATCATTTATTATGCCCATCATAACCTTTGTAGCTTTAGAAATATTTTTTTTACTGTATTTTTATTCTACGTTCCTGATTGTTTTGTTCACTCCTATAGGTACAATAATTTATGTACTGTTTTTGTAAGTCGGGCTGCCGTTCCCGATGAGATCCCGTCCTAATTGTAATTATTGGTTCTTATAGCTAAATTTTGCTTTTGATTCTGGTTCCACTCTTTTTCTCTTCCAGTTCCCTTACGGCTTAGGTTTCCAATTTCAATCTCATCTATGGAGATCTATATGTGACTAACCGACTATACCCACTACAAGAATGTTGTAGTTTTTTTTTCTCACTTTCTTATGGAGCAAATATTATAGCGCTGTGCGAGTCAGCATTCCAATTCCTTTAATATGGTCTGCATTATCACTAATGTGCCAAAAAACATTTTAAAATTCCATAAAAATTCTAATAAATAAGAATAAGAACCTTTATTTGAATGATAATACAAACACATTCTTAATACACCAATCGAAATTAGTCAAGTGGTATTTTCGGTTGCACATGTAAATACGTTTTCATCTTCACTTATATATTATATAGCATATTCAAGGCATAAACAAGCAAGCAAGCTATTATAAGTAGAGAGTAGATAGACTGCGCCACCCAAGGACACTCACAATTCAAGAGGAGTTACCAGTGCGTTTCCAGCCGCTTAGATGGGAATAGGACATAGGGGGCACTTTCCTCCTAGGGGAGAATTCATGTGGACTACTTTTCACAGAAATTCTCACTTACTGGACGAAACACTACAGCGGATGTTACTACTTTCCGTCCGTATTCTGTCAGATTGTATTATTTCACCGATCGAGCCAGCTTATTTTTAGCAACAAAAATTGTTTACAACAGTCAAGGCTGATGTAGCAGATAATTCTGTTAACGACAACAAAACGGAACTTTTTAGAACCAGTTCTAAAATTACAATTTTTTTTTATATGTATTAGTACAACTAGGTAATGCATATTTCTCAACCTCAAAAAACAAAATACCTATCGTATATAAGTCTGATTGACAAAGAAACAAGCGGAGATACTTACAAAATTGAAATAACTTATTTATCTGACGCAATCCTCAAAATAAAATTACGGCCAACGGCGCATCTCCGATTTGACGAAAAAATGTGTCCAATCTTAAATGAAGAAATGTCACTCGACGCAATCGCTACGTCAGGACTCAAAGCTGTAACGGCCCCCCGAGCTTTACAAGTCGACGGTGGATTCAGAAGGCTCTTGTGTTTCTGTTTGTATTCAAACTCGCCGCGGACGAATTTAAATTTTGAACTTATCAAGCTAAAGCTCTCTTTTATGTTAATGTCTTGCGCTTGTTAGAAAAATTTTAATAAAGACATTGTTTGGTGGTTGTGTAGTTTTCCCTTTATACACTTTCGTTCCATGTCTTCTAAAATGTATGCATGTATCTGATTTTATAGTTTATGAAACAATACTATTACTAAATACCAAAATGAAACAGGAAATTAAGAACAAATTCAAATTAAGAATGCTCATGACTTTTAAGATTAAAATTGCTAAATATGTAGGAATATAATTTGATACTTTACATAATTTAATATTTTGTAAATCTAAGTAATATAGGAAACTTCCTTAAATTTTAATAACACTATAAAATAATATACATATTTTACACAACAAGTGTTGTCAAATATTCATAAAATGAAACTATGAAAATAAAAACTGTAATAATGGGTTCAGCGACACAACCATGCCTCACCAAAAAGCTGCCCAATCAGGACATTTGATACAAACACTAGAACAAAAATTGAAAGATTACAGAGAACAATAGGATGTTGTCTGGATATCGGCCTAAGAGACGGGACAAAAAAGTACTGACATGCTCCATAGAATTAACGTAACTTATGCCTTACTCTTTGCACAAAGATTAAAACGGAAATGAGCTGGTTATGTAGCATAATATATCGGCGAGACGTGGATGGGAAACACAATGACATGGAATAAAGTACAAAGCTTTGAAGGCAGAGGTAGACAAACGAAAAGGTGGTAAAAGGAAGTGACTGTTGAATCGCATGCGAAAATTGATTGAAGACTGCAAAATACAGATAAAGGCACTTTTTGGAGAAGGTTTTTACTAGAGGAGTTTATAAAACATAAAAATATCTATCATCAATGAGTGAAGAACCTTAAGATAATTTAAAATATAAGTATTTTTTTAGTTTACTATAACATAATTTAGAGATAAACTAATTGTATAATGCTTGAGCAAGAGCAATTAAATTATCCATGTCTAGCCTGTAAAGTATCTGACAATAACCACCAACCACTCATAACTCAGTGTTGCTAGGTATTTATTTAGGGTTATTAAATTACGATACTGGCAGCAAGCGAACGAGTTAACCGTCTATCTGCTGCTGTTTGTCTCGTAACGCGGCCGTCTCGAGTAGGACTCTTCGATGAATAAACACCCGTAGACTGGCTTTGCTACCAACAATTACGAATATTTATTCGCGACAGACAAATAAACCCAAACACATTTGTGTTGCTATATTTCACACCCTGAACGAACAATGAATATTAAATCTCTTATTAAATTGCAAAGCATAATAATGAAATTAAAAGAAAAACACTGCAATTTGGTTTGTGAGCACGGTTCAAAGATTTTCTGATTCCATGTATCAGTCAAATTAGCTGCAACCGCGACCTCAGACGCGTTTTAGTTCAGATATTAGATTCTGTATCTATTTCTTCATTTTTTTTTTAAGTTTTCGGACCTACGTTTTCCTTTTCAAACATTCGTTAATTTTATGATTTCTCAATCATTCAAGTTATTCTATAAAATAGTAGTCAAGCATATACGAAAGGAAAAACACTTCTAAATAAAGACGACATAGAATGTACTTGTATCAAGTTTTAATTCCTATCAAATATGGGATTCGCGAAATATATTCCGGATAATACAAATATTTCTTTGCACACGCCTTAAAGTATCTGTGATAATATTTCTAGCCTGCGCATAATTCATTTTTTTTTTCATCATTTGTATTTTCTTGTAATTTTTGTCTATCTAGTGATAGACAAAAATTATTAATATATTAGTATATAAATATATATACTTATCGGGTAATAATTTATTTCCAATAACTAGTTTTGATAATCGAATAATTCTGTTATATTCCTTTCTTCGTTAATCATCTCACAAGTACAATTATGAATTGCAGTCGTGACATCTTTGATAACAACTAGATGCATTAGAAGCATAGCATCTATACGATCTCCCGATTAGTTTTTACAAGTTTTTATTTAGTTTCACCTGTCCCGTTGTCTGTCTGTCGGTTTGTAATCAAATCTTGCAAGTTAAATTTGATCTACTTCCCGGTTTCCGATTGAGCTGAAATTTTGCATGCATGTATAAATCGGATGAAAATGCAATATTATTATGACATAGAACTGATCTGATTGATGATAGAGCTGGAAGGTGGCCATAGGAACCCCGTAATTAAACGACGCAACCCCACCGAGTTTGGGCTCGATTGATTCGCCTTGACCAGTATCTTGGTTGGCGTGAATATGCATCTCCAACAAATTTGGGAAAAAAAGTTCATTACTTTTGTTATGAATGTGGATTATGTCTGATTGATTAAATGAATGACCCAATATCAAAGTAAGCACGTGCCGAGGGCTGAATGGTATGACAGTGCATAAACATTTCATATCGCTAACGTTGCGCCTCAAGGTACCAGGGCGAACCCTGTTGAACTGAAGCCCTTATCCCTCTATAATGGACTTGGGAGGATGGACCGTTTTTGTCCTATACTCGTGGAAACAACATGAACAAAAAAAAACTACTACACAAAGAAAACGACGTTTAGAGAAGGCGAAATTGAAGCGACAGGAGATGATTTCTAATGAAAGCAATGTCCACAAGCAAGCAACGCTTAAAAAAATAAGTTTAACAGTAGCTAAACATAGAAAAAACGAATCGTTATTACGAGCACAAATAGGCAAAATACCAATAGAATACATACACAAGAGAAAAGAAAAACTCGAATTAAAAATACTAAAAAGTTAAAAATAAAATTAAAGAAAAAAACCTTTTTTGAAGGCAAGCTTTTATTGTTTGTTAATAGAATGAACTAAAAAGTTAAAATTAAATTAACTATAATAAGAAATATAACACTTTATAAGTTCATTGTAACCTTTAACGATAATTAAGCTTCTTCGTCTACGACAAAATAATTTCATATCGTACATAATTATATATTTTTAACAATAAAACTATACATCTTAATTATTAAATCTTCCCGTTTTTATCACAGTCCCAATTTTATAAACAAAAGCGTGTTACATTTTGATGGTATAATTAAGAACATTTAGCACCTTCTTTTTTCTCTTGCTATCACAATGTAATACGCATCTATGCAGTGAAGCCACCGTGAAAAGTGGGCCCAAGAGCTTGACTAAATGAATTAATATTTTTACAATATTATTTATTTCACATCTACAGATCACTTATCCCTATTTAAAAAAATGTCTTATATGTTGTTTAATGATAATACATGTCGATCATCAAAATCTATTAAGCAAGTTATGCTTTATAAATACTATAAAATTTCAATTGGACTCAATACCAGTTCTTCACAGACTCCATATTTTGTCGAATAAGCTAGTTGACATTTTAGCCTAAGATACTATTGTTTCGTTTGAATTCTTAAATTGTTTTAGGGGTAGTTTTTGAATATCGACCTTCAAATACATCAATAGTTGTCGGCTACGAGGGAAGGGAGGATTTTATTACGTGAGCACTCACACGGGAGGTCGCGTCCACACGACAGCCTCGTCTCCTTCCGTCTGTCTGTTTTCGCAGAACCTCCACGACTGTTTATTATTTATACCACATGTCTGTGGTCGTAACGTAACGTTGTTTATATAAGAAAATATAACAGAATGTTTGTTATTATTTCGTATTGTCTCTGCTCAAGAAATGATCATCTCGCAATTGATGTTTGGATATCGATATTAGAACTAACAAAAAAGGTAATTATTAGAGTTAGCTTTGTTCCCTTTTTTAGTTATATATTAATTACAGTTCAAAATCTGTATCCAAAACTGTACAAGGGTAATTTGTCTTCAGTGTAGTGATTCTTTATGTTTCATAATTTTTTTTATGGATAAAAGTAATTTGATATGGCTTTTAAATTTAAAGTCCTATTATAAATGGGTAAAACTATTTAAATAATATCTAAATTACCTGTTGTAATTTTTTCAGCTTTTTAATAGCAAGTTTTAAAAATTATAAATATTTTATCTTAATCTATAAAGAAACAATATCGACTATTCACTATTCATACTTTTGTATTATGAAAAGAATATTTTAAAATAATAAAAAAAAAAATTAGTTTGAACGAAATTGTACTAATCACTCAAGAAATACGAAAAGACCTCGTCATATCATACTCAACAACCCCAAAAGGGTCACTCAGGAAACGGTTCTAAAAAGGAAATGTAACAGGGCCAAAAGTTCCATACCCATCTTTTTTATCATTTTGTGATAAATAAAAGCTTTTCCTTTTTATAAAATCACCAATATATTGTTATGGTAGGGAACACATATTCAAACTAATATATAGTAAATAAATCTTCATAAAAACCGTGCAAACTTTAAATTAGGCCTGTATTCGTAATTAAAGAAAAATTATGTAGCTTAATGCCGAAAAAGCGAATCATATTCCTGTTTGATAGATGACAGATAACGCAACTCATCACACTCAACGTTTTATAGTGAAATAGACCACACCGTGTATAAATAAAAGAAGAAAAATCTTGTTTATAACAAGTACAACGTCTCAATCCTATAACAAGAAATATTAACTTCTCGGCTATTAGATTGCTTTATGTTATTTCTAAGTGTCGTACTGAGTTATTATTTACTCAATACTTTTTATCGGAAAGTAGAACTATAACTAAAGAAACAAGGAGGTATGTAGACTATTACTCTTAAACTAGTGTAAATTAAGGTGCACCACCAAAAGAGCGTATATACATAGCACTTAGTTCTTTTTGTTGAGAAGCGCCATTTATCGGCAATAACTCAAAAACGGTATTTTGGACCATGCTCAAAATAATTTTCGTTGAAATTATTTATTAAGCGTTACCTTTTGAACTTGTTTCGTAATTATTTTTTGGACTTATAGTTTAAAATATGAAGGGGGTAGACAACACAATTTATACAATTTTCGGAGCTATTATTTCCGAAAATATTCACTTAATGTTTTCGGAAAATAAAAAAAATAGCTTTAAAGCTTTAAAATGTTTTTAAAAGAACTATCGAAATATGTACTATACATTGATGTTATCTGAAAAAAAAATTGTCCAGCTTCTGTTACTTGTGTGGAGTGCCCCCCTAGAAATATTTACTTTTGTTACATACCTACCTATACAAGAAACCTACACTGCGAATCATCAATATACATTTTGTAGATTTTGAGTAAAATACCTGTGACATACGGACAGACGGACGGACGGACAAGACGAAACTATAAGGGTACCGTTTTTGCCATTTTGACTTGGAAACCTAAAAAAGAACGTCAACCACCACGTCAACGTAGTTTCACATTCAATTAAAACGTACACGCACGTTCTGTTTATACTTAAACTGTTTTGCTGTTTCCCTGCCGAGTCGAGATTCAGCCGAGCTGGCTAGATAATTTTAACATCCGCGTGGATCTTTGTCACCAAATTAGCCCGCGCACGCGCTTGAGGGCCGCCCTGGGGTGACGCAGCTGTTTTCACGTACTCGTTGTCTACGTGAATCTTAAATTTTCGTATGTAGATGGTGTTCTGAGAGATCTACTCATATGTATAAAAATATTTGTCCACACTGTCATATGTATTAGTTCGAATAACATTTGTAAAATTGAGTTCCAATACAATAATGCAAAAAAAACGAGAAAACTATGCAACTAAATTCGTGGAAATAAATTGAAAATGTCATTATATTTTCACTTTTTAAACTGTAAAAAAAAATGTTATATACATATGTATATATGTCAATCATTGATTTCTTTTGAAAATATGTACAAAACAAAATATTATTTCATTGCAGTCTATTATGGCAATTAATCGCAATAAGAAAAAAAGCTTTAAAAGTTTGATAAAACATAGCACTTATTATGATTCGCCATATATTTACCGTCTATCTCGTCATCGGATGTAGTATGAATTCCAAGCTTAGCGCTTATTGTTATCCCGACCTCGATCCTTAATTCCTCTACAGAATCAGGAGTTATAGTAAATTCTATTCGTCGTTGTCGAACACCTTTCTCATCATCAGTTCATCGTCTATGTATACATATATATCTTTTTCCAGAAATTGAGAAAAGTTCTGATTCAATAATCGTCTGAACCACAAAAATACCTATTTCCCAAATTTAAATTTTCCAGATCATTCGGTTTGACACGTGGGTCGACGAGCCCGTCGATCGGTTCGTCAGTCGGTCAGTCACAAATTTCATTTTCCGTATGTACATATATTACCTATACAAACACGCGTACAAGAGAAAGTGCGGCGTACGTGCAAAACAAGAGCACGTGGCCGAAGAGCTAAGAATACTCCTGGCGAATAAATTCGATCAAAGGAATTCATCGTGTAACTTTCTGTTGGCGCGAGGCGCGGTGTCACCGGCGTGCGCCCCGCCCCGCCCCGCGCCGCCCGCGCCATTATACGTACCTTCACGCCCCGGAATGGGTAAGTGGATAAACGCCGCCGCGGCGTTCAAGTGACTTACGACATTACCGCTTACCTAATAGCTTTCTTCATTTCTTTCTCGAAATAATTCCTTTTAGGAGCATCTACAATGGACTTAATCCAAACATTTGTATGCTCAACAATTTTTCAGTACTTTTGTTCGGAAACAAAAGAGGAAATGGACCGAAAACCAGGCGGGGTCTGCTTCACGTAACATAAGTTCGCGTCGAATTCTCCTAGGGGTAGATAGGCGCCACAGTATTAAACTTACCAAAAATTTTATGCACCTTTTGCATTTTATTGTTACGGTAGAAAACGTCGTCGGTTCGGTCTGAATAAGTCTCGATAGCACCTCCGTCGCCGCCCATTCCATCGTCTACTTTTGCTCTATATATTTTATCTCCTCGTCTTCTATAGCGTAGCTTCCTCTTCCCTAGTGAGTGAGTAATCTTTCAACCCATACCTTTGCACACAGATAGAAAACAGAATTTAAAAATCATTTTTGGAAAAAATATTCAAGCATATCACATCGAATGTATAAAAGAATAACTTAATTTTTATATATTCAATAAATATCCAACTTATTCTAATATCTAACAATAAAAACGAGTAGACCAATATAGTCAAAGTATCATTGTCATGGAGAGAATATCTAAACGGTAATCGCAAAATGCAAAATTTTGCGTGTGTTCTGTCTCAGACAAGTTGCAAAATTGATTGCTCTATCAGAAACTAAACAATATTTTAAAGACATTTTGCAAAAATTAGCGAAATCAATTCGATGCCAATAGCATAAAAAGCTATAGCGTATAAAATAATGGCCTCAACTGTTCATTTCGCTCTAAAACACCGCATATTTATGCCCTTTCTCTTTTCCGTCGCGATCTAACGATAGGATGTGCTAAGTCTATGGTCATCCTCAAATGCGTGAAATTAGCGCGGACAAATAAATCAACGCAACAGTTGGACTAGCGTCTGCCGCGGCGGCTGGAACTTTTCGGCTTTTTCCTCCCGTGAAAAGAAGGCAGATGAGGATGTTCAGAAGCGATACTTAAACTGCGAAAACAACCTTTGTCTTATGCGTTACGTCCATAATTATTATTTAATATTATTGTTCTAGCATTACTACAGACTCTCACGCAAAAAAAAATATTATAATATTTATAATCAGAATGCTACATTAATGAATATGTTTAGTGTTACTTACATTTTATACAAATTATTATGACAAATAAATTAGTCTTTAAACAAATAATTATAGTTATATAAATTCTTGACGTATATATTTGAAACACATTATTTTAAACAACATTTTTTAGTGTACCAATCGCATTGTTTAATTTAGCTACGTTGTTAACGTACTGAATGCGATACATTATAAATTCAAAACGCTTTTAAAATTACATTACAGACGCAGACGAGTTGCGATTTAAAACTACATGAATATTCTATTTTTATTCATAGTTGAAATGCAGCGCTCGGTACGATAGACGCGTGCTTTTATTGTATACTGAAAACTGTTTCACAGCGTTGCACGTGTCTACGTTATTTTAGAAATTATTCAGAAAGCAAGAGAATACCTGTATTGGAGTCCCGCGGTTCCTAAAAACTTATTTTTCTCAGGCGGTATATGTTTGTGAACATATCCGTACCGTTATTATAAACCGGCACGATAAATGTAAACACGTTGGCGTATCGTTATCATGACAATTTAAAACATGTTGTTGAAATAAAGTCATAATGCAGACGACGACGCCCGCCCACGACATGGCCGGCGCCGCCCGCCTAACTCGTGCACAGGAATTGTCATCTACGCACAAAGCGATTAAACGCCTGAATAAAAACACAATCGACATTTAACTCGTGTCCAATGACCTTTCGCCGTCCCAAAGTAAACTATGATGGACTGAACGATGAAACTCCGAAAATACACTCCTGCGCAGCCGGTATCGTATTGCGCGCAGTATAGCTTCGGCCGCCGCCCGAAGCGTACGTTATCGAAAACTTCTGAAATTATCCTGAGAAATCCTGAATAAAGTGCTGAAATTCGCTCCACAAAATGACAAGTAATGCCGTGTGAGAACATCGTTTGATTGTCACCCGAAAAAACCCATCTCAGCTCTCCTTTTTTTTTGCTATTAACTCTGATTTTGGAATTCTGTTGGATTTTATCGCCGCGCGTGAGATTTTCATTTTAATGTAAATATTTCCAGCGTAAGTACTGTGTGACCTCCGCCGTGTTTGAGTGTTGTCAGCATGCCTAACTGCATCCATGGTTTTGTAGGATATCAATTTGTTTAAATATCGTTTACTAAAATTAACAATAACATATTCCAAAATTGTAAAAAGAATATTTCTCTTATCTATCGGCATTTGTTTATTTACGTTTCTCGCTTGTTATTTACATTTCGTCAGCTAAATTTCGATACAATTTTGCAATAGCATTTCATAGAAACTATTTTGATCATGATAGTATCTACATTTTATGATCGTTTATAATAATGTAAAATTTATTGTATTTATTGTTATTTCTTCTAATCTTTAAATAATAGGATATAGAAGATTTTAGTATATGATTAACTGCTATTTGAAAAGAAGAATTGCATTCCAGTGATTGCATTCACCAATATAGATTATAAGGTCAACTATAACAATTTCAGAAACGTGTTTGTGCACGAATTACTGCCAACGCCTAATTAGATGAAACTTTAATGCTGTAGACCAAACTTAAGCTAACACTTACTTTTTCAAGTGATTCTATCTCTTAAATAAAGATGAGACAATTTTTAATAATGTGTGGTTTCTTAGACTAGCAGATTTTTTTTTCCATATATTTTTTTCATAAAGTAAACACTTAGACATAAATTCATAAACAATTTTAAACTTACCACGTTACGTCCGCTCACATATTTTTCGCAACAAAACAAATATTAGCAGTTGACGTCCTTACGTAGGCCTTATATTTATCAATAAAGTACATTTTTTTTCCAATTCGCAAAATACACCCTCCAAGAGAAACGACAAGCGCGTATAAAAACAAACATGTTTGCTTTCCTCGTGACCGCGTTCTTCAAAAAAAAAGTGATTGAATTCATTTGTACCGCTCGGAGCTCGAAATAGAATCGTGTTTTATCAATTTTTCGCTGTAGCATCAAGAGATTACTAAGACTGTTTCGAAATAAATAAAAAAGCGAGCATCGGTCTTCCATAAAGTTTAGTTGAATGATTTAAACCGTTATTGGTATTTTACTAATTTAATTTGAACCATTTTAGAACAATGAATCAATGTACAAATAAATGACGCCTTTGAGGCTTTTTTACGACACTTTATAAATCATTAATGATGCATGTGGATGTACCTTTCTGGTAATAAAAGCATTCCAAAAATTTTTCGTCATTTCCCACACATTGTCGGAGTGGAAACTGCGATTATTCATGAGGACTTGCGCGTGATCGTTTCACAAACGAATGTACAATGCGACTTATTATTCACGCTTGTTTGTGATTGGCTGTTGTAAGGAAACCAGAGAACCCGCTTCGTTGCGATTTCAAACAATGCATATACGCCAATTTAACAACTTGGGCGTATGTCGATGTCGAATAGTACGCTTTTCTACTGAATAGTAACATATATATATGTTGATGTTTTAAATATTTACTATATTAATTGCATCACCAAATGAGAGTTAGTTGCATGTATTGTGCTTTAGAAAGATGCGATTACTTAACGCTTAGAAAAGTAAGACTGCGTTTGTAAAATGATAGAAATAAAATTAACATTCGTATGTTGCGTTTATGGTGGCAAGAAAATTCCAGCAACTGAACATTTGATTAGTCTAATTTAACGGTTATATAATGACATGAGACCCGTGGCTTGATAAGTAAGGCGCTTACTCTGTATTTCATTCTGCACCTGGACATACATTTAACAATAAACTTAATGCGAGGGCAAAGTTAATGATGTGATCATGTACGTACATTTTTTATTTACGACCAAAATTTAAAGATCTAGATAAAGATTCGTTACCTTAATTTATAAACATCCCAACGTCTTATAGGTAGGTATTTGGAAAATTCCTTTCGAATTTTTGAATAAAATTTAAGCCCTTTAGTGATATAACTTTCGTGTATCGTTTATCGCCGAATACCTGTTTAATACAGTGCCTTTCAATGTTCACGCGTTCAAAAGTTTTTAAAAGATTTGTTACTTCTTTTAATTTCTTAAATACTTTTGTCTAGAAATAGCTTTCGATGCCAAGACGGTAAGTCAGTGCTTTCAATCATCGAGTCAAATTTGTTTTCTGATACCATACACCGATGCAACCAAAATCAATTCAATAGGAGCAAAAATAAATTTTCTAACTAAAAACAAAACAATAAATTTAAAGCGGCCCGTAGCGTCGGCACCTCCGACCCTTCGCGAGCAAAAGTTACGAACTGTTGTACACACGAGTTGAATCACAAAGGTGGCGCTTTCGTCTTTTTTATAAGCGATCTCAAAAAAACTAGCGAAATTCTTTTTTAATCACTCCCTCGCAAGAACGTCATCCGTTAGACTTGGCCGTTTTCTTTCTTCTATTTGTATTGGCCAGTGGTAATGAATCATCTCACGTCATCACGACTAGATTTAGCTCTTGCCGCGGCGTCATCGGAGCGACAGACAAAAGACGTTATATCACGAAGTGAAAAGCGGCGTATTACTGACGTATGCGACAGTCGACTACGCTCAGATTTTGATTTATATTTTGAATGACAGAGCAAATCGTCCGAATTATTATTTATAGTTAACAATACGACTGTTTGTTTTTCCTTTAGTGACGCTGACATGTTTGAGAAAGCATTTCATATTGACTGGCTTATTAAGAAATTTTTAGTTTCTATTTTCTTGTACAATTATTTTATATATGTGTATATGCATAATAATAATACGTACTTGAGTTGAAAACGTTGATCGTTTTTTTTTTATAATTATTAATGATATTTTTTATATAAATATTCTATCAATAGCTATAGCATTTAAAAAAGTAATAATTTATATTATTATTTCACTGAATTGAACTGCGTCAGCTGTAATAAAGTTCAGATAAAATTATGCTTTTTTTTTTTACAATTACACCCCTTATTATGTCTAAAGGGTTAGTCTTTTTTAAATCTTTATAGAAAAACAGTAAAAAAACTCGAATACCTTTATGCACTTTTTAATAAATCTATAGTAAAAAATGTGACCACATGTTAATTTTCTAATATGCCCATAGACATTAACATACATTCTGAGTATCACAGCAACAGTGAAAATGTCACGCGCATTAAAGTAGGACCCCAGATATCCATCGCCTCGTCCCACATGGTAGCGCGCATTTTTACTTAAGCCAAATACGTAGAGAACATGCGTATTTTTTTTTCTTCTTTAACTTATAAATGAAAACCTTTGCCAAAACGGTTTAATTTTAAACGTGACGCTGCCGACGGCGGAAAAACTCGCGTTTGCCAAAACGCGTTGTAAAATATTAGTAATGGTTAATTTAAGAGCATTACGCGTGACCACTGCGAATTTCACCATATTAGAACATTTATCGGTAATTACTTACAAACGAAATATACACTTTTTCCTAGTATGAATTTGAAATTATTATGGTAGCAGTAATAATACCTAACTTTTATTGGATATTACTGCGTAAGCTTTATCAATAACTGTTGTTTAACAGGTAGGTGGCGAGTTGGTTATGTAATAAAGTCCTATAATTTATTTTTAAAAACGATTAAAATGAACATATTCATAATTATTAAATTATTTTATTCTCTCAAAATTTATTAATATAATAGAAAAATCTATGTTATTGTTTATAAATTAAGTAGTTATTTAAGGATAAATAATTAACACATTTACTTATTTGTTTTGAAAACTGAAAATATGTACAATATCCTTTTTACGATATTTCATAAACAATATTTTGCAAGTATCATTTATACCATTCATTCGGTAAACTCGAACTACATCTAATGTTTTACTTTTGAATCATGCAAAGTTCAAAGCTTAAACAGAGAAACTTGTTTTTTCAAATATTTATGAGCATTGGTCAAAGCGTAATACTCTTCGAGACTGGAAATTGAAATGATAATCCAAGTATGAAAACGACCTGGCACATTGTGTAGCGTGAGCGACGAAAACAATGTGTATAGAGTACCTTAAAATTTATTGCAAAAACTGAACATGTATCGAAAAATTGGCATCGGAAAAACATAAAATATTGGTTACCAAATTGATGTTCGTATTTCTGTCTGTGTACTTGTCAAGGGCTTATGTCTCAAACGCCAAAGTAGAAAGTAGAAAACTACAATGGTTACATTGTTACTGGCGCAAAATTTACGTATTGTGTTAGGTGGACTTAAATGTGCTTATAGTTCTAACACTGAACTTTCTATAGAATACGGTGACTTATACGTTTAACAATATCTAACGATGTCAAAGTACTAAACAGTAGAGTTACAAAAAAACCCTTTTCATATTTTACGAATACAATATATGAATAAATGGAAAAACCTGGTACTTATCGTAAGAATAAATGAAAAAAATTCTCTTGTCGAATATAGTACGCCCAAAGCGTAGGTCGTCCGACGCCCGGCGCACGTGATTTATCGTTATTCTTCAACCCGCAAAGGGTTATATAAATTCCCCCGGCTCGACCTGAACTTTGAGCCCTAACTATGGCAAATATTCTTCTATCTCTCTGTACTTATAAAAGGTGTTCCCAATCGTACATTCTTCGCCGGAGAATTATAATTTACATTGGCTTTGTTCGCGCCTATCTCGAGGAATCGATGTTATGTCTCACTTCTGCGGATTCTACTTTACGTCTTTAGCCGACGTTCGAGCAGAAAAACAATGAGATTAATCTTAGCTGTATTTGTAATTTGAACGTAGTTTGAAAAAGTTAATTTAAGTCAGAAATAATTACGACTATTTTTTTGTAAATATGTTATTTGCAGTATATAAATATTATTCGGTTAACACTGTGTTGTATTTTTTTTTTTTGTGGAATCAACAGTATTTTTTATAAACGAACACGAAAACATATAATTCTGATGGATAACATATTTTCACTTCATAGATGATTCAATCGTTCAAACGTAAACTTTTTTGCGTATTAAAACAACATATACATTTTTTTCATACAGTGTATACAAGATTCATATAAAACAAAAAAAAACTGCAATTATTCATTAGTACTTGCGCGTGATCAGTTCACAAATGCATTTCTATTATATATTTAAATTCTTAGCTATATTCTATAAACAATAAAAAAATGTAATTTATTTTTCTATTTCGTAACGTAAGACGTAGAGAACAGCTAGGTGGCATCAGGAAATTGCTTCTTAAATTCTTTCTCCAATATCAAAGGTTATACCGTCTTTCATTTTAAGCTCGGGTGGCGTTCGCAATTTGAATAACAAACAATTATGTCCTCGAATAGGCTATTTCACATTACAAAATATTTATAAATATCAGAGCCCATCGTTTGGAAAATCATATTTACATCCGATTTAATTTCAATATACCGTCACGCGGTACGTAGGAGCGAGCTGCGGACGGTCTCGTGTCACCTTCGACCGACGTCGTCTTTCGCCTACCCGCCATACTAACTGACCAAGATATCGCATGGCCCCAGAGCCGTGTGAAGCGAAACTATGAAGCGGAACAGACGTATTTATAGACACGCCAGACTTCTCCGGCACGAAATTAAACGGTTACGTCACGGCTATTTGTATCGCTAAATAACATCTCGATGAGCTTCCGCCGGCGAAAGGAGAGGAAATGACGTCTGATCACGGCCTCTTCGCCTTTCGCGGGCCCGCCGAAGAATCACGCCTAGACTGGCCCAGGCATTCAAATATTATCACATTCACTAAGATCCATTCTAAAAACACAAAATGTTACGTACAATACGACTGTTTACGTCGACCGCAATGCTGCAATTGTTCATTATGCCATGTTATAATATTATGTCCTGGCTTGTGATATTATACATTTTTTTTATTTTTGTCTAAAATAATTAAATGATAATTTAGATTCTACCAGAATCTACCAAAATAGTTCTTTAAAAGATAATTGGTAACTACAAGTATAGTCGTATTGTCATTTTACCATAAGAATATGCAATTGCATTCAGTATAATTAAAAAAGTATATGACTCTATTTAAAATTTACATTACAAAATGTATATGTAACGCAACAAAATTTCAATAAAGTACAATTTAATACATGCAAACTTTTATATACTATTTCAAATTAAATGAATTATTATATACCGAATATTCAAGTGTAGCATTTAAATAGCATAAAGTCGATTTTTTTTATAAAAATATTTGATACATCTATAGACACTTAAAAACACTTACAAAATTAATAACGCACACTTCATATTTTTACACAGATATAAAGTGATTGCAAAGTAATCACCAAAATGGAGCAATTCGAATCGCTGCTGACGTGCTGCGTCTGCTTGGACCGCTATAGAAACCCCAAGCTACTGCCATGCCAGCACAGTTTCTGCATGGAGCCATGTATGGATGGCCTCGTCGATTACGTTAGAAGACAGGTGCGTTTTTAGCTCGTAAGCTGTTTATTAACAAATTTTGGAATATAATAGCATATTAATTTCAATGTTTATGCAATATTTTTAAAAATTGCTCTTATATTTTAAATGCAGGTCAAATGTCCAGAATGTCGTGCAGAGCACCGAATTCCATACCAGGGAGTTCAAGGCTTCCCTACAAATGTGACCCTGCAGCGATTTTTGGAGTTGCACGCACAGATCGCCGGTGAGCTTCCCGATCCTACTGCTGGTCAAGTTATGGAAAGATGCAACGTATGTTCCGAAAAGGCATACTGTGCACCTTGTGCTCACTGCGACAAAAAAGTTTGCGAAGAATGCAAATCCACGCACATGGAGGTCTTACGCCGCGAGATAACTAGGATTAACAACCAAATCCGGCGCGGACTAAACAGACTGCAAGATATACTTGTTGTTGTCGAAAGAAATACAACGAATTTACAAACCAACTGTGCAGCTGTAGCTGGAGAAGTCGATGAGATACATAAGCGACTCGCGAAGGCGCTCAAAGATAGAACGGATTTCCTCAGGAATGAAGTAGACAGATACCTCGCGACTGAACTTAGAAACCTAACGAATCTTAAGGATAACCTTGAATTAGAATTAAGTAATATTCAAAGTAATTGTGATCTCGCTGACAAATATATGAATGACGATATAGAGTGGGAAGACACAGAGTTGGTTGACACAAAAGAAATATTTTTGAAGACGGTTGAATTTTTGAGGAACTTTGAATATGAAGCTGGTGATTACAATCGTAGGATGCGGTTTGTTATGACACATGATCCAAATCAACTTGTTCTACATGTTGCTAGCTACGGAGAACTGAATATAAATTCACCAAATTCTGGCTATGGAGGTAGTCTTCAACCAAACCAAGGACTGACTCGTTCCAAAAGTGACCACCGTTTAGCCACACAATTCCGTCAACAAGAAGAGGCGCGTGGTTACACCGAAGCTGAAGAACCAGTTCTAGGTGGGCGGAAGTTTGGAGAACGAAAGCCACCACCGGTTGAAAGACACGTGAGAGATTATGGAGCTGAAGACTACAGTGGTTATGAATCTGAACATCGCCCATCTCGCCGATTCCGATCTCGTTTTGTTAGAAGTCATCAACAAGACAATGATTCTGACACTGAAGAAAGAAGCCGAAACGTTAAAGTTACAGAACAACCTAAAGAAAAAGAAAAGGTTACTGACACCGAGGATACGTCACGTGGGCCTCTTAGCGGAATATTTAGAATCAGTGATTGTCCTAGAGTTATGCAAAGGATATTAGATTTTGATAGTGGTAAAAAAAAGGAGAAGAAAGAAATTCCAGCACCCCAGCCACCCAAACCTGTCCAGCCCGTTAATCCGCCATCACAACGTCGTCCACAAACGCAAAGACAACAAAGCGAGGACGATGAAATAACACGTCTAAAAAGACAAAACAAAGGAGCGGCATCGTCTCAAGAACCTGAGCGAACAACTCAGCGTGCCGAACCAGAAGATCGCAGCTCAATCACTCGCAAACCACCTACACCAGCTCGGGAGGTGAGTTGGGAAGAAGAACGTGAATGAAAATTAAAGACAACATAGTAGACACTGTAGAAATATCATCGATACTAACAAGAACTCGCGACAACTAACGGCATTCCATAAATACACTCCATGTTTATAATACCTTTACATCGACACAAACACAGACGAACAAACACTATTCGACGAAACGACGCATCAGGTATCCATACCGAATTTCGATATATTTCTCAGGCATCCAGTGACGGTGAATCCGACGAATCTGTCGGTTCACATCAACGTACACAACGCAAGACTACAGCAGTGCCTCAAAAGGCAATAACTACAACACGAAGACCATCGGCTTCAGATACTACGGCTCCACACCGTCCCACAGCACCTGCTCGTGCAGCCAGCTCTGAATCGAGTACTTCTACAGAAAGCTCTGGCTCGGCAGTAAAACACACAGGTGCGATATTAACTATCGCTGAACTGAAACAAAAATATTCTTCTTCGGAACCTCCATTGGCAACTCGTTTGTATTCCGCAGGCAGCGAGAGACCTACGCCTGTTACCAATGGTTCTAGTGGAGGTGCACAACGAGTCCAAAGCCGCTTTGTCGGAGCTCAACGCCCGACACCAGCACCCGCACCTGCTGAGCCAACACAAGAAGATTCCGGCAGTAGCTCAGAAGAGGAAACGGATTCTTCAGAGGAGAGCGAAGAGGAGCCTGTTACACAGCGTAAGCCCGAGAGTCAAGCGATGGCGCGAAGCGATATAGGACCGTTACTCGCACGAAGTAATAATGCACGCAGTGACGCCCACGAGACCAAAACCAAAGAATCACCTGCCCCGTCACGTTATAGATCTAGACCAACGCAACCTGAAGAAGATACTAGTTCATCACGCTACGGGACAAGTACATCAAATTATGGTAATCGGTATGGAACAAGCAAGCCCAAAGAGGAAGAACAGCCTGCTTCTACTATAGACGACGATTCCAAATATCCCACAGCACGATCCAGATATCTTGCCTTAAAAGAGAGACGTAATCGACTTGCACGTAGCAAAAGCAGTCATACAGGTTTTGGGGCAGCAGACGATGATGATGTAGATGATCCGGTATCTCCAACTACAGCATCTCCTTCGGCATATCTAGCAGCGCGTTACGGAGCTGGATCAGGTGGTACAGAGCTATCTCGTAGTCGATCATCTCATGCACTAAAATCTCGAGAAAGTTCTCCAGAACGACCACCTGCAGCAGAAAAGGACGGGGCCGCTTTGAGCTCGTGGGCGCGTTACCTTAAAAATAAATATGGATCACGGGGCAAGGAGCGCGATACGGGCGGAAGCTCGTCCAGTACGTCCCGTCGCCTGTCTCTCGGGCTGCCCTTGCGTTCAGCCAATGAGCTTGCCAGTTCTGATGACGACCAAAAAAACGTGGCAGGCTCCCCCATCTCCCCTACGGCGGCTACAGCAGCGGTAGCAGGTTAGACTTGGACGGTGTGGCGTGTAAATAGGTTTGATGCTTATCATAATTGCTTTATATTTTGAAAACTATTATCTGAACCTTGACTCGGTCTTCAGGTATCGCAGTAGCCGGTTCCTCCCCTAGGAGCCAGTATCTGCAGAAACGCCGTTTACAATTCAGCGTGGGGAGCCGGGGGAGCGAACCCGGTTGTTTTACTTGGCCACGTGGCATCGCTGTAGGCCCCGACAATACTATGGTCGTAGCCGATTCTTCGAATCACAGAGTACAGGTAACAATACGTTGATTCCACATAGCAATAAATCGGGCCTTTCATTTCGACCCGAATTCACAAAACAAATACTTCCTATAGAATCCTTTATAATAGTCCAACTTTAAACTATACTTAATAACTACTACTCTCGATATTAATAATTCTGTATTTGTTAAGGTTTTCGACTCCAACGGCATCTTTGTAAAAGAGTTCGGCGGATACGGCAGCGCCGAGGGCGAGTTCGACTGTCTTGCCGGCGTCGCCGTCAACCGCATCGGACAGTACATCATTGCCGACAGATACAACCATCGCATACAGGTGAGCAACGGACCAAAAACGTTAGAATATAACTACAGTCATTTTTACAGTGGAGTTACAAAAAATGTTGAATTTATTATACAAAGATTTCAAATGAATACGTTTGCTGATATTTTGAGCTTTACATACTTATTGAGAGGTCAAATTTTATCTTCTTAAAAAAGAAAAATATAGACAAAAGTTGTGTATGTGTGCATTTAGTACACGGTAAAAGTGAAACTTCAGGAAAGTGACCTATGAGAGAATGAAACGTATATAGATTATCAGAAGTAGAATAATTGTGTTTATTTTTTTTATAATGTTTTGAACAAGTTTAAAAATTATTTTATATTTAAATAAGTACCGATACACATGCTTTTTGGGCAGTAAGAAATAAAAATGAAATTTATTGATTAGAAAATATTAAGTAATAATAATTTTATACTCAAAATAATTTGTATTATTTATTATTTATAATTTGTACTATTATTTATTATTTATAATTTATAATTATTTATAATTTGTACTCAAAAAAATAAAATAATTTTGTACTCAAAAATGGGTGAGATAAATTAGAAAATATTGAAGTACAATATAGATGTACCTACTATACTATACTCATTATACAATGCATTTTCCCAAGGCACACACTTAGGCAAGGCCAAGGCCTGCACGTTTGTACGAACATACGTAAAACGCTCGGATAAAGGCAAGTATTAGACAGTGATTAGATACACACCAACGCTTACTCTATCACTTTAACTCGGCAATGTACAGGCGCACACAAAGGTATAATGCTCAATAAACGAGAGTGGGGAGGCTAGGAAGGTATTCTATCTCATTCCTTCGTCGACTTAATCGTATATATTTATGTGTTTGTTTCTGCCATGACACATTTTTTTATTGGCTTTCAAATCACAACGATTCTACAGAACTTACACTTCAAGAAATAACAAACATAAGTATTTCTAATATCAAAAATGAATGTCGAAGCATTTTTACCTAATCAAACCCGACTTATAGATATATTTACTTTATTACAAACGTTAAGTTACCAAACGAAATGCCAAAATTAATAATCGACCCGATAATAAGTTATTTAGTTTAACAGACGCAACCAAACTTCATCCAGATACTACCTGTCCTTTGTTCTGCGCGTTCGGGAATGTTCCTAATAAGTTCAAACTATTATCGAACCGCAACCTCTGAAACCTCCCAGGGATGTTTAAAAGCGGAAACTGATCCCTTTTATCATATTTCCCCGGGGAAGCTTGTTGTGAGAGCCGGGATACGGCGAGATATACAAAAAATATCTTTATTACTCGAAGGACTTATTACGTTAATACACATTTATGTTCGCGAGATAAAGTGATATTATGTCGAGATTTTGTTATTTTATGTTGTCATTACGAGTATATTACCTTTATTTATTACGAAATCATATTTTGTTTTTTTCAGTATTGATCACCAAGATCATGCTGGGCATAAATAAAATATAAAGTAAGGGAATGGAATTGGACTTAAAAATGGTCGTATTATAAATGCACCTAATATTGTAATATAAGGTGCATTAGTGCATATCAAGTAATGTATTACTTGATAGAAATTTGAAAATTATAAGAATTTCATTTGACACAATTTCCGGGAACAGGTGTTCGACCCGTCCGGTCGGTTTTTGCGTGCGTTCGGCAGCCAAGGCGTCGGCGACGGCAAGTTCAATTATCCTTGGGGCATCACCACCGATGCCCTGGGCTTCATATACGTCTGTGACAAGGAAAACCATCGAGTTCAGGTGAGTCTCGATTCGGTATTTCACTTCCAATATTCCTTATCCTGTTGTGGTCGGATGATCAGTTCGTTGCATTCGAATCTGGAATCTCGTGATTCGACTATTCAAGCTCATATCAATGAAATTATGGAAACTACTTTGTTGCAAATTTTTCCGAAATTTCCTATCGTAACATCCTTCAGTTATTACCAACTTTATTAGATTAATTATTAACTTTTTGATGATACTCTTTTGGCATTTTTTTTATAATTATACGTTCAATATCAGTGTCTTCAACCACTAAATACTTTTGATCCAGACACACCACAAAGCACAAACAACGATTGTGCCTTGTTTTAACGGCTTTAGGTGAACTACTATTTATTTGTATTAGATTTTACACTCTGACAGTTTATTTTCTTGTATTAATTTCCGAACAAATGATTTGAATCACACTAGAGAGCATAACATTTCAAATTCAATGCCACACGCAGTACTCCGAGCGACGCGCTGTATCTTTACGAGCGCGTATACCCTGGGAGCTACTTTCTTATGTAAACCAAGTTAATGCAGGCTCTGTTGGCACAGCGCTTTCCTCCAAACCAGATATAATAATATTGTCTGTGATAACGCCTGTCCCGAATAATTGACTGACACATAAACGTTATATCTGAAATTCACTCAGTCATCATCGACGTTTGTTATAAAATGTCTTTTATGCCTTTTAGTGAAAATGCCTGATAAAATATTGACCCGGGTAATTGATTGTGTTCTGAGCTAGGCAATTAAATTAGATATTTCTAAATAAAATTAAAAACAAAAAAAAAATATCTTTTTAAGCCAAATTATTTTTTAACCTATTTCAATATTATACACATACGTTTTACAATACCGCAATATAAAATCATTTTCGGACATATTTTATTTGGGTAGAAACGGTTTTAAAAAACCGGTCAAGCGCGATTCAGTCTCATGCAAAATTAATTATATATCAATTTTGTACGAGATATTAAATATTTAGTATGTTAATATCAGAAATACTGAAACTTTAACTATTTTATTCGACCTGTTTTAAAAATATCCGAATTTTGAAATTCTTAAGTTTTCATAGTGAAAAATTGAAAAATGTTATCGCATGTATTATATTAAATCAGTTCATATCCCCATAAGTTTGTAATCACAAATAAATTTTATATGAAATAATTACAAATGACGATTTTTGTTTTTTCTCTACTTGTATCGTGAGATGTTTCTTATTGCCGAACTTCATGATTTTATAATAGTTAACGGGAAGTGCATTCAAAGTTTTGATTGTTTTGATTGTTTTGCCAGTATCAAAATATGCAACATAAACGGCCGTACCTATTGTTTGCGATGACGTAAAAGTTTGATTTTTTTTGCAACTTCGAAAAATTGCAAACCTGAGTATACGATATTAATTTCATTTTTATATTTCCATCCGTCCCTGGTGGTGACAAGGTGTCTACATATAGACAGACGGACAACAAAGGGATTTTATAAGGATACCCTTTTGGTTTTTGAGGTACGGAATTTTAATAATTACCAATTGGAATTTTCAAGGCACACTAAAAATTCAGATATTAACAATATCAAATCGTGAATATATTGTTAAAAAATTGACTTACGACTCACACTTGGTGCGCAAATTCGCACTGGAAAGTTTTCGTACCACCGTACAATGTTGGGCACACTACATATCTTTTAAAAATAGTAATTGAATGAAGATAAACTTGTATTTTTCCATCAGCATATAGCAGATCCTATTGTTTCTTAGTCGCATTTTGCGAATACACTTTTGTGAAGAGAAAAAAAAAGTGTTTCTTGTATGGCGGCCAACCTTAACTTCAAAATATATCTTACTTTAATTATTTGTTATTAAAGAGACAACAGGAATACACACTCTTTAAGAATTTCAACTTTCTCCAAATTACGGTTCATGGGATACAACTCGCTGACAGAAAGACGAACGGATAGATAGACGGACAGTGGAGGCTTAGTATCAGGGTTCCGTTGACAACCTTATGATACGGAACTTTACAAACTGTTTTATAAATGTTACATAAATAGCTGTACTACAAGACTGTTTAAAAAAAATGAGAATGGGTATAAATTTTGCTCATTCAAAAATTAGGATAATGAATTTTATAAAATATGATAAATATAGCAACAAACGGAACTAATTTTAAAAAAGGACATTATTTTTTCTTTATTTATTTAATTTCATACTCGACGAAAATGAAAAATAATAATTACCAATCCATTATTCTGATATCACGAGACAATATCAGAAAAATGTCACAAAAAAAGTATTTTCCTAAGTACAAGGTATAGTTAGGTACTTATTATTTTATCTAACTGAAACTTTATACATTATAATTTTCTTTTTATATTGTGTTCAAATACTATCAAATTTTTCTTTATTATTAAGTACCATAACATAGAAAGATTGTCTTGATCGCTTAGATTACATAGACTTTAAAAATCTCTTTAGCCCTTTTACTGGTGGTGGCAATATGTGTGCCACCAATATTTTAATTATTTTTTCCACTTTGTAGCATCAATACTTTAAAACTTAGTGACGCTGCGTAAAACGGAACATATTGTTGGTGTGAAAAAAAATACCACAGACCCATTTGACATTATGTCAAACAGCTGTCAACTTGTCTTTTCAAATTTTGATTGAATCTTCGATGTGTGTGATAATTCAAAAAAATCTTCATATTGTAAGGAAGTGACGGTAAGATTTCATATTTATTGTAAAATAGATTGTGTACTTATTATGTTACATTGCATATTTTTAAAAACAAATTACTATTTATCGAAAAAAGTAACATCAAACATGGTG
Organism: Eumeta japonica; assembly: GCA_005406025.1. NCBI lineage: Eukaryota > Metazoa > Arthropoda > Insecta > Lepidoptera > Psychidae > Eumeta > Eumeta japonica. Next base: position 177,176 of record BGZK01000898.1, read on the forward strand.
GCAATAAACTTGCCATTACCAGTTCCGGTGTTATTCGATTTTGTTCGTAACTTTTAATTTCTTAAATTTTTTTAGACGATGAGTAAGAGAAATCAATTTCTGCGAGACAAACAAATCGAAGAAGAGCTAGAAAATATATTTGGTATACCAGATGGCTCTATTTCTGAAGATGATGAAGAAAATTTGTCAGATGCCGAGGGTACTAACGATAATAGAAACTTGCTCTCTATATTAGTCGGTAAAGATGTAATGATAAGTTCAGCCGCAGAAGAAAGACAAGAGAGTCCCGTGTTGGCACAATCTCCTAGACCTTCAACATCCAGGGCTGTCAATGATTCTCCATCTGTAACTACTAGAGTTCATTCACCTAGCTTGGAAAATCTTTCAGACTTTTCTTCTTCTTCCGATGAAGAATCGGATGCTGATGAGATAGAATGGAAAAAGCAGTCTTGGCAACAGAGTCCAAACCTGGAAAGCTTTGATGATTCACCGTTACGCTGTACCAGAAACCTACCAAACAGAACAAGACCAGTAACATATTTCGAATTGTTTTTTGACGTAGAAGTAATGGATAATATAATGATACAGACTAATAAATATGCAGAACAAGAAAATGCACGAAATTGGACACCTGTTACAGTAAATGAATTGAAGGCATTTCTTGGCATCATTATACAGATGGGTATTCACGTACTTCCTACAATTGAGGACTATTGGTCAAGTAATCCACTATTACAAGTAGTAGAAATAGCTGAGACTATGACATTGCAAAGATTTCAAAAAATTTTGAAATTTTTGCATATCAACGACAATTTGGCAATGCCAAGTCGTACAGATGAAAACTATGATAAGTTGTATAAAGTGCGGCCCCTTGTTGATAGGTTGAACAATCTATGTCAAAGCAATGCATCTATAACCAATTCTCAATCAATAGATGAATGCATGATAAAATTTAAGGGTCGCTCTAGCCTAAAACAATATATGCCTATGAAACCCGTAAAACGAGGTTACAAAGTGTGGTGTCGTGCAGACAGCAGTACAGGATACCTTTATCAGTTTCAAGTTTATACTGGCAAAACTGATACTGCAGAGACAGGACTGGGCAGTAATGTTGTGAAATCATTGTGTGAGCCCTTACTTCAAAATGGTTATTCTGGTCATATGGCTTTTGATAATTTCTTTTCGAGTTTTGACCTTTTGCAACATTTATATGAACAAGGTGTCTATAGTACGGCAACAATTCGTAGTGATCGCGTTGATTTACCTCTTTTGGTAAAGAAACCAAAAAAGACTGGAAACAGAGAAGAAGATGAGAGGATATCTGTAGCAGCTAGTAAGGCAAGTACAAAGATAAAAAAACTGAAGAAAGGAAAATGGAAATGGAGAGTGAAAAAGAACGTAGGATTTGCTGTTTGGAAAGATACCAAACAAGTTAATGTTGTTAGCACAGCATTCCATCCCAAAGAAAAAAGAAATTGCAACAGGACCCAAAAAGATGGCTCAAAAAAGTCTATCAGATGCCCTTTACTCATTCCAGAATATACAAAACGTATGGGTGGAGTCGATCGTTTCGACCAATTACGAACACATTATGATGTAGGTAGAAGAAGTCGCAAGTGGTGGACTCGAATTTTCTATTTTTTTATAGATGTTGCGATAACTAATGCGTATTTGATATACAAAACAAACACCCGAGTGCACAGCGTTGAGCCAAAAAGAATTTAGAATTGCTCTTTCAAGAGAGCTGGTGGATAATCAAACGTTTAGAAAAAGATCATTCCAAACAATGCCGAAACATATAACAAAAAAAAAAGAAACGAGTGGAAGAGAGTGATGAGCGACAAAAAAGACTTTATGGGGTACCAGAAGAAGTAAGATATCAAAAATTAGGTGATCACTGGCCTATAGAAATAGACACCTATAAGAGGTGTCGCTATTGCAGCACTAAAATAAATAATAAGAGGTCTAAAATAGAATGTGAACGATGTAAAGTGGCATTATGTATTTATCCATGTTTTAAATTATTTCACCAACTGCAAGAGGAAAATCCATGAACAGAATTTAACAGAGCTCATACTGGTATTGGCAAGGATATTGCCACCATGTTTTTTTCTTCCACTAAATATGATTAATTTTTTTTCTTAAATAAAAGTTATTAAAGTACCCACAATAAACCCAAAAAACGAGTTTTTATTTTTCCGAGACACAAAATTGCTTCTACCAGTTAAAGGGTTAGGAGATAACGCTATAACTGCCAATCGGAGATTGAATTTTCAATCACATCACTACTGAGACAAAATTTCTAAAATCTGCATCAAACAAGCGCAGGCCCGATGCGGACCGTGCGCTACCGATCACGGGAACTTTGGCTTAACGTGCTCTCAAAGGCACAGCACGAGAGCCTTGTTTTTTTTCCTAAGATTTATAATAGGAATTTGTGTCTTAATCATTTGACTTAAGATACAAATTCAATCGCCAACTGGGTCGTTGTCAGGATTGAAGTCGGTAACTTCTGGTGCAGAGTCAAAGCTCTTAACAAATGTTCTAACGCCGTTGCTTTTCAATTACGTCGCTCGAGTTTCCAATGTCATTAAATTTCGTGAAAATAATCTGAGAGTTGATATATTCATTTGTTATAAATTTGAATATTCTTTGGAACTACAAAAGCAGTTTAAGCTTCTAGAATTTGTTAACAAATTCCTTAACCTAACGAAATATATATCAAACTAGTTAAATAGCTTCCAAAGTTATACTTCGCGGCGTCAGTGACCACTATTTACGCCTTTTAAGATCGCAAAAAATATAACAATAAATATCCATGGTTCGCCTTGCATCGATTATAAAAAGTGGCCTTCCACGGAACGTGTATCACGGATAATACGGCCTACGACCACAGACAGCGACGTACCGCACCTATACTCCAAAGCCACTATGCCAAAGACGAGTCAAACTGAAAGAGAAACTCGCATCACAACTTTGGACTTCGCCTGTGTGAATTCATGAGTTCTCGATCGCGACATCGCATGGCGTGAGAAGGCACCTTAAGATGGGATCGTGCTTATCGGTACATGTCTATCGACCGTTGTGTACACCGAGTGTCTAACCTGCGCACACGCGCGTGATTTGTTTTTTACTTGACCTACGCAGTGCAGCGTATACGCATACATTCCGCTGCGCAAGAACTATCACTTGTAATAAGTAAAATTGACCTCGAATCCAAAAAAAAAATAGAAGAAACACCTAAACCGGATTGATAAAACATAAAATAAGTTTTATTCTAAAAGGACTATGCCGAAAACACTTTCTCGAATTATCAGAAAATAAATAAGAGATTGTATTCTGAAAAGCTGCTTTATCGATTTAAATTTATCTTTAACGAGAATATTTTTATTCGCGGAGTGGTGTTATTTGACTTGGTAATGAGAGGGCGAATCTTTCAGTAACAACAGATTTCAAAAACAAATTGATGTTTCTTTTTATCTTGGGAATCCTATTTATATTTGTACGAACTTATTTATTGCATATTCTCTTACCTACAATAATTTTTGTCTTTAAAAATAACAAAATAAAAGTTAATTAAATTCGTCAATGAAAATCAAATGACATTTATTGAACATGATGTATAAAATTAATAAAATTTTTCATAAATTTTAACAATAAATGTGTTAATTCATATTAAATGTATATTTGATGGATGGATCTCAAAGCTTATGATTTTATTAACCAGTATTGTTGAAATGTAGTTTTAGCACAACATATAAATCTAGTTTTTTAGTAAATTTTTAAAATACACTTCTATCATTCTCATCAGGACAAAAATACATTTATTAAGCGATTGCGTAAATACATAAAATTGTAAAAAATACGAATAAATTTTTAATTTTGTTATATAAAATGAATATTTCCAATATTGAAAGTTTGTGTTGGAATTTTTTTTTTTACGTTACATTTTGTATCTTCTTTATCAGGTGTTCCAATCAGATGGTACCTTTGTGGGCAAATTCGGTTCCTGTGGCTCCAAATTTGGGCAACTGGAACATCCCCATTACATCGCCGTCTCCAGCACCAATCGCGTCCTGGTCTCCGACTCTAATAACCACAGAATCCAGATCTTCGACGTCAACGGAAAATTCTTGTCATGCATCGGTGAAGAGGGCTCCGAGGATGGACAGTTTAAATTCCCGAGGTTCGTATTGATCAATATCAACTATCTACCGCAGTTTAAATCCATGTCACATTTTCGTCTCTAACCCTGTTTTCTTTCATGTCTTTATTCTAGTTCTTTCATCCTAGCACCGGTCTAGAAATCCAGATTTTTGTCCAGTTTCAGGAAAAAAAATTCTAATCGCCATTCCAAACGAATGTGTCTGTGGCCATCAGCATCTTCATTTAAACAGATCAAAATAAAGTTTATTTTTTCTTAAATAGATACTATCAAACACTCGTGGTTTGTAGTATTTTAACTCTCATCGAGGTTTTATTATGAATTGACAAATAGTTTTAAAATTATAAATAACTTGTTAGCAACAATAAAATGATGCTAAATAAATAGACAAGCAGACGGAGATTTAAATCTTATTATTTCGGATTGTTTATAATTAAAGATGACTTTTTATTTGTTTTATAATAAGAACAGATTAGTACATATTCAAAATAAGCGAAGTGTGAGTACATGCTGTTATTCATTTCTATATCGTAGATGTTACCCGAGACGTCTTTCGCTTGGATTTAGCAATTGCGTTACATTCAGTAAATAGATTGGTAATATGGTAAGTGTTTATAAATACCTGAGTGTGCGGTGGTGTACATATGTAAAAGCTTATGTTTAAATACGTGTAGCGTAGATCCATGGGAAGACAGTGGATGGGTCGATCATTTATTGATTTACAAGCCGTAGTAAAAGAATATTAAAAGTATAGTACGTATCTTTTATATCTATTACGTAATTTACTACATTATTAACATTATCCAATTATATAAAAAACATTTGTGGAAGCAAACAAGATTAAAAAAGTAGTATATGTTTCTATTATCTGTTTACAGGCGTCTTAATATTTAATTTCATCGTAATTTGTAGCCACTTTGCCTTTCAAACGTGACAGATATAATAATATAGAGTTAATTGCCCATTTATATAATCAGTGTGCATTATAATATTTATTATAAACTGTAGATAAAAATGGAATTTTAGTGCATTTTGTGGCACTTTCATGTGAGAACTACTACAACAACTTACATAACCCCCCTGGCGGTCACCGCGCAGGTGACCGTTCCCCCTTGTTATTCTCCATTGACGCAATAAAGCCGTGGTCGGTCGCGCCCGGATCGTAAATGCACTCAGCCGGCGACACGGCCGCCCCCGGAGCGCGGCCGCGTCGGGCGGGCGCGCTCATCTGCATCCGAAAGCTGCGGCCTGTTCCATAAATCATTTAATCCGGCGGAGAGGGCGCCGGCGGCGGCGGCCGGAGGTATTTTCGATCCACCTTGACCGAATTGCACTTGCGCGGGTGTCGAAGACGCTCACCCCACTGCCCCCGATACGTTGGCGGTTTGTTTTTAAAATAGAATAGTTAAAAACCCGCGGAATCCGACGCGACCTTCTGCATTCATAATAAGCGAGGAATAATGAACCAGTTCATTTGTATCGATGGACTTTCACTACGGCTCGTCCGATAATAAGGTCGTGGTTAATATTATTTGTAGTTTCGTTAAGTAATCCATTAGATGTATGAAAAATACATGAAGTTGGAATAAATAATTTAAGCAAACGTAATAGTGGCATACCAGTTAGTAGTGATTGCTTAAAACGATAATGAATAAACGAAGTATTGGAGACAATTAAATTAAAAAAATATATGCATGTGAATTTTATATATAATCTGTTTTTTACAAAGTAAGCCTTAAAACCAATATCACGTTGGAAATTGGTAGATCAGAAATTTTCTGAAAAGAAATGCGCACATAGTAGCGTTTGACATAACATCAAAAAATTATTTTGTAATATGTTTGCATCTCTACTCTTTCCCTATTTTAAAGGTAATACTTTGCATTCCTCGTTACCTTTTGAAGTATACCTATTTCAGATGTAATTGGTATATGTTTAGTGGTCATATCGTGAGAATCTGGCAAAGAAACGAAAAAAACGTACCTTCATACACAATAAACAACTTAGTTATCGTTTGTTTATCGATTATGATTGTCTGGGTGTTATTGTATGTATATGTATTTTCAACAGGGGTGTAGCTGTGGATGACCAAGGATACATAGTCGTCGCCGATTCTGGCAACAATCGTATCCAGATCTTCCACCCTGACGGAACCTTCTTGCGAGCTTTCGGCTCCTGGGGCTCAGGAGATGGAGAATTCAAAGGTCTCGAAGGCATAGCCGTCATGTCAGGTGGAAATATTATCGTATGCGACAGAGAAAACCATAGAGTGCAGGTGTTCTGAGGTAAAACAAAAATATAACGTGATGCAGTTTTCATAAATCTTGATGTATTGTTATATTCGACAATATATTAAAGCTAGTTTTAGAAAAACTATGAACAGCAAATGTATATTAATAAATAGGCAATCATAAAAATATCTAACAACCTTGTTACATTTTATACGATTTTTCTGTTTTAATAGATGGATTTACATAGATATTTCTATTCAGGCACTTAAATTTTTTTTAATTTTTTTGCAACTTGAAAATATATTTGGAAAAATAATCTCACAATTTTTCTGTGGAAGCATTTATTTAGTATTTTTTTATAATATCAAACATGTCTACACAAATACAGTCATCGATTTCATTAGAGACAGATCAGACCTGTACATTTTCTTCCATCTCTCGGGAGTTTTTAGCACAATATCGAATCGGCTGAGGTACGAAATCCACGAACGTATATTTTATGTGTACTCAGTGGATGCGGTGAACGAAATTACTTGATCACAGACATTCATCCGAAGTTTCATAAACCGAATGATTATAGATTAGCAAAATTGCATAACTAATGGTATCGATTGATGTATGATTTCTAGCAATCCTGTAATATATTATTTCTTGCAAGATGTACAACAATGCATGAAATATGCGATTCTTTAAAAAGAATTAATTTTAAATATTCCATACATAATTCAGATCTATATCATCTACTTTGTTTGTATCACGTTTAAATAAAACTACTCTAATAAACAGTTGACATTATTGAAAATCGGATCTAAACAACTAATCAATGGATTTTTGCTCCATTTATCAAAGATATATTAAGCATTGCTGTATTATACGTGTAAAGAAAAATAAGTAATTCAAGCACAAAAATCAATTCATGTAATGAATTGATAATTTTGTAGTATAAATGTAGAAAGTCACATCAGATTCAATGTGAAGTATGTAATAATACTTTTGCATGGAGTCTCCACAACCTGTTCCGCGTTCCTTCGCATCTCCGCGGCGGCCCACAGACCCCGGGCTGCGGTAAAACCTGTAGGATTCTCCTCTTAATGGGAATTTTTCCCGACGGTACCTTCCCTCCTCTATTCAACGAAATACTAATGTAGCCTCGGACGGGGAGGATCGTTTACGCTGTTCGTTACGGAGGGAGAGAGGAGAAAAATAATATTTATCGCACCGAGGCCGCCTCTCGCGCAGTTTAATGTACAAATAGCACGAAACGGATTATCGTCATATAATTGTGCGAGTTGCGACGTCACCTGGAGCCTAAAGAGAGACGAGCCTTAACAAATTTAATTTATTCGCGCTACCCCGTACGACATTAACCGAACTCTAGCGCCATTTGGACTCTAGTCATTTTTAAATATGAACGCAGTTCAGGAGAACTTTTTATAAAATGTTCATTAAAATATTGAATTTATTCTGATAATTATTATAGTAATAATTACCTATTCATTTTAATTAGTGTCACTCTAGTCATATAGCAATATAATATTGTAAATATAATAAATTTTACTATGGATTGCGTACAAAAATTTTATTCCTAAATACATCGCATAGTAATGGTGCTCAAAGAAACAATATTCCCTTCAAATAATCACAATATTAGTACCGGTCTACTATTTGAAGAGAGCTCATGCCACGTCAAATTTTATTTTGTATTTATAACGGCGTTTTTTTTAATATAAAAAAATGAATATAAGATGAAGGTTACTCTCGTTAAATTGTTGAAGAATATTTCACAACGTAATTATTCTGCCCCTTGGAACACTTCAAATTAAACGAAAATAAAATTTCATTCGCCTGCGCCGCGGCTACTGCCCTCGGCCCGCCGCTCGCCGCTCCTCCCCTGACTGTTGCGTCTTTGACAATCCGTTTCTACCGAAATTGGAAATTCTTTTCTCCTGTCAAGTTCACGGACGATATTAACATTTCATAGCTTTGCGCTTTTAACTGTTTTGTATAATGATCTATATCGCTAAGTAAACTTATGAAAACTGTTTTGTATGATTTTTTGATTTATTAAAGTGAATTTGTTACTCGCCGTTAGTTTTATTTTCGAAGCCTTGTACTTTTATTCTTATCTCCTATTGCCACTCAGTAACAACATTGTATCTGCAGACAGGTTCGAGTTCAACGTCATCTTACATGTGCATTGCAGTGCTGTAATGGAATAAAAATCGAATCAAACTGAAACTTGCACGTATATCTCTAGTTGTATATGGTCCTTCCTATACTCCTACTGCGTCTTCATCGGAAATCATCGAAATCTATAAGGAACGGTTTACCGACCATCACTGCTACGGTAAGTCGGCAAATTTCCCTAACACCGCTGCTAAAACCTTCAGCCAGCAGCTTTCAAAGCGGCGAACAACCGAAATACGTGAACCCCGGCCGATCTTGCGACTACTACGAAATTAAATAGCATAGGAGGTTGTCAATTGAGACAGGAGAGAAGCATCCGAAGTTAGAAAAAATAATACATTACACGACAATCACGATCATCGGTAGTAGATATATCAAAAGTAAATATCATGTTTTTGCGAATTTCATAAATATTACAAGCAAGGGTTACGGGTGTCTATGGACGGCAATGACGTGTACTTTTCTATGGCTTGCATATTCGTTTACTTGATATGAATCGTGTTAAAAAAAAATATTTATCAATCCAAGAATAAATTATTCGATTTTTCATCAAAAACTGATAACTTATAAAAAACAAATAATTAAAGATAGAGTAAGTTAAAGCTGCAATAAACTATTATACTAATAAAATCAGCTTATCGGGAGCTATCCCGTGCGCCAAGTTTCTCAATCTCGAGTCATAAAATTATGGAAAACTAAGTTTCTATAGTGAGAATTCAAAAATCTAGCATAATCGGATGAAATTAATAGAAAGAAAACTAAATTAAATCTACAAAATGTACAAAAAATGTTTCTAATACCATACACACACTACATTTTTTTAAATATCTGATCTGTAGTTTCAATAATAATACTGACGAATATTTAACACTGGTTTTTAATTTTTTGGACAGCACTGTTTTGATCCAGAAGTCCTATAATTTAATACACATATTTTTGTTCTATTCAATACGATTTTTAAGTCATACACACATAGGTCATACTTAAAGTTTTTAGAATTGGCCACTTTAGAAACTGTAAAATAATAAAACATTGGTCAAGTATAAAAATGAAATTCTTTGGCAACATTATTATGTATATTGTGTTCATTTGTCATTTATTTTTACAAATTGGTAGAACAAATTTATATAACGTCAACATACATTTAATGAGAGAAAATTTTCGTGAAATGATTTTCTATAATTTTCTTTGCTATTTAAGCCAACAAGAAAGTTGTAACAGACTTTTATTGGCCTTTACACGATGAAGCTCCACCCTTTACCGTTAATTATGACTGATTGAACTTCTTCAAACGTGGTCGCACTAGTCTGACTAAAGATCTGCGTTAGAGACATTCTTCTACGGCCGAAAAACTGACAACGACCGACAAACGGAGACAACAGCATTGCTGTACAGCTCATGATAGAAACTGACAACAGGATGACCTACCAACAGATCTGAACAAGAGCTTAGGCATGGGTATGAGTCGAATGCACAAAATCCTTCATAGATGAATGTGTATTTGTCTCATACCCATGCAATACAAAGCTTCCCGACCTCTAAATTTTCAAATTTAGAGATCAAGAAGCTTTGTACCTCATAATTTGACCGACACTTAAAGCACCGTCGTATTAATTAGTGACTAGAAAAGATTCGCCATTGGCAATTGAAATGCTGTGTACAAGATGGTTATAGGTGACGAAAGCTGGATTTATTGATACGATCCAGAAATCAAAAGACAATCTGCTCAGTGGGTGTCCTTAAAGAGTTGCCTATTAAAGTAAATTGAGGTCAAAGCGTCGGAAAAAAGATGGTGACCTCTTCCTTTGGAATGGCAGGTCATTATACAACAATTGTTTTAGAAAATAAAAAAAAATATTCAATGAAAACTGGTACACTAATAATTGTTTGCCTTTTATTTTGGAAAAATATAGAGAAAAACGACTTTATAATAAGATTTTCCTGCCTCATGATAACGCCTCACCACATACCGCTAGCAATTTGAGGAAAAGTAACAATTTGGAAACGTTAAGTATAAAAATACTAGCTCACCTGCCTTACAGCCCCAACCTCATACTAAGCAATTTTTATTTATTTCCTAAAATAAAAGGAAAACTTTAGAAAAGTGGCTAACGGACGCCTAAGGAGCAGTTGTTCCATATGAAACGACCCCTAAGTTTGAATGGAAAAAATGTTTCTCTCTGTGATTCCATCGAATGAGCGTTGTATTGACCTCAACCGACAGTATTTTTAAAAATAATAATAAACCAAATGAAATAAAAAGTACCTTTGTTTCGTAGGTAATAGAAATTAAATTTGAAATACTACATTATTGATTGTTTTCGGTATTAACAATACCACATATTCCAATTGCTGATTTACCTTGAAAAGAATGAGCATGAAACTCAAGGGTTGCTCTGTTTTTACTCATCGACACAAAATATTGAGTAATTAATAATTTTGTACAACATTTGGAAATAACATGAAGCAACCTGATAGCCGAGCTTTTTAATCCCATGTGCTTTTTTCATTCGATATTCAGACACGGTATAATAGTCCGTACAATATAACGTCGGTTTAACAAAACGTTTAAATTCATAAAATGGCAAATTTTAAATTTAAGCTGAGATTTTATTATAAAAGCGCACGCATTGCCCCTTAATTACCTAGCTAACTTTGTTTAGGAGGGTTTTATGAGCAGCAAGATCGTTCTTATATCTAGTGTTAAAATAATGGATGTCGGTCCTTTTTTGTAACGATTCTATATATTTTTTGAAATGTACCAGGTCTTTGTATGTGTATTGTGATGCTAAAATTAAAATATTAAATTCTTTAATTTTTTCTCTGGGCGATGCCCATAATCTCAAATCATAAACAACATAAATATCTTGCTTCTCCCGCAATTGTGTTAATATCAGCTGCATGACCGCATAATGAAACGCTATAGATCGTGAGACTATGAAAGGAACTGAAATATACTAGTCTTGCGGTGCTTTCATCAGTGAATCGCCAAATTCTTTTCTCTGATTATGCTGCAAAACTAAGCCTTTTCGCCAATCTCATAATACGCGAATTTCAACACGATTTATCATATAAAATGAGACCAAGAAAAGTAAGGTCATGTCCACAATATCCAGCATTGCGTCTTGACCATTACGTTCGCGTTTATCAGTTTAGCATTGATCACGGAAACTTTAACAAGTTTTCTTTACCTCTCATTGAGAAAAAAGATTATTACTGCTAAACCACTCAAGTATTTCGGAGATGGTACCGTTTAACTTCTTCAAAACCTGGTTGTTGGCTATTAATCTGTAGAAATAAAAAAAGTGTCATCATCAAACAGTTCAATCCCATGGCCATCTTTAACAAGATGTGATAGATTATTAGTATTAATTAGGAACAAAAATAGTCCAAGAACTAGACCCTATAGCACACCCACATTGATCCTGACGACATCTGACTAGTAACATGAATCCCTTGAATCCTACCACTTAGAAATCCAAGACTTTGGACTTTGTGTAAACCCAAGTTATCAATCCGTGACTCCATTATGATGTAGTTTCCTTATCAATGTGTCACAATGAATTGAATTGTCACAAAAAAAACACCAATTACGTCCCATGAAGCCTCCAAGGCATCAAAAATTTGTTAAATAAGCTCAACACTGGCTTGAGTTGTTAAATGATACTTTGTGAATTCAAATTGTTTAACATTCATCAAATTATTGTTATAAAAGTACTGCAATAATTGATTTAAAATTTACTTTCAAAATTTTGAGTGTCGTCTGTATTGATACCGGTCTAAACTTAGAAAGGTCAGATACGCTATCGAATTTAAATAACTAAATAACTTTACTTTGCTTCAATAAATCCGGAAATACACCACTATCAATACGAGCATTAAAAATCACTACCATGCAGTTTACTATTGAATCTATTATTTTTCCATAAAGTCCATCTAGATCAGGAGCTTTTTCATTTTTATACATTTTAATATTTTCGTAACGTCATTAATATGAGTAAATAAAAATAGGATATCACAAATATCAACCTTTCGTTTCAACAGAGATTCAGAGAGAGTGGGAAGTGATTTTAGAGATTGCGCAGTTGAAACTGGAATGCTAGTAAAGAATTTCTCGAAAGCAAAGGCAGTTTTGATGTCTTTGTTTAAAATATCATCAATATTTAATTGAAATTCTGTATGATGGTATGGGTGTTTTCCAGTTTTACTATCAATTATTTTTCAAGAAGTTTTTATCGTATTTGTGCACTTTTTTATTTTATTACTAAGAAACATTGGTTTTGCGGTTAAACATACACGATGCACCGTGGAATTATTTTTACATAATTGACAAAAATTGCCGAATTCTTGTACGACTTTCCCTCATAAGGTGTATATAATCTATATCTGCTAGTATAAATAACTTGATATTGCCTGCTAGTGTGAATGGTAAAAATAAATTGCTAGTTTGCTCAGTTTTTAATTTTCTAAGGACTTTCAGTTTGACTCACGTACCTATTTAATTTACCGTAGTAAATATGAACCGACATATAATTTATTTGTGAATTATAAAATAAATTTCGGGGTAGCTTTCCATACATAAAAAGAAGGATTATTTTTCTAAAGTAATTCAGTGTGTTAAATGGCGTTGGATAGATATTTAAAAGCATGTTAAAAATTTTTAGTAAGATTTTCTTAAAGACGTAAATTTTGATGTTTATTTGTTTCCCATGTCAATAATTTTGTATCTATACTTTTGAACTGTGTGTTGTAAAAAAGTTAATAATAAAGGTTTATAAACAACTAAAAAAAAATCGTTCTTAACGAAATCTGTGGCAAGTTCTTTAGATATCCTGTATTATTAATTGTCAATAATCACAATTGTCGATCCATTCCGAATACCTACCATTACTATACTATACCTACCTTGTCTTCGGACACATATTTGGGCCGATGCCATTTTAAACTAAGCTTCCAAATTTATAAGAGTTAACGTTTTGCCCGTTTTATTAACACTTAATGCAGTTGAAAACTTCACATCACTTCTTTCACTGAAAGGGAACACTCGTTAAGGGATTGTCTTGACCACGATCTTAGATAATCACGAAAGTGGTTTATGGTTTCGTGGATTACGACGGTGGTATGTGTATAGGTGGATAAATAGATATGTATAAGTTTAAGTAAGTATATAGAGACGTATATCATAAAAAACTATGGTAACTACAACTCGCAAATCCTTCATAAGGACAGAATTGCTACCCTGATCACGCCCGATGTATGACTAGCATACAGCATTTATGGTACTACAACTTGTTACCCGTCGGAGTGCTTTCAAAGTTTTACCGCATGTGAGTTATATCGCCATCGTCGACGTTCTTCATTAGTAGTTAGAAGTACTTCACTGTGGGTAGTATGATCACATTCACATCTTTTACAAGAAAATTACGTAAGTTCAGATATTGACACTAACAGAAGCCAAAACAAAAGTTTTTATAAGTCAACTAAAATATTCTTCGCATGGTAATCTATATTAGTCTGTATGTTTGTTTGGAAACATATCGTCTAAAAATATTGCACGAAATAAAACTGAGCTTTCACACTAACATTGCTTACAATGTAGCTTAAAAACTGATGAACTACACAGTAATGAGTCGTATAAAACAGCAGTGTACTAGGCGTACTAAACCTACTAAAATCTATCCCACGTCTGCGCGATATGGGATATATCAAGACCAACAGTAAAATATCACATTTTAAATCTGTGTATTATTACCAGTACCACACACTCTTCAAGGACTTTTGTTTTTATGCACTGCAGGAGTGTTGGAAATAAAGACGCTGCGTAATTCCTAAAAGAACTATTCAGTGGAGCTGCATCCTACTTGTGACCTCTATAGCAAAATTGGCACTTCTTAATCGATTTTTAGTCTCCAGTTGTTGTATTCCTCTACAACTTCCATTGAATAGTGCTCACCTGTTCCTGAAGTGGGTACAACATTAATATTCGACATAATTTTCATTTTGTTGATGTTGATATCTAGATCCTCACATTTTTAGGAACTGTACTGACTACTGTTGCTACTGTCTACAATTTTACCATATTTTTTATATCGTTAAAATGTAAAAGATTTGTTTTATATTCGGTATCTGTGATCAATTTTGATACCGTATTCCTTTGGATATAAAAACCTAAAAATTTTGAGAAATCCAAAAGTGCACGCCTCAGAGCGGCCGTTCAATTTAAAAAAAAAAACTACGTTGAATTAGACCGTAATCTTCGAAAGAACTTAGTTTAGGATAAGACTAAAGCATTTGGAAAAAAAATGGTCTAGATCAGTTAAGTTTTTCGAGAGTTATCGTGACCGCGCGAGTGTGGATACGTACAGACGCACGGACGTCCACAAAATAATTTTGCTAAACATCGCTTTCATTAATTTAAAAAGTAAAATGTCTTTTAAAAATGTCATAAATGTTGAAACTAGTGTTTTTTTCTTGCTATTCATGTGTAAATATTATTATATAAGTGCGATAAAAAATAAATCGAAACACTTTTAGTTCAAAAAATCACTTGATTTTTGTAAGGCAAGTGTTGAGCAGTACCTCAACGCTCCGCTTATGAGGCGTACAAAACGACTTACAACAGTCAGGTCAAGAGTTTTGAAGATACTATATTTCTCTCATACAACATTGCTTTACAGTAATTTAAAAAAAATGGAAGATAAGTAAATATGATATAGAATATTTAATTGGATACAAGCGACAAAAGACGTTAAGAGCATATGGTTGTTCATTAGTGTGACCTCTGAGATGCATATTGTTAATTTATACTTGTTTTTTTGTTGTTCAATGTTTTTTTTAAGTGTATTTACAAAAAAATGAATAATACGAAAGGCTTCTTCGAAAGGAGAAAAATAAAAGGACTTATCAAGCTCTTACAAGATACAAAAAAAATAACAAATTTTCACAAAAATGTACTAAAAGATTCTTAATGTTTTTTAACTCAGGAATATCTACAATTAAATATTCTAGTTGTACCTATAAATGTAATACAGCTTTGTGACATGGAGAGTTACAAAAAGTAAAATCATACTATTCCACAAAAAATTTTGAGAAAAAAAAAAACTGACTTCAAAACAAAAACTATTCCAAAACAAATTAATATACGCTAAAAAGTAAAATAATAATTGCGTATTCTTCTACAACTTACTTTTTCTACTCATCAATATGTAGATACGATCTATGTGTTCACCACGCAAGAAAATAAGTGGGTACCTACCCACTTCAAATTTAACTCAACACACACCTATGAATAGCAAATAATGATCAAAATATATTTTTCAATTCTCCTAAGTAAAATGAAATGAAAAATATTAAACTCTTTAAAAGTCAATCAAATTATTATGATTATATGATAACAATAATTGTAACTGTTTCCTTTGAAACGTCAAGTCAAAGGGTCCATCCCATCAGCAAGCAGAGGAATCAGATGGGAGCTTTTTTGACGAATGCTTCCAAAGATCTGACGACTACGAATCCAACCATCAACGTTCCATCTTTGCAGGAAAAGAAATATGATCCTAGAGTCAGCTTCGCAGATGTCCTCAATTATATTGAGAATAGCAAGCTTTATAAAATATTTTTTTAACAAAATTTTATTATTTCCGTCCAGAAGCAAGATCATTCATAATTCAACTCCTGTTCAATCAAAATGGAACAGAAGTCGATTGCATGTATTGTTCAGGAGAGAATATTCTTTTCCCAGCAATGGCATGTTTCTAATGAGGATGATAATACAAACAAACTTCTGAATTAAATAAATTTAAGTGCCACAATTGATATAAATAATAATTTAGTCTAAATAAGTATTGAATAATAATGAAAATGTGCAAATTGGATACTTCTTGATTTCGTCTTAGCAGTCTACATTTTTAACTATGTTAAAAGTACAAAAAATTGTTTAACTTTTAGTCAAAAGGGATTATGAAATTGTTAAAATGATACTACGATGTATATTTAGAAACTGTTATTGAATTATCAATGCACGAGGCAATTTAGAAAACAGTAAAAATTAATTTTGGAGTTTTACATTTTATTCAATTGTATCGATATTGTAATTCCATTCTGTGCTCGAACTAACAGTCTCATTATCGTATAAATATCTCAGCACTTCGATATTACTCTAATACAGTGCTACGTTTCTAATATAATGGAATTCAATATCTCGTAGATAATTGTTGGTACCGACTTAGTATTTGCTTTCAGAAGTTCAGTGTAATTGTAATGATCACTTATTTTCCATTGGCGTACATGCTTCTTTAAGCCTTTTAAATATGTACTATAAAAAAATCTCACTCGCCTAAGGTGTTGAGTTGATGGAACGCCTATATGTTCTGTACGATTTGTATTATCACGATTCAGCTTTATTCGTAAATACATAATTCTTCGTACTGATAATTGAAATTTGTTTTGAAGTTTGTAACTGCCGATACAAGATTTTGGCCTTATTAATCATCTGCAACATTCTCATCTGAGTTTTCTAAGACACGATTGCTTACGATCACATTGAAGCCCTTAGTTCTTTCAATCATTTCTTCAATACAGATATATATATATATATATATATATATATATATATATATATATATATCTCAGTGGACGAATTCCGGTTATATATATATATAACCGAGCACGTCAGCTGAAAAATTCAGACTTATATTTCGTCTTAGTGCGAATATAAAATGATTATTATTAAACAATTATTTCTTTTCGGGTCTAAAGACTTTTGACCCGAATACGTATACAAGTTTTCAAAAGCCTGTTGTTTGAGTTCGTATGACAAAATTATTGATCTGGAAGTTATATGTTTAAATATTTAAACGGGGTACGTCTTAATCCATATTAAATTATAATCAAAAGCAGTGAATTACATCGAAATACCGATTTGTTTAAGTAAGCAATGCTTCGTCCGAGGTATAAAGAAATGCAAGAAGTGATTTGTGCTATAAATAAAACCCGCCTTAAGAGCGGCGGGCGGGTGAGCCGCGAGGCGGGCGCGTCTATAATGCAATCATTGGAAGCTTTCAGGACATTGTGCTTCAAAGCGAATCTCTATGTTTAACTTTGACCTTCGCCCTCGGGTAGCGTTAAATTATTTATTATCGAACCGAAAAACCTGAAAACGATCACTGGAATGCCACTTAAAGCGTTCATTACCGAGCGGAGAAGACTCGAGCCGCGCCGTGAATTTGATATTTTACAATTTAATCCTTTTAAGCGTGGGCCGCGATCAAAATTTTCGTTCTCAAAGCGTTCCCTTTCGCCAATTCTCGGTCGCCTCAGCGCCGATCGTTTATTAACAAGTAATTTGCGCACAGAGAAAAATAAATAAATAAGAGCAATAACGTAATATATCGGTGTTCAGACGCCGGCCAATGGAGATAATAAAAAACCTTAACGGAAGAGAGCACTAGTGTTATCGGCCGATAGAGCTTATATAAGTGTAATTTTTAATATCGCAATGTCGCTCGTCGACGGCATAGAAAACCGATAAGGGCCAATAACGTTAATATGAAAGCGGCGCGTGTCGGCCCCGGCCCTACAATGGCCCTCGATCATTTTTATCTGGCGGTGGGCGCCGACAGACGGCGCGGCGAGCGACGCTATCGACTTACACGCTTTTGTACCGGGAGTTTCTGGAATCACAATAGATTTTACAGGAGCGTTTTTTCGGTTCTGACTAATGTAATACACGTATGACGTATACAGACGTGCGAGCCTGTATCTACTCTTTATGTGAGAATGCATTACGAGTATTCCTTACAAATATATTTAATCTGGATCCTTACAACAACTGGATAATCCAGTACGTAATGCGTGTGAGCTACTTAACTTTAACTCGGAAAAGCATCAAGAGGGGCATTATAAGGATGTCGAAAAAGCGAAATGTTCATTTATATCACAAACCAAATAAACCAATGATCATAACTCAAAGTGAAAAAAATCGAACTCATGTGCAAGTTTCCTCGATAAAGAAGAGTCGGTGAGTTTGTCTGACATTATTTGTGAAGCGATGTGAGACTATGTGTGTCGTAAGTGATTTCATCAAAAATACCCTCATAAGTTTAAAATTTACTTCATTACACAAAGTTTAAAAGTCTTTAGACAATTACAAACAAAATAATGTTAAAAAATACAGCGTCACAGTTCAAAACAGAATAATAAAAAAATATGAACAAGTGGGTATACGAGTAATTAGATTTAACGGAACGAGGTTTGACCGAGCGTGCGCCTCGCGTTAGTTATTTGTTTGAATAGCTTGCGGTGGTCGCCGGCGCGGTTGGCGTGCGTCAGCCGGTCGATTTCACGTGATCTATTGATTTCCTCAAAGATCTCGTTTCCATTAAATGACGACAACACAACTCAGTATTTCATTATCGTTTTATTTATTTTTATGCATTCTACGAACACAAATATAGGAAAATACGCCACAAGACCATCATTGTCATAGCCGTAAAACTGTAGCGCCAGGTGTTTTATCATTCTGCAATACTATTTTAAATCACCTCAAACGACCAGAAATACATTTAGCTTTTCTTTTTCGTTGAATAGATGCTAAACCTTTTTAGTTGGATGGTAGTTGACATTTGATCTAAGCACTCCATTTAAATTTAACAGCGCGAACAAAGTTACTCAGCCATATATAGAGAGCTTATATCAGCCTGAACGATATACGAATGGTTAATGGTGAGGCTGGGCCGTAATTTGAGGCATAATTTCGTAGGGGTTTCTAGCCATAGATATATTATCTTATAGATGTAGTCTTTTTTTAATTCTCGCCATAAAAATTGTAAACTTTTATAAAAACAGAGAATTCTTTTCGATTCGATTTTGGAAGATCGTTATTTCGTCAAATATCAAAACAAGCTTTTATCAGCCTTTCGTTTTTTAATAAGCTTACTCCATTTTCAGAGCGATGTTCGTATGTTTATTCGCGTTGTGAATCCGAAGAAATTTGAATGCGAGTTTAACTTTTTCACTTTTAGTTAAGAAAATTGAAAACATTCGAAAAATTTTTACGATTTTTCAAAATGGATATTTCATCACAGATCGACTTTCTGAGGTCTTTTATGCTCTATCCAGAAGATTTTGTGAGCATTTTCATAGGGATGTTTGTATTTGCGTACATATGGGGGTTAGTGTGTTTATTTGTGTATTTGCGTGTGTGTGCATTTAAATTTTAAATTTCTTTTGAATGAAAAACTCAATTGAAATCAGGAATATGGTATTCATCAGGACTTTAATTAATCGAGATTTTGCGAAAATTTAAAAATAAATGGATTTTGAGAAATCTCAACAATACATTTTAAAATGTTCTATACTATTGAACCGATCGTTTCCAAAATCCAGTAGTATTTTTAATAAAGGTTCCTAAAAGCATTTCCATCTGAAACAAAAAGATTGTGCGCGCCACTCGCCCGCAGGGCGGGCATTAAAATCTGATACGACAGTAGAATTTCCTAATAAAACTGATTTTACAAATTTTCTTCACTTCGTAAGCTTGATCGAAATTGGTTAATTTCTTTTAGAACATCGTTCGAGAAATATATTTAACGAATAACTTTCTATAATAAAGTGTCTTTTCCTAATAATTAATTTTAGCTCTTTGGAAATGTCGTTTTATGAACTAAAATCGAATTTCACTAGTAAAAATCTGTGTATACCTTGGCAAATCTCAAAAGGAGTTATTAAATTTAATTGAAATCTATTAAAATTATTACAAAATATCACTACTGAAGAGTTTCAAAGAAAATGTTTTATTTCTTGGCCGATCGATTTTGAAATTATAAGTACTTTTTGGGTTTAAAAATTAAAGTATAATTGTTTTTAAACTCACAAAACTACATCGAATGCCGAAAACTCCATTTTAATCAGTTGCTTCATTCATAAGAGATTCTTGGCAAAACATTTAAGAAATAATAATTAAGCCATTTTTAGGGTTGCGAGTCAAAAACGAAACCCTTATTGTTTCGTTATGTCCGTCTGTCCGTATGTCACAAGTATTTAAATCAAAAACTACAGAATGTATATTGATGAAATCCGGAGTATAGGTGTCTTGAGTAAACTACTGCTTAGTTAAGTAGTTAAATAACAACAATATATACTTCTAGAGGGGACACTTCATACATGTAATGCAAACTGAATTTTTTTTCAACAAAAATAAAGTATGACACATATTTCATTAGCATTTTCAAAAACGCTTTTAGGTTTTTAAGGATTTTTTTTTTCTATTTGAATATTTTTGAAAATAATTTATCCGAAACTAATAGAAATAGAGTCCCCTCCATTTTTCAAACTTTTTTATAAAAAATATAAAGAAAATTACAAAGGTAACGCTTAATAAATGCTTTCAATAAAAGATAAAAGAAGATCATCGGTTATACCGTTTTTGAGTTATTTCAGAAAAACTGCGCTTCTCAACAAAAGGACGCAAATGCCATGAAGATACGCTCTTTTGCTGGTGAACTTTAATTTACACTAATTTCAGAGTCATCATACCTAATTTTTTGTCTAGATATAAGGGACTTAAGTGCTTAAACCTATTATGTGCGGGAAACATAGAGGTAAATGTAAAATCGTAGTTTTTTAATCTGTAGTACATATCTTTGAAGTAATGGCTTTGGAACCCCACAGTGAGCAAGGTTTGATGGTTGCTTGGTTTTTTTTTATATC
The DNA here is from genome assembly GCA_005406025.1 of Eumeta japonica. NCBI lineage: Eukaryota > Metazoa > Arthropoda > Insecta > Lepidoptera > Psychidae > Eumeta > Eumeta japonica. The sequence continues at coordinate 198,467 of BGZK01000898.1, forward strand.
TACAACATTTTTACAAAATTACGCTGATAATTTCGTGCTGGAAATTAAGAACTTTTTGGGTTTTCTTTTTTGGATTTTAGGCTTGAAAACATTGTAGCTCAAAATAATGTAGAAAGTTTTGGAACTTGTTTGTAAGGGCAATAGTTGAGCAGAATTCTGTATTGTTATTATATAAAGGCAATGGGTTAGATATTTATTGAGAGTTCGTTGTTATAAAATCTAAGTGATAACACGTTTAAACGCTCATCCATATTCAGGTCCATTATCCTGGCTCGAACTCTCCAAAATTGCTTTTCTATTTGTAGTATTTGACAGTAAATGAAATTTAGATCATTAGAAACCTTTCTTTTTACTAGTTTCTGATTGATAAATTAAAATTTGAATAACTTACACAGCTAAACAACTGTCAATCATGTTTATCATTGTCATTTGTGATTCTTCCATACTTAATTATATATTACTTTCTCAGACGAGTATATACTCTTACTTCTTAACTTAATAGACTAGCTCAAACCTATTAAATTTCGGGGCAAATGCTGATGCATGATTCAGTGGAACGGCTTTAAGTGACTTCGGCATATTCCCAGCAAAGTAAAATCATTTGTGATTATGAATACGAGTTCAAAGTTAAAATTTTTGTATTTTTTTCATTAATTTAAGATTTTATTTAGTTTTTCGAAAATGTACTGGTTTCATGTTAGTCCTTGTTGTGCAATAATAGCAGAGTTAGTCCTCGTAGCCCCTGCCACACAGAACTCAAGATTAATCAAGTTGCGACCGTTCGCCACTAGAAAGCGCGGACACTAGAAGCTCGGTATGCTCCCAGCTTTTCGGAAGAGGTCCAAACAGTGACAGCTAAACAAACAATAAAGTGTCCTACATCTCAGCACGATGTTGTAGCTACAAGCGAACACAGGAATAGCTAACCGCCCACTTTCTGCTAAACTCCTCAAGGCTTCGGTAACATAATTTAATAGTCATACACTGTCTACTGATCCATTATTTCTTAGTAGGGTATCGAACTCTGACGTAAAGTAACGACGAAAGCGCTCCGCTATCTGTCTCTAAATGATCTGTGCAATCACGCTACAACGAAGTGTGACAATGATTCGTTTCTAGGAATCTATTTACTGGCGCAGAGTTAAATTCCAAAAACACAAATACAATTCACAGAAACATATGGAACATGAGAGCCAACATGGCAGAATATGTAAGAAAATTAAACTGAGGTATGAACAGGAGGTAGCTGTCCGTATCTCAATGTTTTTATTTTACTCTCAATAATGAGTCACTATTTAAAGCCAACAAAAGGCAAGACTTCTTTGGTTATTTTTTGTCCAACCGTATTCCTTATTACATTCTTATTTAGACTAAACTAATTAAATTCGAATTGCCACCAAAGTTGTGATTAGAAATTTCTAAACTTAAATGTTTCACTTTTACGAATATCATGCAAGTGATTTCTCACAAATTTCACTGCATATTCTACAATATATAATATACTCTTAGTAGGATTTCAAGCGTAAACCTTATATGTTTCTATTTTTCCTTTATACACCCTAATCATTTGCATTAATATTATTTTACATAGCGTGCAATATATTGGTACAATAGTGGTACCATATTGGTGCCCAAGATATTACACAGTAGTGAGAGCTCCCACTACAATAGTCGCCATTTAAAACGCTACTTGCTTATACATCACCGATCACCAAGTTCCAGGAAATCTATTATTATTTTACAACTGTATTTCGTTGAAGCTATACAACATTCACAACGATATAACTATCTTTTCGCAAAAAAGACTTTTTTTATTAATGCGATTATTGCTATTTAATAAGAAATATTTGAAAATAACCTAAATTATAAAAATTTCATTATTGTTTTCATTCAACAATTAATCAGTTTTGTTCTTAATTCTGATCCCCACCTCGGCCCTCAATTTTAATTCTGGTCCGGCTGTCCAATCTTGTATTCTACTCATTTCCTACTTGCTCTCTGTCGATCTTAGCTCTCCCTTAGAAAGTTGCCACTAACATCCAATCACCATTTTTAATTTTGCTGTTTTTCGACGTAATTCACGAGTTAGCCGTTCAAAAGTGATTTGCTGCATTCGAGGTACCTCAGGTTTCGATCCTTCACACTTTTCTTCCGACGTCTCTTAACATATTTCGTTCTCTGAGGTAGCGCTGAGACAGTGCCTTTTAACAGCATTGCTAAGATATACGGCAGCTCCACTGATATAGAGCCGTGTAAGCTACGGGATCCTATTTAGGAAGGTTCAAATTGTTAGTTGTCACGAAGAACTTCGGCAAGTTAAATTACTTGGGACCGAGTAGATTAAAATAGTTGCCAGCAGCTTTTCAGAATATTTCCTGTTTTCAACGCAAATTGTCAAGTAAACTTAAAACGATGTTTCTAACTGGTACAAGTCCTTATAAAACAAATTTTATGCAAAAAATAACAAACTTCTTTAAAAATCTATTAAAACAATTAGCAGTTTTTGCAGTCGCTGCTAGTTCAATACAGTATAACAGACGCATTTGTATGCCATATCAATATTCGTCAATTGATATATTTTTAACTCAGTACTCTACGTTTTAAATCAAGTTTATATTTTTTATGTTTTTTGTGCTGTAGCTGGCACAGATTTTGAAATACTCAATTATTTTAAAAGATTTTCAAAGGCGATTTTTAAATTTTTCGTGAAATAATTTTATTTAAAATTTCTTAATAATTTAATGTATTAAATTTTATATTAATTCTAGCATTAACTTATGGATTAAGCCTACTGTTAATGCAGTTGACCAGCCATGTCCTTTAACTTTTGACAGATAAAGAGAAAAGCCAGTATCTATCTCAAATTTTTCTTTGGTGCAAGCAATCATTCTTTTTTTAGTAGAATGTAACAATCCTTAGATTCACAACTTTATCAGATCATCGATTAGACTGACCTGTTTCCAAAACCTTTAAGGTTTCGGATTTTTTCTCATAACATCGATTCTCAATACAATACAAGCTGGAGAACACAAGTAACTATGAGCAATGTAAGTTATATTACTATATAACTAAAAATTTAGTCAACCAATATCGGTAGAAATAAAAACGTACTTATGCCCACAGTTCTGCAAATACAAGGCAATAGAATCAAATTAATTCAACTATCACGATTTTGAGAAACATCACATAATCTCTGAAAACGTTACGTAAACGTAAAACGAAAATGTTGATGACAAATTTACAAACAGGTTCGCTCCGATTTTTTTAGCAAACAGTATATTTCGTATTGTACACGATACGTTTTCGGGATATATCATAATAAATACAATTTGAGCGATCTCAATCGGTCAATCCTGTTCCAAGAAATATTTTAAAACATACAAGAAAATATATAAGTGATGAGTATATAACCCTCTCTTTTCTTTAAAGTCGGTGATAAAGTATATTTCATTAATTCTTTCAACTGGCAGCTGCCTACTTTTACATGTGAGGTTAGTAATACGTCTTTTTATATCAAGAAATAATATCGGCAGGTAACATGCAGGTTTTGTGATTTTTTTTGGCATTAAACCAACATACATAGTGAATATAAGTTATATTTGTCCGTAAATATGTAATTTATTAAAAACTCGACCACAGTTCTTTCTGTCAGTGTAGGATGTTGCAATATTCTTTTTCTGAATTAAATGAGCATATTTTGTTACTCATTTTGGACCACAGACAAAATTTGTCAAGTACTTTATATAAGGGCTACTTATGGGATTCTAGTATACTCGTAGCTATGTCATCGTTAAGGCAAAATGATTACATTGTGTAAATATGATCTGAATCAATCAAATATTTTAGGACTTACGCGTTTGTAACAGACCCACCATCGATTACGTATTTATAGAAAGAATATTCTGACTGTCATTAGCCCGTTTCGCTGAACTTTATGAACTATAAGAGTAAATAAAAATAAAACGGTGAAGAGGGCATGTCATTGAAAAAATGAATAACCTAGAATCATTTACAAATAAATCTGCATCCAATGGTCATATACATACGCAAAAGAATTACTCGTGAAAATTTTAATTTACCTGTCCTTTCCCACCCACTTCTTTAGACATAGGATGTTTAGAATTCTCAGTTACCTCTTTTCTGTCATTCGCACTATATTCCTGTATAAAAATCGTCATATTCCATCACATAATCTATCTCTATGCATAATCGACTGGCTGATTGATCAACGCTCATTTAGAACGATTAGGTCTGGAAACTTGAAATTGTCCACAAGACTTTCTTTTATAATGTAGGCCAGCACTCAAAGGGATTTTAAAAATTTCATGTCTGACGAGGTGACAATTAACTAGGAAATAGCGGTACTTTGAAGTTAGTCATTAAAATATGTACGTGGAATTTTTTTCAATCAATAGTTTTCATATTTTTACTTTTTGGGAAAATATTAGGGTTGAATATTTTTATTGAAGTACCGTTACTTTTTGAGTTAGGGTAATAAAAATTGTTATTTAATGTTTCGTTCCTAATAAGGAAGTGAATGTTCTGATATTTTAGGAAACTTAACCACTGAAGAAATAAAATAGGGTGTGAAAACATATACAAGGATTCCGTTTGTTGTGAAGCCATATCCTATATGTTTCTGTTTTAAGGCCTATATACGAATGATATATTTAATGATGTAATGAATTGAAAGCAGAACCGTTATCGGAAACAAGAGTGAAATAGCATCAATGACGCTAGCGAGATGCGGATCAAAACCAAAATAAAACTGGGATTGAGATCGAAAGCAGGATCATTAGAGTCAAAGTAGGATCAGTAGAGCAGGGCTAGGATTAGAAATTAGAACAGAAACTGGCGATAAAGCTGAAACTTAAATTGAGAATACATCAGCTTTGGAATTAGGATTGGCAGACAGATTGGTTGATATAAAAGGCTAAAAAATTTCATCTCCCATCGTTTTGAAATAAGTATTTAGATGGATATCTACTATTTTAAATGCATAAATAACCAAGTTATCGCTGTGATTGTTATAATATGTCCAGAGCAAACTCGACAGACGACGAAGAAAAAACACGCTCGCTAAGGCACAAAATATATATATGTATATATGTCATATTTTATGACCTTACTACAAAAATTTACCATTCCACTACTTTTTATTTCAATTGATTAACTTGGCCTGTTTGCGATGCGATGTTGTTGAAATAAAATGATTGATTTATTAGATCTATTTATTATTATATGTGACTAGTTAGATTGTTCCTGGTATCAAATTCATATAAAAGCGATCACAGTATTTATCTTTAGTCTAATGACAAAGAAAAGAAAGGACTCGCCGTCAAGCTTGGAGCTTCGACCACTGGTTTTCCACCAACATTTTAAGTTATTTGTATCTATCAACCCGTGTGATACAATATGTGTGGACACGATGAATTTTAATATGCAAAGTGCGGGACATCTTTACTCGTAAGAGATGAAGAAGAATGAGAATGTCAACAATTGTTAAGAAATTAGTACAGTGTTCTTAAAACTAATAATGCGGGTGCAAACATGGCCTTTTTCATGGCAGTTCCCAAGGCCCTTCACAACTATTTTAGTCCGACTAGGAGGTTGCTAACGGCCATTATTAAAACGGCCATGAATATTCATTGTATTATGCATTACGTTTATTTATTTGTATGGGCATTTGTGTACAAATGTGTTTATTTGTGTCGGGGTATATGAGTATATATATATAGAGATGACAATATACAAGTAAAACACTTTTTATAACTTTATTCAAAATTTGTCGTATAATCGACAACCGTCCATTAATCAGTATTTATAGGTGTCGCGCCGCGATCCATTCTCAGCGAGTTATGTCCGAAGATCCGAGTTTTGAAATTCGCAAAGTTTCATCTGTAAAGGGGGACGAACTCGCCAGTCACGCCGCCTGATGGCTCAATGGCGACCGTCGCCCGAGAAATTGTAACGTTTTTATTCATAACCGCGACACCTCGGCAAAAATCAACTGCTATAGACGTTGAGGCTTTTATAAAATTTATGACAAATTGTCGCTGCGCCGCCCCCTCTGACTGGCAGTTTGTCGTCCTCGCCGGAACGCGTCGTTTTTTGTCGTGAAATCGATTTTTTATAACGCATAAATATATAAAATAAAGTTTTCGACGTCATGTCAATTTGTTAAATTTTAAGTTTTTTGGGTTCAGCAGATTTATAAATTCAGAATAATAAATCTATTCAATAATATCTTATTAAATGAAGTTTTTATTAGTTTTGAAGTGAAATTTCCGTAGGCACGTTAAATTCTTTTCGTGCTATGGCGTCACAGGGAAACGTTCGAGTGATACGGTCGGGTGACACGGTCGGGTCCGCTCCGATCAAGAACTATTTTAAATAGCACAGTTACTATTCATTATAAAAATGAAGAATGCATATAAAATACATGCAATAAAGGGATTATAGTGGTGAAACTGTCAATTATATCAATGGTTTCTAATAGTTAAGTGAACACGGTGCATCACAAGTCAACGGTAAATTGATAATTAAAATTTGACTAAACATTAATGTAATCTTTTATCTAATAAAATTTTAATTATAATCGATCTCAATGTCTGTGACTCATTTTGTTGCAGCTGATAATGGGTTTGCCTTTGGATAGTGGCTTTAATTCATCTCAAGTAGAAAATAACGACAAAAATTTACTTTCTCCTGCCCACGCGGGCATAAAGGTTATGTACGTGTGACTGAAGCGGATCGAGAGAGATTATCGTGATAAAAAAACCAACAAACATTATCCCGTGTTTAATAATAGTTGCTTATGAAAAGGATCTTGTAACCATGAGTTATAAACAGAACAATAATTTACTTTCTTTTTCATTTTTTTAACCCTACAATCTATACCTGCATATTTTGCCAAAGAAGTTTCACTTCACGCCCTGTATCTAACACACACTATTTTTTTTATTCTTATGGGTACATGGAGTTTTAATATTATAGTAAATAATGTTAACCAGTTTACATATGCATATAATTATTATAACATAAATGCATATACGTATTGTAGACCCATACTGTGGCTAACTTAATTGCAGTACGAAATCGAGCCAGCTCAAATGATAAAAGACTACTCTCACACAGAATACAGTAGTAACATCTTCTGCTGTTGCGTTTCGTTCAATGAGTATCAATTCCGGCGACCCAATGCTTCTCCATCATTCCCTTTTCTCACCATCAACCTCTTCCTCCATCTCCATTAGCTAACTTAATTCTATCCAAGGTTGATCTCAACAAAGTGTGCACGCTCATCATTTGCACAGTTAGTATGATAAGCCACTCATGTTGAATCGAGTGAGCAATAAATTGTAAGCTTATGGCAAGGACTGCAAATATCGTCTTGGTGGCTTTCACGTAGTGTTCTGGAATGACATGCGGCATTGCCCTCGATGAATGCAAAGACTATATAGCCGAAGCCGACGAATATGTTGTAGGATCAGGTTTTTGGCAGAATTTAGAATATTTCGTAGGCGATGAGGAAGGCCGACCAATAGTTCTAAGACACTGTATATCTTAGAAGTAAAAACAGATCGATAGGAAATTGAACGACACTAAGTGGGACATAATAGAATCAAGGTTCTTCGACCGAATAAGTCGATTCGTGACCCGACTTAAAGTTTGTCGCGTGACACTTTCACAGCAATAGTCCTTTCAACGAAAACAATTATAAAATACTATCATAAGATTCGGCTGGATGTTAGGAAGTATCGTCGGAAGATAGGATACGCTAATAGGTATCAACGATCATCTACTTTTCAGAACTTGGCCAAGATGGACGTGAGTGTGACTGGATATTTGCCTGGTGAACTAGGTATAGGTCTCGAAAAATAATACATCTTTACACATAATTTAAATAAAGGCGCTGGTTGGTCAATTGTACTGAAGTATGTGGAGTATATGGTAAAGAAACATTACGAATCTGTGTCCAAGCCGTGGACAAATTTGAACGATAAACTGTGCGGCTCTGAGCTGAGATAGAAATATCATGAACATACATATAATAGAGCATAGCATGGACAAACGGTTGAGTCCTATTGTGTGTCGAGTGCTGCCTGTCAACGAAATGACAACGAATGAAATTGATAAGTCGAATGGCGCGTCCTTCGATTGCACAGTTTGTAAATATAATAAGAACCAAGAATTGGTGCTGGTTTACGTATTCCTTTCGCGAGCACGAAGTCTGGAAAGTTTATGCATCTCGAATGCAAAAGGCGATCATAAGTTTAGACACTACATAAAAGTAAACGCGTGAATGGAATTGTAAACGGAGTTTAAAAGATTGGAGACTGAGAGGCTTTTGACATTGACTGACAGTTATAGAGACTTTTTTATGAGATCAAGAAATGAAACTTTTGTGAAGCGTCGGGTTCAACCAATCATTGTTGAACGTGCACATTTTCCCACTCATAATAGAAATGTCGGTTCAGATCATATACTTAAAAACGTGTCACTGCTAACTCTATTGGAAAAATCGATACGCAGCAGGGGAGATTTGGGATATGGGAATGTTAGAAACGATAGTAGAGCTATTAGAATTCAGCAAAGAAGGATTCATTTGCTGATTTCTATGCGTAACAAATAATTCGTCTGTACCGCATCATCAAATAGTACTAATAAAAACAATATGGTCAGTTGACGAAAGTTACGTATTATGATAATTATGATGGAGCTATAACTATAGATGGTTTTCAATGTGTATTTGAAATCAGATGCTACTTTCCCATAAAAGAACACGGTGGCGGTGTAGACATTTATGAATCGCTCAAAACCAATTTCGCAGCTTGTCACACAGTTAACATTAATATCGTTAAATCTCCCATCAGAGACGAATGCTGTGATCTGACGAAATACAAAGATAAATATGATAAGGAAAAAATGTTCTGTTTAGTCGCGTTCCATCGCAATGCCAATATTAATGGACAGAGATGATCTCATAGATGAAGCAAAGTGGAAATTCGTACGACGTGCTATGTCTCTTTGATCGTCTGAACAAAGTGTACGTCGGTGTCCCGTCGTACTGTGAGGTAGTTATACTTCTTTTAGCGCATTAAGAAAATCTGTTCAGAGTAAATTTTGAGAATTTGACACGCCGATGTAACGCATAGTTTGGATTGATTCGAGTACTAGGACGTCACACGCAGTAAGCAGTACATTCATTTTGTAACTAACTTAATAGAAAGTATTGCGAATAACTTTCACTATACGTTCGTACATAAGTACACACATGATGTTTTTTTGCTTGTTTATCTGTTTGTTTGTGTGTCCAATTAACTGATTTTATTAATACGAATAGAGCACACCACTTTGTAAAATGTAACTTGCTTTTTGTTTATCATTCTGCCTGGTTGTATATCTACTTATAACTCAACCATGATATAATTAATTTTGAAGTAATTTAGAAAACTGATAGAACACATTACCATATAAAATATCTGTTATTAGTTATTTGTTTTTTTGTATGTTTTTCTGTATAACTCCTTATACCTTATTAACCTTATTAGAACGTCATTCATTGTATTTTATTTTGTCAGCCTCGCGTATTATTTGCTTTACATAAAGAAAGAGCAGCATTAACGTTGACGATTAGAATTGCAAACGTGGGGAGGAGAGGATAATATTGTATGAGAGTATAAGGTAAAGTGAAAGCAAAAATCATAGATAGGGTGAACAATTCGGTTATAAGTATATGATTAATAATAATGGTTTAATAATAAAACACAGTAAAATTAAAACGAACGATAGAGTAAACTAACAAACAGTATAATAAATATAATTTGTCAGTACTATATCTTATGTGTATATTATTATAGAGGTGATAATTTATGACGTTGTTTAGTCGTTTGCAACTTACATCTGCATATACGGCTAGACAGATATACATGAATTTTAATGCATATAGAAAAAGTTTTATGGATTGTAACCATAATATTTTATACGTCCCACTATACAAGCACTAAGATAGGAACGCAGGATTAGAACAGAGAACAAGAACGAATTAAAACTGATTGTGACGTCGGAATACAAATAAAAAATACGCTCGGAATTAGTATCAATTGTAACAAGATTATTCGATAAAAGAAATAAGGAATTAATTATTTGTCCAGGCAGACGGAGCCCCGAGAAAAAATTGTCTGTCTGTCTTTCTGTTACGTTTTTACGCCTAAACCGCTGACCGATTTTGATGAATTCTGATATGGAGATAGATTGAAACCTTGAAAAACGACATTGACTACTTATTGCAGCAAAAATAATATTTTAGGCGGTCAATTAAGAACTGAATTATTTTTCAAATTAGGCAAATGAAAATTCAGCACGCCTATACTTGTGATAATAAAAAAATAATGTTTCTGTGTTTCTGACCAATAAAGTTTAAATAGAGGATTTTTTTAATTTGCTTATCTATTTTCGTACATCAATATAATCTTTTGTCACGGGTTTTAAGGAAAGTTTGGAAATAAAAGATGAGATGAGATCTTTATATAGTTAAGTCGAACGTTTATGAAGTTTCACGATGATTTTATAAAACATGTTGAGAAAATGGAGAAGGTTTGTTGTTGTTTCGAACATCCAATCATATGCAGTAAAATAGTGTTCTCCGCCTTTTTTTTTACTTACCTTGTTTTTATAATGAATTACATAAAACTCTTTTAAAGATGAGGATTTTTTATATAGTGAAATTTGAAAACAAAGCATTCTGCATATCTGGTAAGAGACGCAAATATTTTTCTGTCCTTAATTTATAAAACGTTTTAAGAAATACTATTATAAAAATAACAATATGTTATAATTTCAATTGATTACACAAAAAACTTCAAAGTAGATCGCAAATCGTTTTTGGTTGAAGTGCGAACACTCTCAACTTACAATTTCACCAATTGATCAATTAAGTCGGTTTGTTTTCAAGACCTTCAACTTTTCAGATCCCTAAATCAGCGAAAAGTGGAAAAACTTCAATAAGGGAGAGGTAATGTAAACTGCATCATCTGCATATTCCTTAGAAATTAGTGGACCGACTTCTATAGAAAAAAAAATCGTTATTCCTACACTACAAAATTTTTGAAAATCAATGACAATCTATAAAACTGTTTCTATTTCGATTTCCCTAACATCATTATATCTCAAAAAATATTTAGATTCATCCTAGGTGGCACATATCGCTTAAATATATTCAACATTTATTTATATATCTCCCTATTTATCATGTTCGTAAAATACAATTTAAGAGAATCATATCCGTTAAGCCGTTTAAGAGAAATTTGTGAACAAATATTAAAAAGCGCATGCGCCACGAATACGAACATGCTCTTTATTTTGGAGTCGCTTAAAAAAATTGGTAATTGGCATCAAAAAATGTCCCATCAACAATATCAAGCGTTCTTGTTGCATCTCAATATTTGCTAATAAGTCAGAAATGTACACAACTGAATGCATTAATAATGGCATTAAAATATGTAAATACGCAAGTAGCGGAGAGGTCTTTTGATGGCTATATTTGCCCACCTGGGGCGGAATCCAAAAATGAGCAATGTTCTAAACTGTAGTCTCTGATTTTATCTGTATTTTCCTTGAGTACACTGTGGACTGGGACTATATGAGGATGCAAATTGTCAAAAAACGACTAAAAAAATGGAATATATCATATTTTGCTGGCTTATTAGATGAAAATTTGCAGATGAAAAATATGAAAATTACGTCTAAAATACATTCTAAGTATTTATAATTTACAAATTGACATGAATTATAATCATAACATCTAGCATAAACTTTTTCAAGAAATAGATCAACTTTCTTTTTCATTCTCCAAATAGTTATTATAGACTGTACTGTAAATTAAAAGTTTAAAAACTTTAACGAAATAGCGCCATTTTGTGACGAGCATAATAATATTTAATATTTATTAATCGGATCCATTCATAACCTTCAACAATATCACTTCATCCTCGGCAGAAGCCTAAAAATCGGCCAGCCTTTCAGGCTTTCATTCGAGCTTTTCCAGGCGGCCATAATTCACCGGAAAGTGGCCGCACTAAGTCCTGAAACAATCTCCGCGTGATTTTTGAGGGGGTCGATGTCGTTGGGGGAGCCCTAAGGCGATCGTTAGGCCCGGATAACGATTCCCCGAGATTCCACCTTGCGCCGGAGTGATTGCGGACAGGCTATTAAGCATGTCCCCGAAGCGGTTGCCGATAAACGCGATATTACAGTGTAAAAAAATAGGTTTATGGTTAAGAACGTTCGCTATCTATGATCGGAAGTGGTTCCAGCGACAAATTTTAAAATTTGAATTGTGATTGAGAAAAACGAAATTATTGAGTTATGGTCCGCGATTTACAAACGTTAGATATATGACACGGTTCCGTACTAAAACGATGTGTTTACATTTTTTAAATATTTATTAACATAAAAATGAGATTTATAAAAAAAGATTAATTAAAAAAAAATGTATATACATGAGAATATAAAATATATACGTTTGTTGAAAATTTTAAGTTTTCGAAGGTACAAATGGTTTTAACATTTTAGTACAATGTTGAATTTAAATATACTCGGATTTTTATATACCTACATGGATTTGAGACCGCCCTCGTCCTGCGTATTTGTATTATTTAACCGAACACTACATTTATTTTCAAAATCCTTCACTGGTTTCATTTCGATACCGGCAAATATCCTGTCTTTATTTATAGGAATTGCTTATTTTTTATCTTCTGATGAAAACCGGCGTTAATATTCATTTATTATAGTCACTTACTCATTTAACGTTTTCATATTTTTCTGTTCGCATGCAACACATTGAGTTGTTTATTTAATTTGTTATAAATTTACTTTCCAATAAAACAGAAGGAACTCTTACTAAAGGCAACTTGACGCTTTGTGCTGCCGCTCAGGAAATCGTTTCGAATGATTCGATTTAGCGACCGAGGCCAGTGTTGTTTATGGAATCTGAGGGCGACACACGGCAGATACATCTGTCTGACAGTTGGTTGATACGCTACTTTTCCGACAAAATGAGATTTGTACAATAATTCTTAGGCTTGTCTAGGGACACCTTTAAGATTGCACAATGTGTTTAATTTATTTTATCAATTAGATTTTTGTATGCAATGTACCATGTAGTTACATGAGTGTTGATTGATTGAAGCAAGTATAATTGAAGCAAGTATTGACTGGTATAAGGCAAATAAGTATTTTTTTTTTCAGTTTTTTTGAATTCCAGTGCTTTTAAATATCTGCAAACATACGTCCTTTTCCCATACATTCATTAATAGTATTTATTTATTTTCTAGGTCATGTTAAATACTTATCTAAAAATAACTGCGCGTGCAGCGCTCTACACTTGATAGACGTGAAACATATATTTGTTACATAAATACAATGATAAATATTAATTACTCAACCCGTGGTACCTCAGCTATTTATATATAGCAATCGACACGTACATTTACACATACAACGCGCGCATGTGCGACGCTATCTTATTCCGTCACTTTGTATCGTTATGTATACGTCCCTTTCTTTTATTTTACTCCCATGTCTTTCTTTTCCAATTTTTATACGTCATATCTATCTTTTCTGTCATGTAAAAAATGTGTCTAAATATGACACGTCCTTAAAATTTCACTCCCAATTCTCGTCCAATTATTATAATTCGCAAACACATTATCCTTAACCCTCGTTTTACAAAGTGACATTCATTAAAAATAATATCAACTCTTAACGATATTACGGCCAGTAGCAATCAGCATAGTCAAAGAGATTCGAGTACAGCTCGACACATACGAAACAACGGTGGTGGCCCAGTGGGCGCCTCGACATCAGATCGTACCGGGTTCGATTCTGCCCACGGGCGAATCAACTGACGAATTTTTGATTTAAACCAAATCAAACCATTGGCTGTGTGCCTCGGAAAGCCCGTTAGGCCGGGATTTAGTCATCGCACTGGAAACAACTGTCGTCAGCGGTCCCCGACACGCGGCGGCTCCACGAGGAGGGCTTAAAATGTCGTGGGTGAGTACGCCCCAGCAACGGGGTGGCTAAAACCTAATGAAACGTTAACTAACTATAAAAAACGAAAAAACTTCTGCGACACATTATTTCTACCGAAGTATCTTAATACTAAGACACTTATCACGTCTTGACAGGAAAAGCTTGCCAAATAATTAGGTGGACCAAAAAGATACCCACGTCCCGTAAATGCATCGCACACCGCAAATCAACAACATGGGTGTAATACAATTTGTATATGTATGCAAACTCTATTACATGCATGTTGCCATAATTTTACAACTTTGTTTCCCATATTAATATAATAACCTTAAAAATAAACTATTTTTTTAGAAGATAAGTCACCACACAACTTTAATGAGACAAAGAACATAAAGTGAATTCTTTTTTTTCATTGTACCACCTTATGCAATTTACGGGCGAGCGTGCATGTGTATATGTGTGTGTAAGGATTTGTGAGTGTGTAGTTGTCTACTTATACTATCCGTGATCGGCCCACTTCGATGGAAGTAACATCGAACTCACCGTCAGTATGGGACGACAGACGCCCATGCATAATAAACCCATGCATAATAAAGTCCTATATCGATAGAACGCGTATTAATATATTTGATGTACGTTTATATAATCGACATTTAGCAAAAACATCAAAGCAAATGTGTATATTTCAGAGACCACAGACGACAATCTGTGTCATGATGTTGACGACGAAACTGCTGGCGCTGTTGTCGTCGTCATCCGCCAGCTGGGGGACGGTCGCTAGAGTCGGACTTACGAGGCATTTACCGTTGAATTAATGCATCACGATTAACGGCAAATTCGTCTTCTGAATAACCGAGTAACTGACCTTAACTCGACATTTTCAAATACCTATATTTTTTCCCAGAAAACGACTCCAGTACCTCTCTCTGTGACCATCGTCAAGATCAGACGCATCAAAAGACACGAGATCGAACTTACCAAAACTTGTTTCTATCACTTTCATGAACATGCGAATAATATGTTATTTATAACTGAATACACTTCAGCGATATTTATGTATGGATAGCATATTTATAGCCAAAAAAAATTATAATCACATTATAATTTCTAACATAGTTTTTAAAGAAGTTTTATAAAACAAAGAAGCTCTCAAAATAAATCATATCTCATAAAGCTAATAGTGCACTTGTTGAACATTTCGCAGTGGATACTTACTTTTTACAATAAGACTGGTGTTCATTACTACTTTTCAAAGTAAATTAACTTCATTAATATTTACCCGCATTTACTTATCTCATGTTGTGTAATGTAAAAATGGAATCATTTTATCAACGTACTTGTGAATAATTTGCACAATATCTTGTTATAATATTTTGCTAACCACATTTTTATTTCAGTATTTTACAAAATATGAAGCAGGAATACATTCTTATACGGTTATCCTAAAGACCCCAAAAGAAGTAAAGCTTCAAAAAATCTAGGCAACATTAAGTAATGATGTTTCGATAGCACGAAAATATTATTGGTTACAATTTTGATATTAAAATGTAAAAGCAGGCATAACTTTTATTTTTCAAATACTTGGTCATAAATATGTTTTGAACGAGTTATCCAATTTAAACGGGGTTTGTGGCAATCGAGGCAGTTTTTTGAGTTCAAAAAATGTAGGTTTTAAAAATTAAACAGGCAGAAGCTTATATTATTTTGATCAATTTCAAATATATTATATTGGGATATAATATATATATATATTATATATGTATATTGGGATAATATATATATATATATTATCCCAATATACATGTCTATGTTATAGAAAATGTCTATTATATAAAAAACTAATATCAATTTTATAGAAAATATACATTCAGTCAAATATTTCCGATTACCGTAAGCGTTAATAATTAGTTAACCTTTTTAGACTTCAAAACTTTGACATCTAATGAAATCACTATTTTTAATGAATAATTTTCTTTGTGATATTTTAAGGCTAAAGAGCATGCAGGCCACCAGAATGTTTGTGGTCATCCCCGTTTATGTACACGTACAAATGAAAAGGAGTTAGTAGTGCGTTAGTGGCCTTTTAAAGATAAATAGGTTCTTTTCTTGTTAACCCTTATATCATTCTAAAGCTTTATGGTACATGACAGAAAATCGCTTATGAAGTGTAACGTGGTAGATCCCCAGCCAACAAGATGGTGATGATAATATATTCAGAGGGCGGAACGATCATCAAATTCACCGGCAGGTCGGTTGGTGAGGTCGAATTATTTTTCAATCTCAAAGTAGTATTAGGAAGAAAACATACACACAGATACTGTATTTCTTCTAAAAATCTGTGGGTCGAAGTGAACGAATTTCAAACGATTACCGACAATTTAACGCGCTGGACGTTGGATGCAATCTCTCAGCAGAAGGTGATATTGAGGTGCTCTAGTCCAAAAATCACAACAGTACTGGAGATATAATCAAGCCTGTGTTCGATGTTGCTTCTTTATAAAGTTTAAGGCGATGGTCCAGATTAAAGTACTGTTATGTTTTATTGAGTACCCTCAGACGTTTAGAGGATAGAGTTATTTTTCCCCCTATATGATTGAGATTGAGAAACTGAACGCTGGTCAATATGTTGAAGATTCGAGTATAGTATTTATAAAAAAATCCCAGTGATCGACGTGGCACTAAGGAGAGCGCTTCTGAAAAGAGAATAAACAGAAGGCGATTATTTGATGTTAAATGCATAAAGTTATGTCCCTTGCTTTCGTCTCTTATCAATAGGCCTAGCATGACGCCTTAGACAAGAGTCTCTCTATAGTACTATTCCTTTCATACATTACGTTGCGCAAGGACAGTCTAGAGAGACTATTCTCTAGGGCGTCATACTATGTCCGTTGATTTTAAGCACTCTATCGCTCTGGCATGCCTCCCGCAATCTTTTTATTTCAGATTGAATGACTTCGGCATTAAGCCGTCCACGCCAGTCCAGTGCGCGGTGGGACTCTTGACGACTGTCGTCACCAGTTAGAGGGCAACAGCTGGCACCGACGGCTTAGATTGCTCTCAGAGGCACGGAGCGAGTGGTTTAAATTGATTTGAATAAAAAACCCATTTATCAATTCGCCCGTAGTCAGAATCGAACCCATTACCTCCTGGTCTGAAGGCAACGCCCTTAACCACTGAGCCAAAATTATTTTCTCCAAATCGAACCTCTCAACTGCTTCCGTCCAATTTTTAGGTCAATAAAATAAGAAAATCACCAGCTGAGCACCCACTTCCAAAACCGTACTAACGGTCATTTATTAATTGATGTCCTTCCATCTTAGCCAAAAACTGGTAATTAATAACGGATTTCATTTATTTAAAAGACAAAGATATAATTGCAATATTTCTGTAATTGCAAGGATCTGAGAGTTCACTTTTCATAGAAATAGGGTGCGATAAATCGGCGTTCCAGAAATATGAAACTATGCCGTAAAAAATGTAAGCTCGAAACAAACGCATCAAAACAGGTGACATTTAAAGAGTACAATGGCAGGTATTCCATCAGAACCATATAATTTATAGATGTCAAGAAAGAAATGTGCTCTATGTACGGACAGATGTGTAAAACGGAAAACTGCCGCAAAGTTCCCATATTGGACTACTGTATTGTCTCCATCATCCAGAGACGACTTTGTTTTTTTTTATTGTCTTGGCAAACGATCTTACTGAACACTGGTTTATAAAAATGACCAAGGGCAGATTTGGTCACAAACCAAAATTCGTGGAATTACTAGAAGTAGAGAGTCAGTCTCTCACTAATTTTTCTAATGTTCTTAGTCTTGACAGACCTATAATTTTTCAATAGAACCTGTTGACAGAATTGCATCTCTTCTTTTTTCTATTTGCTCTGAATAATTTCCTTATCTTTACGAAAAATAATATTTTTTAATTAGCAATAAAATAAGAATGTGATGAAAGTAAATCAATAATTTTAATGAACGATGATTACACAACACCTTTTTAAAAATTTTGCTTGGGTCCTCGGTGCAATGTTTATAAATAATCTTTTTATATGCCAAAAATTATACATAACTTCTGTTCTATTTAGTGTAGTGTCTTACTTGTGTTTTATTCCGATAGACTGAGTTTAAAAATAAAGGTATTCATTTTTAGTCTTCATCAAAAACATTTTTCTCAAAGAGTAGATGACCGAAATGAAAACTATACTCGGACACGTTAAATTGTGATGGCAAAAATTTCAATTAGTACGCCTGAAGTCCGATTTCACAAACAAAATCACTCCATACGCTTGCGCAACGTACGACACTCACAGGCCAAAAAAAATCAGTTAAGTTTTAGTTGGACATATATTCTGAGGTTCCGTACTGGAACAGAAATTTATACTTTCATTCTTAGTACTGTTCTCTATTTGACTTTAGCTTCTAGGATGTGGTATTGCAATCTGTAACATATGCATGATATCGTCTCGTAGTGGTGCTTCCCAATTGCAATTGTATTTGGTTGGGTTTACTATTTGATAACATGCCCCAAAAATATTGTTGATTGTTAATAAAATTTACCATGTTGCGATCTAACATTACGATATATTTCCATAATATAACGTAAATATTAATGTCTTATTCTGAAAATAGTCGTTTACAAAAAACTAAATACAATATGAATGACGTCAATAATTAAAATGAAATTAATATCGAAGAAATAGCCTGCTATACCAGCTCTTTTATCAGTGTTGGTTGGTAAAACGGTTGAGCACCTAATGACTGGTAAAAGCCGTCATCATTTCATTTGTTTCTCTCTATGAAAAAAAAGTCATATGGCAAGTTTTATATAATTTTCCTTAACAATATTGACAAAGAACATGCAAAAATAATTATCAAAGTATATTAAATAAGACCTAAAGTAAATATGGAATGCACAGGCAGAAAAAAAGGGATGGTGCATAGGCTAATGTTTTTCTCAGTGAAACAGCGAAAACATTTTTCAACAAGGACTAAAAAAGTTTTTGTGCTATCTCACATGTGAATACTTTAAATTTGAAAAAAGTAATTAATGACCTATAAAAAAATCCTATCCACAAACGGTATTAGTAGTAGATTTGTAGGACCACTTTATCTTTATATAGAGACTTCACTGCCTGTATCAAAATATAAACTGGATATACACTGATTTGACATCCGTAAAAGTATTATACGTGGATGTTTAGCGTCATCGTGGCCGTTCTACCTATTCGTAAATAACTATCTGAATAATTTGAATTACATGTAAACTAATAATGGCTGAGCTACATGTAAAATTATTTCAATATGTCTATGGCCAAGTAATCCTTGCGCCGTCGGCGTACAAATCGTAGAAAACTTAATATCCAAATTGAACTATTCTGTTAAGAAAAAGGATATAAAAGTAAATTTAATAAATATTTGTGGCAGAGCCATGCTGTGATCAAAGTGGTTGCTTAAATGGGTCGGCTCGAACGGCTCACCGTTCGAGCCGACCCATGATATCACCGATATCTCAATATCACAGTTACTTTACCACGTCCGTAATCACAGAACACAGACGTAGTATAGTAAAAGCTTCCGCTTTCGCGTTTCGTTCAGTGAGAGAGAGTGACAGTGGCCTCCCTCTCCATCAACTTACTCCACCGACATCATTAAATAACCAGATAACAATATATATATATATATATATCTGAGTATATTGAGTATAGTGCTACACTGGCGGCAAAGCATTAGTGACTCTTCTGGGGTTTGTGAATATCTATATGTGGCGGTCATCAGCTATGTTCGTTTGTCCTTCTAAAATACTATAAAAAAAAAGTTGCTAAACATGATTATGCGCAAGATAAAAACAATAGGGCCTATTTTACTATTATGTACAACATAATAAAACATGTTTCATAATTAGCGCATTTTTCTATATAGTTATGGAATTTTTTCCTACCCTTATGCACAGCAGTGAAAGTTGCCTATAGCAAAAAACAACATAACGGTCTAGACATGTTAACCCTGTGTGAAGGGTTTTTTTTCAAAATGGTGATAGCAGAGATAAAGTGGCTACACGAGGAATTCAGCTCGACTGAGCAGTGTTCGAGAAATTAAGAAGCATCTTCAAATGCAATGTAGTCAGTGCTTAGAGACGAAAATCTTCTAACAGTACGAGTTTTCAATAATAATATATGAATGCTAGACGTGATTTCTATCATTGGTGTGATAGACGAGTTCAAAATCATTTAACGTGTGACGGGAAGACCTATACGGAAAGAATCACTTTGTAAAATAAAATCCGGAAGGAGGAAATCCACAAAAAGACCAGAGTAACCAACACGGTTACAGAATATCAATTGCAAATGGTAACGGGCAAACTATCTCGATCATAAAATAGATAACTGTTGGGGAGGAAAGATTCTGGAATGACAATCACGAACTGGACGTTTCAGCTTTGAACGAGCTCTCACTACATGGATTGACGACTTGTTCTGGGTCATAGGTGGTCACAATTGGGCACAAATATCGCAGAGCCGTATCTAGAAGAAATTCTAGGAGGAGTTGTACGATGGATAATAAAAGACTCCAATGAAGGATAACATAAAACGGTGCTTTTTTGAAGAAGATAGATGCGTCTAAAATAGAAAAAGGTGTGTTGAGGTGATCTGATTAGAAAAGCTGAATGATGTGCCAATGGATGTATGAAGAACGAATGAACACTAACAAAGAAACATATACAACGAATTTGTGTGATAGAAAGGTCTCCAAGGGTCGCCCTGGAAAGTTTCATGCAACAGACTTAATGGCTTATAAAATATTGGTCATATTTAAACATCCAAAAATAGCTAACAATGGAGTTCCTAAGTGCAATGTTATTAATGGATTTATGTATTAATTTACCCTTATATATATGTGAAATCCTTATTAAGCAAATAGTTGTTATAAATGATATTGTATACTATGCGATTACTTATAAGGAACTATCTATAAACATACCTAGCTCGACTTCGTAGAAATTTAATTTCCTAAGTTAGCTTTTTATATCGATTTTATATTCAGTTGTGATTGTGCATAATTAAATTTATACAGAGCCACCCTCAAGTTCTTACTCGTTTTTCTTAATCGAAAACTGTGTTAGGAACGAGTGGTAGTTTTTTTTTAATTTTAAAACTTCTTAATAAATATTATAACTAGTAAAAGTGTGCATATTTCATCTACAAAATAAAGATATTTTTATTTGAAATTACGTACAAACTGTATAGATCCTTGAACAAATTATTTACTAAAACTACATGTGTATATACGAAAAGCCTATTACAATATATGATGTTAAAGCCTACAATATTTCGCGCTCAAAGGATGTGGAAGTAGATAATGTAGGTAAAATATGTTTTAATTGTGGTGTTTTAGAATATCACAGTTTAAGGTCCGATCACCACACCGACTCATCCCAATTTTAACTATTTTACCATCCTGCCTCTGGATAGCAACACGAACAGATGGGCCAACTCGTTCAGGATTCTGTAAGAATTTCGTTCGTGTATTTTTCGGCGGAACACTAAAAAAAATACTAAGTGTGCAATTCTGTGAAAAAATTGCCAGTGCTCGGGGAGCTCGTTACCGCCGGCGCCGCTCTTCTTTTGAGCCCTGATGTTTATAAACGTCGTATTGTATGACTAAGCATTCGTTTGATGTGACGGGCCGCCTGATGAGCGCCCGCGCCTGCGCCCGCGCCGGATCAGGTCGAATTTAAAGTTCTTTTTTCAATTAATCGAGCAGTTTCGTCTAACAAAAGCCAATTTGAACGCTACTCGAATGTAAAACAGGCCTTACAATTTCAAACATTCTGAAAACATTTTGTTTGTACAGATATGGAGTTCATAAACCCTCTCTGGGAAAATAAAAATATTTTGGAAATAGTAGAGATATATAAAAAAATAGCCCAAAACACTGTAATATAAGTGCACAATGTAATTGTCTATCTAAAAAAATAGTGGACATTTTGTTTAATGATATTACCACATAAGTTAAATTTGTATAATGATTTGATTATACAACTAAGAGACAATAAACTCAAATAAATATTTCAGCTATTGATGAATTTTGAATGTTATACAAACTCGTTCATAACGAAGTTTTCCCTCAAAAAACGTACAAGAATATCAAATATAAAACTAGCACAAAAATATACAAACCTATAAGCGTTCGAGTTGGTTAGGTTCATGATTATTTTATTTTCTAAAATTTCTGAAATTGTACAATATCCTGTTCTCCCAATTGGTTACTCGATAATAATCAACGTATTATAATATATAAAGATAACGATGTGCATGCGCACACAGAGACCTATAAATGAATTCCTAATTTTATGTAGTTGACTAAGATGTAAAAAGTTTATTTTTTCTGATATTGAAATTACATCGATCACGTACTTTTACACGTTTTGCTTTCAAAGCGAGGCTCTCCTCTCATCCCGTCAAATACCGCGAGGACCGCCACGCATATGACAACTCTCAATAAATTTAAACAGTATATTTTTGTAAACTCTTAATTATTTCATAATAGCTGTTAAATACTATTAAATTTAATATTATAATGTAAAAACGAAAAACTTTTTTTTTGGTTTTTGCATTTTTATGTCATTTGACATTTTTACGTCACCTTTCGTCGCAAAAATTTAGCTCGCTCACTGTCTAGCAAACTCACATTAGTTTTTTTTAAAAACCTAATTTTGAGACATTTTCACTTTAAATCCAAAGCAATGAATATCATTTATTAAAATCGATAAAGTGGTTTCTAAACTACGACAAACATCCACGCATAAACATAAGGTCTATCAAATTCACCCTCCCTTTTGCTGCACCGCAATCGGATAGAAGCACAATCTTGTCGAAACTTCTTTCTAAAGCCCTAGCGCAAATTTATAATTAAGTCAATACAAATATCATACAATCATAAAGCCTACAGCGGCGCGAGCGAACGCCCTCGTCAAAACTATTTTAATAATCGCTCAGTTATCGCGGGCGACTACATCGATAAAACCTACGCCGGCACGGTAATGGTTTTCCTAACCTTTTGACTGATCGATTCCGTTGGATTTGAACGATAGCACGTCTTAATTCCAGATAGTAGGGTTCAAATTAGCGCATCCCGCTTCTTGGGTACAGCATCCCGCATTGTTATCTCGTTATCGGATTCATATATCAGAGCACCGGCCACTCGTACATCCCGCTAACGTCGTTCAATGACACTATCTGGACCGTTATCTGTCTGCGAAACGTTGATACTAGAATTACGGGGCCCGTAGATATAGACCCTCAAATCTGGAGTTTGGATGTTCTCGTGCCGCGACTCCTTTGTACTGGCTCACAGTGAATGGACGAAAATAGAACAATAGAAATGAATGCTGTTGCGTTATTTGGAAAGTCATTACACGAAAAACTAAATGAGTGAAAACATTTAATCAATTTTAATATGCAATTGGACTTATCTGCTCAAATTTCTTTTAAAAACATCGCAAAATAAAAATCAACCTAAAAATATTATTGTAAACCTGAAATTTAAAATGAAATAATATCTATAATTTCAGAGTTCCAAAATATATAAAGTATTTATTTACAAACTACAACCTTGTGGTATTTTTAGAATTCTATGTCGAAAGGGCACCAGCGGGATCCTAGTACTAAATCTAGGCCGCTAGTCCGTCTGTCCTCACTCTGTCTATCTGTCAGTCTGTTATTGGATTGCTTAAACTAAGAAACACGTTTACGCTTGTACTTTTATTTTATGTGTCTTCTTCATATCTTTTTATTTTCCTTTATTTTATTTGATTATTAGTTTTTTATTTATATAAGAACATATTGAGAAATTGTGAGGATGGTGCAATGTATGGTTGATACCTAGCTTAACTTACACCATATAACCGTCATTACAGGCACACCGCATATCATTGTTTTGTTTTTTAACCAACAATGCAGTTACAATAGTATTGTTGTGCAACAGTTTTTCGACCTTTTCGTATTAGATATATTAGTGTAAAACAAAAACATATTTTATGACCAATGTGGTGGTTTTTGATTTTGCCTCTTAACAAGAATTTACAAAAAACTAAGAGTATAGGAAACACAATACTCAATGAAACATACACACTTAATGCACATGACTCAACACCACTTGTCACGTTTAATCTTAGCGTACAATTGAGTAGTCCTTGATCAGTTGGACACCCACTGGCTTGTTTAAATGTTGCCAGATTAGTACCGATGATTGATTAATATTTAATACATTAAACAACTTTTTTTTTTTTTTAAACAGTTTCTTGCAACTTATTTTTACTCTAGCCTAAGCATAACAAACATTTTTTTATAGCTAAAACCAATCACACGCCATACATTTATTTAGCAGAATACAAAATTGCACAATAACCGCACCAAATCGCTTACATCAATTTCAGTTGTCTTCGATTTTATTTCACATTCGTTCAAGATCGGTGAATTTATATAATCTTTGTTTCTTAAAATAGAATGCAGAATGTCCGTGTTAGAATGGAATCGCAGATTCCAAATAAATAAAAGATAAATTTGCAGTAATTAGTTTGTGTCCACTTAAAAGACAGTTCGGGCAATATCCTTTATTCTTTGGCTCACATATTAACACAGTCTCGGTCCATTTTATAATCTATTGGTTCATCCGGTACTCAGTTTATTTCAGTGATGGATTCTAAGACGATGCGAAAAATTCTCTATAGAAAATTTTGAGGTATTACTACTATTCACAACTGCTCCAGTTATTTGTCCATTAGTTTGTCTATTTTCATGATTAAAAATATCAAATAATGGTAAAACGGAGGTTTAATAGACAACGGAATCAGAAACAAAAGAGTATACAATCCGGAAAACTGGATCATTGATATTATATGAGTTTATAGCACATTTAAAGTTAAATATTTGTTGTACAATATATTTTATTTTTCGCACTAGCTTCCTATTTGCGATATTGTGTGGATGTTGAAATATTTTCTCATAAATTCCTTTGATATGCAAACTGCTTTACAAAGTAGATAATTTAAATATTCAAGTCTAAGCATGCTAGAGCTAACTTTGTTCATAATTCAAATTCGAGACTGCCAAGTGTTAAACGGCAATTAGAAACACAAACATCCTGAGATATTATTACTAATACTAGTTTTATAATAAAAAAGCTTCGTATTAGATATCTCTGATTTTCCAGCTAAAAGTCTAATTAACAATTTGAATGTTTGTAACTAAAACACACAAGTCTCGATACAATCTTTAAAAATTGATCAAATCCCTTAGGAACGAATTTCTAAGAACCTTTTTAATAAGTGTTTTGTCATAAAACGTATTTATCACTCAAAATATTCTGAGATGTTATTACTAATAAAGGTTTGGAATAAAAGGACTCCGTATTAGATTTTTCTGATTTTCCATCCAAAAGTCTTGAAAAATTTGCATGTTTTGGACTAAATAAGACACACTATATTTTTGAATAATTGTCTACAAAAGAAACAACAATATCGCTTATTTTATTCATTCGCTGTTAGCACGTATGTGATAGATGGCCAGCATTAACTTTGTTAATTAATGGCACAATACTTCGACTAAACGGTATTGAAGTATTCAACCTCCGTTTGTGAGGTGAGCCTTTTAACGATCGCAAGTCCAAAACAGGCAGACGGCAGTTCGACGAGCTCCCGCCTCCGCCGCAGTTTCTCCGTGATCCTGTGGCTTAATCTTAAACTACGAGGATAGTCACTTGGAATAATCGTTTTAGCTTTAACCTTTATTTAAGACATCAAATTCAGTTAATATCCGTTGGCTTAAATCGATCAACAAAACTCTTTTTGAGTTACAGCCGCCGGTATCTCTGAATTGATTTATTGCAAAGATTACTAACTTCTAATTTAATTTTGAACGAATTCCAGTAAACTCCTAATTAAACTTTAAGGATTTCAGTAACACTGCCATCAAGCGATACAAATTCTTGATAAATATTACAGAAAATTATTTTTATTTTATTAGGTGATAGGCGGTTAATCAGTGCTATTTTACTGAAAATCAAAATTTTCTATACATACATCGCTATCGGTTGTAAGTTTTAAAATACATATAAATAACTAAAGCTTTCTTTTTGGACAGAAGTAATAGAAAACCTTAAAAGGTCCAGTTAATAAATTTAATATTTCTTAGATTAATTACAATAGTTTTAATTTGAAAACACAGAATAACCATTGTCTTTGCTTTATGATTCACACAATAGAAAAACAAAAGTCTGAAAAAGCGACCAGCTAGCAAAATGCTACATCCTGAGCGACAGCGCTGATTTTCAGCTGGAGCTCGAAAAGTTAAATTATTCAGGATGGCCGGGCTTCCCCGACATTTTGTAAACATAAAATAATGTAACAATGCTGACTTTGTATTGTGTAACATTACGTTAGACACGCGTAAAACAAGAATAAATCAATAATTTCTTTTTTTCGTTCTCTTCATCAGGATTTGGAGAGATCGTTAGAGAAAATTATCAGTAATAAAATTGTTTAGCAGTGACAATTCTTTATGTTTTAAGAGCACTGGCACAAATTAATAAGGAAAGGTTTCGCAGTGGAGGTGAGATATTTCTTTATATTCTGGTAGCGATATCTTTAGAGCTTTTCTTAAATGGAGAGCGGCTATACGAGGAAGAATAAAAAGACGAGCGAAACGCCGAAAAACAAGATCACATCACTTTCTTACATAGGTATGAAGAAGTTTTTGTCTTACGTGCCAAAAAAAAAGTAGCCAAGTGGAAAAATCGTCTCGAACGCATATTTTCTATCTTTACTTGATACAAAAATGATGATATATGGCTTCAACGCGACACTTCAAAACGAAATCTAAAAAAAAGGCATTCTGGACTCGCCGTATGAACTTTTAGTTGATATAAGAAGCTGCTGTCTTTGTACAGCATCACAGTAATTAAGCTTTGATAAAACAAGGAACCTATAAGAGTATTGCGAAAATTAACTTAAGGTAACTAATAACTATGCATTCTTTTGAAAACTTTTAAACTATATAAACAGATTTTTTATGTGTTATAAGGGGCAAATGAGAATGCAGAAATGCTAAGAAAGACATTTGTGTAAAGAAAAAATTAATATAAGAAACATAGTTTTAATTAATATTTAATTAAGACATCAATTAAGCTATCATGGTAGCAGTATTGAGATTACTTGACTATAGACGAAATATTATTGAAATGCTACATTGCGACGAGCAACGAGTTTAGTTTACTAGTTATTGTTTGTTACTATAAAAAAAACGAACAATATTTTATAATGAAAACTTAATATAATTTTACTTGTCTTTATTTTATTAAAATAAAGTAATAATCTTAAAGCATGCAAAGACGCCCTCCAATGGGTACTACGCAAAGAAGGTACGCATAAAATATCATTGCGCCGATCTACAGT
Source organism: Eumeta japonica (assembly GCA_005406025.1). NCBI lineage: Eukaryota > Metazoa > Arthropoda > Insecta > Lepidoptera > Psychidae > Eumeta > Eumeta japonica. Next base: position 225,959 of record BGZK01000898.1, read on the forward strand.
TCTAAAAATAGCCTTTAGCCACTGGTATTGACAGCATACCAGTAATAGCTGTATGGAAGGTACCACATTCCGTATCAGGCAATGGTTTGAGGACCTGAGTAGGACTTTAACTGAGACCTTTTAATTGCATACGAAGTCCATAGAAAATTCGAGAAAAATGGGGTGTAACTCGTTATATCCGGTACTCGTATCGGGAACTATGCTAACTGCCTCAGACATTAGGCCGAAGCGAAGTGGTGACCTTATTCATCCCACATTATCGATAATACATGATTCGAGACACTCGACGTGATGGGCAATGAAATTACCAAGACCACGATTTCAGGAGAGCAAATCTACCCGAACACGGATTTTTAGAATGCTCTCAATAAGTCGGGCAATTTCGATATTACCGGAGTAGGATCTATAAACATAGTCTAAAACAAAAACGTGCTCTCCATATTCAAATTCAAATATATCTTTATTTCATAAGTCAAGAACAACACTCGAAATAAGTCATAATGGTTCAAAAATTTACCTTTACTCCTTAGCTTTAATGCTTAACCACTTGTTCGGAAGCAATTTTTCCTCGAGAAGAACGAGTAAGAAATTTGATGGTAACTCTTTCCAACTTTAAATGTATTGTATTGTACAGTCAAACATATATATAATTATACAACTTTTAAGAAACGAACCCACTAAAAGTCGATCCGGTTATATCCATGAATAACAGACCTCAAAGTATTCACAAATTGTGTAATACCATTTTTTAAGAAGCAATTGCTTAATTATGATTTTAAACTTGTTTAGGAGTAGATTTTGTACATTTTGAGAGACCTTATTGAACATGCGCACACAGATATAAATAAATTCGTGACTTTATGTAGTCGAGATACATGTAAACACAGTTTATTTTTATTTCTAGATTTGAATTTATGTCTATTACTATTTTTCTCGAATAGTTCTATATTCTTTTTTATTAGTATTAGATTTTCATATATAAAATGAGATACCAGAATTGAGATCCCAATTTTATTAAACTTAGTTGTAAGAGATATTTTAGGTCCCAACCAGAGAAAACCCGAACAGTCCGCTTTTACAGCACGAAAATTTTATCAATATCTACGGCATGACCCCACAGCACGCTGTTGTTTGACATCAAACTATGCAATCAGCCAAAATAGACCAATCTGATGGTTTGAATATCTGACAAATTTCTTATCTTTTGCGTATGCAGCAGAACTAAATCTCTTCGCCAACATATTGATATTCGGACCCCATTGAAGCATGTTGTCTAGAGTAACTCCCAAATACAGTGGCACCAACAAATTCTAATTTCTCATTACGTAATAGAATGATGCCACATCCATGTTTTATACTTGGAAGTGAAATACTGACACATTTTATTTTCTTTGAAAAGGTGGTTATTGACAGTAACCATTTTTCTACTTTGGAGATAGAAATATACACATCTTCATAGACAATTTGTTATCTTTTGTCTTTAAATAACAATGTATTGTCATTTGCGAGTAGTACTATCTCAATAATATCCCTAACAATAGCGGGTAAGTTATTAACATAAACTAAAAACAGAAACGGACTAAGAATCCTTGTAGTACCCATTTGGAGCCCAGATCTGGATGATCTTATCCCATTAATATTGACCTTCTAAGTCCAATTACTCAAATACAATTCCAGAAGGCCAATTGCCAGGCCTGTAAACCGATAATTATATAGCTTCCCGATCAAAATTTCATGATTTACATAATCAAATACCTTATAAAGCTCATAAAACACTGGGATTGTTTCGTGCCTCGCAAATTCTCCCAGGTTCTAATTTGTTGAACAAATTCAACGCCAGCATCGATTGTAAAAAGATCCCGCATGAAACTAAATCGTTTTCTGGACATGTTGTTTGCTATAAAAATGTGATAACAGTTGATTTAAGATGAATTTTGCTAAGATTTTACTAAATGTCGGTAATATAGACATAGGCCTAAAGTTGGTAAGGTTTAATTCACTACCGCCTTTAACTACAGGGATTATTTTCTTTCTTTCATTAGATCGGGAAACAGGCCATTATATAGACACCTATTTAAGATAAATGCAATATATTTAATAAAAGAGTTTATAATTTTAACTTATAAACCGTGGAGATCAGCAGTTTTATTCATTTTTAATGACTTAAATGCCTTAGTAACGTCTTTCAAATTTACATTCTTCAATTCAAAATTATTGTTACTATACGGAACATTTTACTTCAATAGTAAATAAGTGAAAGTGGAAGATGTATTATGAGATTTGGTGGTTGATATTGGAATTTCAGTAAAGAATTTTCAAAGGCATCATCAACATTTGTCATTTTTCAAAATTTTGTTATCTATTTTAAGCTAGACATTAAGACCGCGACCTTCCTAGTCTCATTCTTTATGACACTCCAAGTTGTTTTCATTAGGTTCTTGCTTTTTTTTGTTATTTTATTATTAATATACATAGTTTTGCCGCGACACCAACACGCTTAAAGATTTTTGAATAGTTTCTGACATAATCAGCCAAATTATTACTTATTTTAAGTGGTATTTGAAAAGAAGCTAACTGACCGCTGTGGCCTGAATTTAGATTAATTATTAATAGTAAATTATTGCATGCATAATCTAGACATACACAAAAAATAGACAAATCCCTGACTTTAAAATGGCCGAAATCTCTGCGGCAAACATCTTCACGGACGTTCAGATATCAACCAACACAGAGCTCATTAATGGTTCAAATTATAACAACAAAACTAGAGAAGATTTTTGACTCTTATTTAAAAAGAGCAAAAGCCGATTTTCTGTCTAAAGGTGTAGGTGGACGGTGTTTTACCGGTTTGAAGTTCGAATGGATTCTCCTGATATTTCAAAAATCCTCAAACAGTATAAAATGGGTTGCCGTTATTGACTTACTTCCTTTACATCTACCAGATAAATTGAATGAATTTGTGCCCTTCCCAGAATACTGCAAGCATTCCGAGCAAAAACGCTCAGGGAAGGATTTTGCTGAGTTACAGATAACCTCATGGGGTAGTTTCTTTTTCAAATCAGCTGCCATATCGAATGGAGAAGGGAGTGGTCTATCGAAGTTTCCACTCACTAAACGAAACGAAACAACGAAAACAGCTACTTCACGTCTGTATTCTGTGAAGGTGTCGAATCTCTATTCGGTCGAGCCGGCTTAATTTCGTGCTTCATCCAAGTTAGTAAAAGTATGGCTCTACCACATTAAAATTATGTATGCTTAGGACATATAGGGCTACAAAGAAAACAATGATCACACTCATCGTTGATATTGTTTTCATGGAAATTTAACAGTTAAAGAAATCTAAACATAGAGCATCTGACCCAGTGAATATGTCTGGTTTTTGAATTTGAAAAATATTGAACCGTATTCGTGACGGACCGGACGCACACAAATGGAACGTTTAACAACCCGTTTTTTAATTTTTCTAATTGGCTGACTATTTACAGGAGCGACGCTTCGCCAACTTAGGTCGTCAAAATAATACCTTTAAACACTAGGTATCTATAGAAACACAAAGTTTTACTTTTTAGATATACCAACACGTATGCGATGCACTATAGCAGACTGTGGACTGTAATGCAAGGAATGCAGTTCTGTAATGCTGTACAATGCAGGGTTTACTGCAGCATGCAGCTGCATTTTTAAGCTGTTTTCTTCAATTTGCGTATTCGTCTTTCAAATAGTGACCAATTAATCCATTAGATTTTAGAGCATTTATGTTGAAACGGCCCGGATCTGAAACTATCCTCGATCGGAATCCGTACCGTCGAGACATGCTATTTCTTAACATTGATTCCGGGCAGTACCGTAAGGGCTGCCGCTATTTGGCGGCCCTGAACGACTACTGTCAGCAATTGGCGGCCCTACCGTCACGAGGGCCGCCGAGTTCTATGTCACGTGGTTAGCCCTTTGGAGGGTACCAAATCTATAGTGTGTACGTACATGATGCATTTCAGAAGTAAAATTCATGCGACTTTTTTCCAAAACAAATCTATATGTAGATTTTACTATAAGAAAAACGATATCCTAAATGTACAAGTTTGTGAGTTAAAATTACAATGTCGTTAATTAAAATACTTGCAAGACTGATCAAGATACGGTGCAAATTAATTACAGAAATCAGTTAGAAGTAATTGAAAATTACATTCATAAAATAAAAAATATCTATTTTGATTGTATTGCTAAAAAAAAAAAACTTACTTTGTGTAGCTATTTTAAGAAATAATATTTAACAACTTTTCAGAAATAACTAGAGTGAAACGAAAGCAATCAACCAGCGTCTGCTTTGTTTGTTTGTGGAACGCTTTTAACTGGAGACCTGTTTCCAATTTATTTCATGGATTTATTATTCTGCATCGATAATAATTGAAGTATGTGTGAAAAAAAATCCTCAGTTTCATTTTCTACGATATATTTTTAATTAACTTTGGCTCGGTTTGGGTGCTGTTAAGGACCATCGTCACCAACGCGATAACAACGTCCGCAACTGACATCTTAACATACTCTCCAAGGCACGGAACGTGTGGTTTAGGTTGGCTTGTAAGTTAAAAACTCAATAGTCAATTCAGCCGAGGTCCTCAACCCTAATACGTTCAGATCCAAAGACGAGCTTCAACCACCGAGCCACTGTCGGTTGATACTGATTAAATAATTTATTTTTATAGTAATATACAGAGTGTACTTCTATATCCAAAGCTATATCCTAATTTCATTTGGCAAATATCTTTCACATAACTTCAATAAATAAATTGTACAACATAAAAACTATCTCTGTTACCGAAATGTTAAACGTAGATATATGGAGTCGTTGCCTAAATTGTATAGGTACTAAAAGTTTATATTTTTGATATTTATTTTACTTTCTCATTTCAAACCGTTATGCAGCGTACATCAATGAATCATTGTTTGTCTATTTATTATTGTCTAACTTCAATTACTGAAAGAAAACATATCTTTATCAAAATTAAAAAAAAACGCTCTTAGCACTAAGAAATCAAAACAATAGCTTCCTACTAATGACAGAATTTTCGGATTGAATTAGTAGTGCCAGAGATTACATCCTACATCCAAATTTACAAATTTGCGTCTTTTTCTCTTTTATATATTATTGTAAACAAATGACAACCAAATACTTATTTTATTTTAAAATAAATTACAACATTTACATAACATATTGATCGTGGCAAACCACAATAAAACTGTTACTCACAAGCACGGACACTTATTAACACACACTAACGCACACGGTCACGGATTTACACACGCATACGCACATGTACATAGTATACTATTTACCCAATCACTTATTCTGACTATATAATAATTTTCATCAAGTTCAGTTAAACCTTTTACAGCTGCACAAAGACATACAGACGAACAGACAATAGCATATTATTTACGTGATCACATGTTTTGATTATACTTTAATTTCTCTCAATATCAGTTGAACCTTTTTTAAGTTATAAAAGACATACAGACGGACAGGTAGACAGACAGACAATAACTTGTCGCTTTCGCAATCACATACCCTTACTGTAGACCAATTTTCATTAAGATCCGAAAAACCTTTTATAAAATCTAAAAGAAAATATAGACCGAAAAATAAACAGATACACAGACAGACAGTAGCATATTGATTGCGCAATCAGATGTTCTTTTTCTATACCAATTTTCATCAAGATTGGTGAAACCGCTTTTAATTAATAAAATGACATACAGACAGACAGAGAGACAAACATAGATTTAAAAAATGAAAGAAATGGGATCATTTAGTCACAAAACGATCATATAAAACAAAATTTTGCAAAAAAAATATGAAAGTACAAACAGAGGTTACAGATTTTGTAGTAACATAGGTACAGATGAAGGCGGAAAAAAACGTATAATGTTTCGCTTTTAACGTGCTGACCGGGCAGAAAAGTCATATCAAAATTCATTTTAAAGTGCCAGAGGCTTTAGGGTTCCGTAGTAAACAAAGAACTCTAAATAGATTCGCCATGTCCATCCCTTCGTCAGTCTGTGTGTCTGACTTTCATAATACTAGAAAACAGTAATTTATTACTAAAATACATATTGATCACGTCGACAAAGTGGTAAAATTAAATAAAAATTAATATTTTTAGACTCCCCCCTACACGTAAAATGGGAATTAATTTAATTCTTATCTATCCCATGGTGTGGGTATCATTGGATAGATCATTCAAAAACATTTTGGGTCTGCGAAAACTCTTTATCGATTTAGAGAACCATTTACAAAATATTAAGCTTTGAAGTACTAATTTTTGTTAGAGTGAACTGTCGCTCCCTGCCAAATAAATGATTATTCTTGGATACGTGAAACTAACTTAAAATAAAAACTCTGAGTAGACTTCATCAGTTAACCAGTAATATTGGACCAAAGTATAATATCTACTTAGGATAATAAAAAGCAATATTTTGGTCAAAATTCCATTAAAAATTATTTAGATGATATGGTTGGTTTTGTAAACTAGGTAGTAAATATAAGTTTGTGAACCACGTAAATTATTAAAATGTAAAATCATAACATTCTTAACACCCGACGTTATCTAAATCCCGGGTTATGTCAGTCCATTTTTAGACGTTATTAGCCGTAAAACTGTAAATTCAATTAATGTGAATTAAATTCATAGTATGTAACAAAAGTTCCAAGTCCAGATATTGGAACGGTTAACTACGAAGACCTAGACTGCGTGTAGTCTGAGACGTACGAGGCCGGCTTTTTTTTCAATTTTGATGTCATTCAATGATTTCAAAAGATAATCAAAGAAAATATCATTACCAAAATATTGTTTGTTTCTGAGTTCATAAGAAAGGATGCTAACCGCTATTTTAGCTGGCCTAACATGACGCCCTAGAGATTTTTTCGTTGATTATATTAGCTCAAAAAGAGCAGTGCTTAAGTCTTTCCTCTAGAGCGTTATGCTAAGCCCGTTATAAATTTTCTGATTCGAGAAAAAAAATATGGAATTTACATTTGCTCACGGACCCCTTATTTAAAAAAATATTAAAAATGAATTTATAGCATTTTCAAATTCTATTACAGTATTCGTCTTTATTAACCTATCAGTTGGGATAAAGCTCAATTCCTAACTCGGGCTCTATATTTGAGGTCTTCACAAACTCATCTGTTACTTCAGCGAAACGTGTGTACGCCTTGTTCTAGTGAAGGACAACTTTGCTGAGAGGACCCTTTTTAGGAACTATTTCAAACGCTCTAGGTAAGCACGTTCTTACGTGCCACTTTGCAGTGTTTTGGTTTTCAAATGATACTGTCATGTAATGTCCTGATTTGTCGAAAAAGAAGCAACCATTTTCTTGCCAATCCTTCGACTTTTTTATCTTTGGTCGGCAAATCTCTAAATGAAAAGATCGACTCTTTCGATTGCCTTTTTCTTTCAGTTCCGAAGCAGTATACTCAGATCTCATTACTTGTGAGTATGCAATGTACAGCCAATGAGACAGTGATTGTTCTCCGTTATGTTCTTCTGTTATTTCACGATACCACTCTATACGCAGTCGTTTTTGTTTATCCGTTAAATCATCCGACATACATCGAGTGCAAAGCTTTCGAACTTTCAGATGGCGACTTTCTTATTCGCTCAAGTGATAGCAAAAATCGTACAAAATCATAGAGCAAATATTCTCTTGATTTAAATTCATTATAATACAGACAGATATTTTTCAAAACTATGTCACAAACCAAATGATAATCCACTCAAACTAAAATGCAACCTACACCCAAATGGTTTCATTTTCAAAATCCGTATTTTTTTTAAATATTCCTTTTACAAATGACTAGTTTCAAAACACTTCAGTATGATCTACATATTTCTAATTAATCCAAGATATCAAACATTCGTATCGTATAAATAAAAATAACTTAATATATGGAATAAAAGTAAATAAAGTTCCTTGAAAAATAAAATAAAGAAAAAGACCTCAAGTTTGGTCAGTAAAGCAAGACGATAGTATTACTTATACACTTTCATATGTACACATTCCAAATGTAATACGACTTCTATCATCCGGCAACCCCTTTTGATATAGTAAGCTCAATATGAAATAAATATAAAGAAACAAAATAAAATAACGGTAATTCACTGGACCATTTTGAAAAACCAGATAACTTTTTATCTAAAATTATATTCAAATTAATTATGAAATATCTAAGCTAAATCCAACTATACTAGATGATTAATTGATCGAGGTTTATGTGGTAGAGATACAACAGGCTAAGACTACAACAATTTCTCAAGCAAATTCAAGTTTATACGATAAGCAAACTCAATGTATTCAATTAATTCCACGATTACATATTCATGAGATAAGAAACGCAGTATTAAAATGAAGTCCTATTCAATCAGTTACATGCCATGTACATATGTAATGTAATATCATATTCACATTCCAAAAAATAAACAAATACGTCCTTACTTTACAACGAAATGGAACATATTATTATACTTTATATTTAACTAGGTTTTGCCCGCAGTTTCGCACGAGAAGACATATAATGAATTCCTTCATCTTGTTCATCGCCCCATCACAAAATCAAGAACCCTAACGCTATCTCGTTCTCGATTCTCATCCGGTCCTGCCCTCAACTCCAATTTCTTTCACTCTCAATTTAGGCAGCTTTTGATGCCGACTCCGGCCGTGATCTAAGGATATTTCAATTTCAATCTCGGTCCTGGTCCCGCTTTAAGTTTTGGTCTCAGTGCTGCTTCTCATTCCACTTACGGTCAAATTCTTCATTTTAATTTTGATCAAGCATTCGATTTTATCTTTGGTCTCATTTTTGATTTCGATCCCGGTCTCGACTTTGAATTCTAAAATATTTCTCGCCCTGTGGTGCAATTTCGATTGTGCTGCGTCACGGTCCTAATTTGGGCGAAGACGTAGTAAATGCTGGTAGTATCAAAATAAGATTTGAGCTATATATAACTCAGAGGTAGTGTAGCACCTATAAGTGAAAGAATTTTTTGAGTCTTTAATATAAAGATAAAGCCTAGTTTTTTTTTTCGAAGATTTCTCGTTCGCGCATGTTAGATATATGTAATTTCATAGTAACCGAATATTTGGTTAAAACAAGCAAAACAAAAACAGTCAAAATATACGTAGCGGTTTCGATTTTCCATGTAATATTTAATGTCTTATTCATCCTCTTAAAGCTACTTTTAAAAATGATACACGTAATTATTTTTAGGTTTGTATTAAACAGTCAAAATATAATTTCTATTACCAGAAGCTTCAGTGGTTTATTTTACATACATAAAAATTTCAACCCTTATTCCATCCTTCTTAAGGCTACTTTTACTAAATATGTAGTTATTTTCTTAGTGACAATTACTAAAATATAAATTACAACTTTAATAGCTTTACCGGTTTTTATTTTCCGTACACAGTTAATTAAAAAAAAACTATGTACGTATTTTTTTTATTTCTATAAGCAACTAAAATGTTAAGTTTGACGTCTGTAGGGTTAGACAAATAGCTTCTTTGTCATAAACGCTCGTAGAACAGAAAGCTAAATATATGGGATTTTTGGTAGCAAACAAAATGTCAAACGTCAGCTACAGTACATTTTATATCCATCTTATCTTTGCATATATAAGAAAAATACCAAAAACTGGCTGACTAACTGATTCATCACGAGATCTCCGAAAGTATAAATCAGATCGATTACAACTTTTGCTTATTTATTCTTTTCGGCACGCAGGCGCTCATTAAGAACAAATCCTATCCAAAAAAAATTTCGTCTACCATCACTACGTACATTTGTGCATTTTAATAATTTTAGAAATTTGCAAATGTTTTTTGCAAAAAAACGAAATTAGAAGTTTTTGTTACTACGACTAAATTTGGAATTTCTGTCGTTCGTATTTAACAATTTTATTATGAAACTTAAAATAAGTAATTATAAAACTATCTATATACCGAGTTCAACAAAACATAACATTTTTGCAACACCATTTTTTCTGTTGCAATTAGTAATATAACTTCTTACGCCGTACTCGTGTTCTTATTACGCTTGTCATTATTTTATTTAACAAATGAGACACCTTTTGTAGTAGGATTTTCATGGACAGAAAAAAACGTCGATTGTCAATTTAAATGCAATGCATAAGGTACGTACGTTTCAATACGGACCGTTAAGGCGGCGGAACCTTCGAGGTTTTTGTCGGCGGAAGTCGTCCGTTTCTGCCGACGGGCGCGGGCCGCTGACCTTATTCTTTCTTTTTCGCGTAGCCAACGGACCGACTGACGTAGCCATAAATTTGGTATTTTAAATTGAACGTAGTCAAATAAAACCGTGGATGTAATAAGAAAATTTCAACTTTGTGATTGAGTATTGATCTGTATTCAAGGAATCTGTATTTCATTTTTCAAAAGATTTTTGTTATTACATTAGAACCCGCGTTACGTTCTAACAGGTACAAATTTAAGGATATAATTGCTACAAGGAGCCCCTAAAACAACAATTTCTAAGCTTTTGTAACGCTTCTAAGTATAAAATGTGCTTTAAATTTTCAAACACTATAACACCGCCCTACAACGCTGCTACGCCATCGTAGTAGATATATTAAGTTGTAAGTTTTAAGGTATATAGTGAATCCTTAATTAGGCATAAGCATATTATACCTGATCTGAATAATAACTTTATAATGTTTATAGAGTCCTTATTCGGCTTACTTATCTATAATATTTTTTGAGAATTGAATAAATTTTATTGAAAAAAATATTTAAGATTTTAAATAAATATAGACGAACATGGAACCCATCGTATAGAAAAGTTAAATCATCACTCCCTAAGCGCGCTGCTTAAGGTCTACACTCGACGCGATGACGTCGATGGCGTTAGAACGTGTATTGTAAGCGTGGACGGGGGGAAGCATCGGTGACCGTGTGCCAGCTCTTATATGTTCTATCCTAAGGTTTACAATAAATTTAATAGTATTGCAATATAATACAGCTCTAAACGACCCTTAAGATATTACACACAAACACTATTAAGACAATACAAAGTATCAACTATATTTTTTTTATTTAATACATTTTAGAACATGATTTTTTCATAGATGGGTTTTAGTTTTTGGGCCTTTCTTTTATTTGGGTTGCTTTGAAGTTTTAATTTCTAAAAAAGTATGTGCAATGCCGGTTTACAACTCGTATAATTTAGGTTTTATTTTTAAATTATCATACCTTAGTATTTTGTGCATATAATTTAAGGAAATTGTCTAGGAAAACGCACACAAATTAGTAAGCAACACATAGTAATATTTGAATTGTTTTAATAACTCCTCACTTTTGATATCCAATATGGCATCTTTCAAAAAAAGTGAGTGTGTATATGAGCTCTGAAGCGCGATTGGAGTTTACCCTTTACTTACGGTTGTCTGTGAATATGCAATTGGCAAACAGGGGAAATATATGCATCTTTTGTAATGCTGAAAGCGTGTACCTATTCTATTCAAATTTTTTATATTGATTCAGTAAGATGATATACATCAATATAATATTGTTGATATACATTAATATAAATATATACTATTTATAGTATATGAATACATTGTTGGAAAGTTTGATTTACTTCACTATTAATATAACTTTGATTATTTATTACATCAATACTCACGTTGTAATTTATCACTGTGTTAAGAGGTTTGTACTAACCAAAATTACAATACATTAACATCGGTAGATACGTCATTTACGAATCGTGAAACTTCGCATAGAGGTATATCGTGTTCTCAATAATGATACAATATTACATTACATTACGCCACACCATGCTACGCCAAACCACGTCACGCCACTCCATACCATGCCACGCATGGCCACGTTACGCCACACCACACACATATGATGACAAAGTGAAAGATGTGCAAAGAAAAAAAATGGGTGAACGCTTATATGAAAATCGATTCATGAGGAGTAAACTCCAAAAATAATATTTTAACTCATGACCTTATGTCCCCTAGAGGGAATCATATCATTAAATTTAGCGTGACGTCGATTGACGATAAATAAAATGATAAGGACCCTTCAAACGATCCCTTATTTGTAAAATTATGATTAGTAGATGAAAAGCTATAAAGGCACAGTCGAACATATATATATATATACACACGGGCTGAAATCATATTCTTCTTTTTTGGCTTCGTCGTAGTTGAATAAATAAAATTAAATTTTGTTTCAAAAAATAGAAACAAAGTACACAGTAACATTCAAAACTTAATAGTAGTCAAAACTTAAAAATAGAGTTTTACTTGTAATATTTACCTGTGCAAGTGCTGTTTTTTTTTTTCTCTCAACGTACAATATAAATGACAAATAATCATTTGATTCCGGACACATCAATCGTTTTATTTGCGTTTTATGTAAAGCGCCCCAGGCGACCGAACTTCGATAGTCGCTTTTCGAGTTTTCCGTGGGATTGTGATAAATTCCGACGGGAAGACTGCCTATATTCATTTCCGATAATAGACATCTACGAATGTAATGTGCACTACATAATACGAAGAAGTTGATCAAAATCATCAAAAACTTTGCAAAATCGAAAATATTAAAGTGTCGCTATTTTAATAGTAACCAATAGGTTTGTAGAATGTATGGATTAGATAATAGGCAAATATACACGAATATTTAGCAATCCTTACTGTACTTCATTCATGGTGAGTGGAGTCGAATAAAATTACTTGTATATTTCTTTATATAACTTACACTGAACTTTACTTCCTAAGGCGTCTAAATTTTTTTTTCTCAGAGATGGCATCTCATCTAAATAAACTTGGGATACAAAAATTATCTAATTACAAAATTTGTTCAAATTTGTTACAGGCGTTATCGAAAAATGATTTATATACACGCACACGTTTAAATAAATAATTCACCTATATCAACTCTTTAAAAAAAACAATGTGGTTATATCATTTTTTATTATCGAACTGTTGAGCCATAATTTTCCTTAATCTTTTTATTTTAGAACAAAAGCGTTAGGTTTAGGTCCCCCCACTCTGGACCGGTGCGAGTTGTAGGCTAAGACTCAACGTGTTCTCCGAGAAGAAAATCTTAAAATGTTAAGATGTAACAACATTTATTTCTTGTATTGTGTGAGGAGTTAATTCGCGGAAATTCATAATAGACGCTTGCCTGCAACATGCATTAACATGCAGCATGCAAGCCACCGCTGACCCTCGAATCTGCCTCTCCACTACGAATCTCTATCCAAATGATTGAATATTGATTCCAGAGGATTGACAGATATCGAACACCTTAGCAAGTGTTATTTATTTTTATAATTATCTAATTCCGCTAACTGCTAAATTGTAAATTCTACGTACGTTTCATGCCAACAAGGCAAATCCTCAGGAAATTGCCGACAGTCACATCCACCAGGGTGCAAGGAGCGTTAAAACAACCAACACAACCTCGTTAGGCAGGCCGCTGTCATGCAATCTAATGATTGCATGACAGGTCGGTTGCAAGCTGCATGTTAATGTATGTTGCAGGCAAACATCATTTATTTCATCTCAAATATATGTATTCTGAATCTACATTCGTACCGTTCGTTACGTCAGATGTCACGTACCGAACCATTTCTCAATACATCGGGTTTTTACTTCTCTTACCTCAATCCTCGTCGCTTCTCATCCGTTTGTCTTCATCGAGTAATGCTCGTTATCTTATCACCACTCTCTCTATGAGTTTTTTAATTAGAAACCGTTTCAGTTCTTCTCTTTTAAAGAGAGCAGTATAAATGAAGTTAATTCTAAGGCGCGCTCGCCAACTATTGGGGCGCGCGGCGGCCCGCGCCCAGTCGCCGTCCGCGGCCCGCCCGCGAACTAATTAAGGGGGACAGAATTATAATTAAAAATTTCGCGGCGGGATCCCGTTTCGGTGTTTGATATTTTTCCAGTATAATTGGAAGACGCAATAAAATCTCATAACGCGACGTGGGCCCGTTTGATGGAGGAACTTGTTTTTGATGGAAGTTCTTAATGAGAATTTCTTGTTTGCTCTCTCTGTAATATCTTTTATCGTCGACTCAATAAAAATACGTAAATGTTCATGCTCATTTTGTAAATTGAAACTGCTGAATTTTTCCTATAGACCGTTCTACGAACTCGTAGTCGGTAGTTCAGTTTCCGCTGTGGAATGGAAATATTCTATTTTTTTTTTTACATCTCCAGAGTTGTAGAATTTTGGACACTGACCCAGGAACATTGACAAACATAATAGTAGATGGAAACTGGATGCGCTAATTCACAAATAAGTGTTGTGTTTAGTTTCTAAAGTAATACATGTCGCCCAAAATATAATATGCTCACCATTCTTAGGTGATCAGGAAGTAATTTGTAACGTACAAATATGTCGAGTAACACGATTGATGGACCTGGTACCTTCTGCAAATTTATAGGAAATTAATATATATGTAGTGGTCGGTCGCAAAGCTGCAAGGCCGGTACCTTGTCACATAAAAAGAAAATACGACGTGACCACTAAAAACGGCAGGGCTATCGCAAACGGGCAAACTGCGTTAGACAAGGGTCCGTCTTCTTAGGGTCGCGGTCGGATTTTAACAGTTTCTACGAAAGGAAAAGTGAAATAAATATGTAAGTAGTGCAGGATATGCAGTACAGGGTAACTAATCTTAATATACGATCATATTGACAAAAGTGTTTATTGACAACGGTCCTTTGTAAGTCTGATAAATTTCAAAGTGTATTGAAAATATCTGGTCATAATGTAAAATTTTGATGCTAACACGGTTCAATAACGAGGATTAACGGTTTTAATAATATGAATATCTCGCCAATCGTGTATCTGACTCGCCAGTGGTCGATCCGCGCTTGATGACACGCCGGTCCGCCGCAGCCTGTACCTGTAGCCTTTTCCCAACCGCTTACATGGGCTAGCGTCATCCTGGTAGCCTGACGACGCCGCCCGGTCACCCCCGGCCATGACCGCCCGCCCAGTGCAACACCGTCGTCGTCATCCACGAGTTAACCTGATATCGCTTTCTATGTTCGAGTCATGACCCTTGAAACATCGGTATATTCGAAACAATCTATCGCTAATATCATATCAATATTTTTATTTTTCTTGGCAGAAGTTTAATTCCCAAAGACTGATCTCATGTCAAGTTTTCCTGAGTGTGCTCGCAGCTAGTCAGAGCCGAAAGAACCCTACAAAGTACATGACAACTTTAATGCCTCAAAAATATTTTTGAATTATTAAGAATTAAAAAGTATTTGAAGTAACTGATAATTTTATTTTGCCATGTGTATATTGCAAAACTTTTTTATCTCTATGAAACATAATAATTAAATTGGTATATTCCTAAATCTTGCTGTGTAATAATTCAAAACAAGTACTTTTAAAATATAAAAATTGTTCTAGGACATAATATTTAACTGGATTACAAATTGAATGTCTTAAAAGAAATAAAAAAAAATAATTAATAAACTAAAAATGGCTGAGTTTTTGTTCCAAAAACCCCGCCACGTGTCTGGCCTAGTCCAAATATCCCCATTACTTTAGCAGCGTTGCCGCGTTGGACAACCACAGATACGATTTTGAACAGATTAGACCCCGAATGAGAGTTACTCTCTTTGTCCCTGTTTTCTGCCCAAATCCGTCATGAAGGACTTTGACTCTCTGTCCCGCGAGCCAGCTGTTTTGAAAGATACTGAAATAAAAAAGTATGTGTCCTTCAGAATGCTATATTCCCAATGTTTTTCTTTGGTGGAAGATTGGGTCCCGGAGGCTGCTACACTTGTGGTATTATTTAAGTAAAATGCTACGAACATGTAAACACATATGCCATCCCAGGTGAGACAGCGTCCTCTTTGCCTTAGAATATTTTAACAAGTAGCCTATCCAAAAACTCGATTTTTTTTAAAGTAATTTGTAAAAAATACAAACATATTCTATTAAGTAATAAATAGTCGTCCTAGACATTAATATAAACTACAGATAAGAGTAAAAATATCGACCATTTCATATAAAATTGTTTTTTTTTTGAAGAATTTTAAATCCAAGTATTCTTGAAATTAAATTCAGAAATGCAATTATTTTTACACAAGGAGAAAGAAAAAATTCTTGTCGAGGGTTTATTTTTAACATTTTCAATTCGTTCTTCGTTATTTAGGATATTTTTTAACTGACTTCAATAAAACGGAATATGTTCTCGATTCGTCGTAATATATTACGACGAATTGAAAGCCTCCTCCTAATACATTTATATACTAATAACTTCTATGGACCGATTTGAATAACTTATTTTTCATTAGAATAAAACTTTAATTTGAGAAAGAAATTCATTTATAAGTAAATTATTCTATTGATGGACCATATTGTTTTGACACAACGTTCACTCGATCTAAGGAATAGTTCAGCTTATCAAAGTCAAAACTTATCTGTAATGCACTTTTATCTAAATATACCAGTTTTAGAGTTTGTGGTATTATTATAAAGTTTGGATGTCCAGTTAAAATATGGTTACTTTATAAACACTATACAACTTCACGCTTTCTGGCAGATAGACTTCACAAAACAATTCGAAGCTTGATTGTTCAACATTCGATATGCTGCGACTATGTTACAACACGGATATTTTTCAACGTTTGTGATATTAATCAGTGTTTTTGTTGAAGACCGCCTCACTACCGATTACAGTAAATCAAAAAGTTTCCGACACCGCCCCATATTGAGAGTGGAGCGTCGCCAAATAAAGCACGGTGTACTGGTGTTTCTATACAACCGGACTCGAATAAAGTGCTTTTATTTGCTTTACGTTAGTAAAATTTATTATTTAATTTTTCCGTGGCCTGCAATCGACGCCTTGTTATTCGAAAGAAAAGCGCTGGCCTTTACAGCAACACTGCTCTCTTAATATTACGGTCTGATAACAATACAGTTCCAAATCAATGTAATATTCATTACAAAATCATTAATAAATTACACAGGTTTGTAGTACAACAATTAATAATATGATTATTTATATTGTTGTTTAATAATGCAGATTACAAAATAAGAATATGATCTACATTTTTTTAAGAGGGCTCTGCACATGACATTGATTTTTCGCTATTGATAATATATCGTAATCATTAATGAACGAATTAAAGATTATCAAATTTATCAATTTCTCCATACAGATCAGCGCCACACAGTTATACAAAGGGGTTTATTTAAATGGAGAGACCTAAACCACACGAGGTAGGAACAAACTGTATTTTGGAGCTTTCGATCTGTTTGTCAAAAAGTAAATTGGCATCGAAACGTTTATAATCCACTGTTATTATTTTATTATTTATTTATTATATAATAATAAATAAATAATAAAATATATAGATTATCACACTGACAGTGATTATCACACTGATAGTCACCGAAAAACAGATGATTGTCCTTTTTTTTTGATGATTCACTTTACTTTTTCATAAAGAGCAAATCTATGTACTGTACCAAAAAAATCTAAGCAGCAGAAGTTACTCAAATGGTTAAACATATGCATTTGTCAGAGAATATATACTGAATAGAATCTGGCTGTTTACATTATCCTCTTTAAATAAAATATGAATGGAAAATTAAAATTACACAGTGAATTGTTTTTCTAATTAACTTTCCAATATTGACATGAGCAAACGTGACGTTGACAGTAGAAAGTTAATTTGGTTAAAGCTTATTTTATTAATCATCTTCATCGAATATATAATTTACAGTTGAATTATGAAAAACATTTAAACCTAAAGTCACCAGACTGTAAAGTATTTTGTTCTTTAGAGCACAATTTAGGACTTTTTTTTCTTAAAAAGTTAGGCCACGACTGTGGTGGACGAATTTTTAACCACTGTTGTGTCAAGATATTATATATAAGATTTTCAAGTTTTTCCAAAAATATCTGCAGTTAAAGCTAGTAAATATGCAAGTGTACACAAATAGATAACGAAAAGGATTAATACAAATAAGTACACACATAACGTCGAAGGTCCATCTGTACAAACGACCTCTAGAAGGCGAAAAAGGAGACGGCAGATCTGTCGTTAGATAAGCGCTCGAGCTTTAGCCTCTTCTTTTTTAAACTGTGATATCGACAGATAAGACTAGCTTTTCTACGGAAGGGATTTCTAAGAAAGGAAATAGAAAAATACTTGTTCTTGATTTGGCTTTTCACAGGTTCAATGAAGACCACCGAAACGCACGCTCAGATTAGTTTCTCTTCCAATTCCCGGTGTGTAATCGTAAACAACAGAATTTAGTCCATAAAACTTAATGAAGGGGATTAGATCAGTAGTAAAAAAAATACGTAATGGAAATATAATAAGGCTTTTCAATTAGTCTTACTTTCGATTAAATCAACGTTTATTTTAATTAGAAGGCGCCCCTACGGATAACAGTTTTACAATCATGGAAATGTTAAATGCACATTTCCCCAACAGATGAATTGGCGCCACCGTGTTCCTCGGATTAATCACAAGATCACTAATTTTTTATGTGAGGTTCAAGAGCTCCAAGTACAAGCGGAGTGACTAAAACTCGTTGTTATTCCGTTGGAGAAGTAAATATCAGAGCATTACTTGTTCTTCGGAAAGTTCATCACATGTCGTTGTCGAAAGTCAAAAGCGCGTTGAAACGAGCGCGCATGTCCATTCGGAGAAACCCGACAATTAGGGCATTTAATTTCAAATAAAATAATTTTCAATTGCAATATTAAAAATAATTTTTAATCTCACTTCATGAAACTTAAACAGCTAATGTCATTTAAACGATTCTTGCTTGATGAATTTGAATGAAAAATATTTTTTTTGAGTAAGTTCTTCTTTTACATTTTTAGCACCATATAATATACATTTTATACAAAACAGAATTGAAATTTATAATCAAAACTATATAAAATTAAAAATATAATATAAAATTTAAAAAAATAATAGAAAATGGTCCAAAAAAAATTTGCTTTTATGTCGCACTGGTTAAAACTCCGTCGTGGAATTTTATTTAATTAACGTCGAAAAATAATACACAACAAAAGACAACAATTTTAGACTATATTATTATATATTTCTAATTTTAAAACAAAAACTTTCAGAATAGCTACTATGTTTCTTTTAATAAGATAAAGAATAGAATTTTGAGGCAAAAGACTCATGTTCTCTCTTTATTTCTGTTATATCGTTTATTTTATCATTTTCGCAATATCCTACTACGTACTTAGCTTTGGTGTAGGTAACTTGATTTGTACCTTTACCTAGCGCTGCCAGCATAACAATTTATGTTTATAATATGTCGGAGCGCCTTTCGCAGCGCCCGTACGTGACTTCAATACGACTGTTCTCCTGTTTTACGCCTTTTTTTTGTTCTAAATAAACGAAAACAATTTCTTGATTTTTTGATATCACATTAGAATTTTCCTCGGAGTTGTTTAAATGGAAATATTACTGAATCGCAAGATTTGCTTATATTCAATTAACTTCGCAGAAGCATTTTCAAAGACCTAATTTGTTTCTGTAATAACAAAATTCATCGTCTAACTCCAATGACAACCCTAGTGCCGGGGAACCTCCGTGGGCGGGATGTTCTTTTTTAATCTTCGATCTTATTATATTTTCAATTACTTTCACTGATACTATATTCATTGAAATTCTTTGATAAAACATATATGGATAAGTTCTATAATTTATTTATATTTCATTTTTTACCACCTTCTGTTTTGTCGTCGCTAATGTTCACGCTTAAGTAATAATGTAAAATGAACAGGTAACTGATAGGAAATTAAAATCATTTTTATCCGACTAACAAACGCAAAGAAGGGTAATATGTTAACACGAGTACATACTTATATGTACTCTATGTTAAATTTTTTACTTTGTTCCTTTGCAATGCTAGAATTTGAAAGTTTATGCTCGATTTCGATTAAGTATTATTACATCAATAGATTCACACTTTTGCGAGTGTCAGCAAAAAGTAAAAGCGAAGATGGTACTAAACGTCATAGTGCTATTAAAAAAATAATTGTCATTCAATGGGGTACAGTTGTAGATATGCATGGGTACATGTAACGAAACCAAACTTCAGTTTCTTCAGTCCTTTTTGCACTTCAAAGAAGTGCCTGGTGGGTTCCAAGTTGCTTACAATATGTTTTCCACGTGCAAAGCCGCTAATGGAAGAGTATTAACAAATAGGATCGAAATTGATTTATATCAATTGCGCAAACACAAAAGCTATTTGAGTTATATTTAATTCAATATGTTAGATATACGACATCAACAAGAAAAGACATAAAAATCATCGAAAAATTTTTCAATTGATTTGGACGAATAATTTGTTAGAAGAATTTTTATATAATATTTATGAATAATTATATTTGTATATGAAATCAAGAAGACGTTGTACATCTTTATACCATTTTACAAAGCAAATAATATGAATTCACTAGGTAGCTTCAAAATTGTAAGGATTTTCCTTTAAATATTGTAACTATGATGCTAGTAATATTTTTACAAATTAAAACATAGACGTCACTAATATTTTGCGATTGGTTGTGGAGTGTTTAGAGCTTAATTCATTTTTTTTTAATTTTAAAGCTCTACATGCACGACGTAGTAATAAAATGCTTAATAAGAGTTGATAAACTTAAAAAAGCTTTCAAGCCATGAAGAATATTTTGCGAAAAACTACCTTTAACAAAGAGATACTGGCTGGTTTTTACTGAGCAATAAATTTCGATTATTTAAGAAAAAAAAATAAGCATCCCAAATTCAAACTTTTCTTCACACATTTTACGCGCTAAATTAATATATTCTGTCTCACTGAAGAATGTGTTAGAGAAAAACGTAGTAGCGCACTCTTGTCAGATCACGTCTACAAAACAAATTTATTTTTTGTGTCTGGGAGGTTTTTCTGGTTAAGAAATATGACATGAATGTCAATATCTATTATTGTTATTATTTAAATTAAACTGATTATTTATAAAAAACCTTCTTCTTTGTAGTCAATCAATTTTTTACTTAATTACGGAAAAGCAAAGATGTATTTATTATACATAATTTTAAAGATTTTTTATTTAAAAAAAAATCTGATAAACGGTGGAATCTACAGGCCATGCCGAAAATTTTTTGCTATTTTTCGATCTCAAAGCGTTCAAAAATTTAAATAGCAGTAAATTTAGTTTTTTTTATACCTCTCTCAGCTGAAAAAAAAAAAAATATATATATATATATATATATATATATATATATATATATATATATATATAATACGTTTTGAGCTTTTCATGTTCAAAACCAATTTTTTTTAAATTATAAAACGCTATTTTTATTGATGTGAATTCGATGAACGTCTTCCTCGTTATCCCGGAGGCCATTCCAAGAAAATCGCGACATCAAATTCATATACTTTTGGAAAATTCATACTTGTTTACAAGTATGAATTTTTATAATATAATTAAGCTTTAGCTTAAAATTAAAAAAAAAATGTATGATTGGCCTTATGCGCTGAGATGACGTCATAGACCACAAAAGTGAACACTGAAAATAAGATCTCGTGTGAGCGTCGACCACTAAAACTCATTATAGCATCAAAACTACCGGTTGGATTTGAACGATATAAACGGTATTTGACAAACTAAAGTCTAAACTTTGATAAAAGAAAATGGTAGATATTTCTATTTAAAACATACTATCACGCAGAAATTGCTAGACTGAAACTTAGAAGGACAAAAATAGATAAAACTAAAATGTTAAATTCCTTTAACAATTGTCGAAATTTGACCATAAAAGTAAAAAGATATCGTGACTTACCAAATTAAAAAGAATTAAATGCAGAAAAGTGATACCAGCTCGAATCAGGTTGGTAAAGATGTCAAACTACGAACGTGAAAATAGAGTACCTATTTCGACTTCACAGCCATCAACATCAACCGGGCCACTTTCAAATCATGGAATTCATGGAAAAAACCACCATCCTCTCCTGGACGCCGACGCTTTAAAATTAAACCCATTGATGACGTGAAGTCTTTATACTTCGGTCGATGAAGTCCTCTTGTCAAAATGCCGGCGACCATGTCTCCAGTGCATTTATATTGAACCATAATTTGTTTGACAGCAATCTTCTCTCGTATTAAGTTGAAGCGGACGTCTATATGTTTACTGTTTAGTAAATGCATTACTGACTCAAAATGCTGACACATTAGTGATGAGGGACTTTGATGAATATCATTATTGTGGCTTCTTATTCTCCGCTGCAGTGGTCTCAAAGTTATATTAGATTCCGGTAGAGAGTCAAGTGTCCTATCAGGTAAGCATGTCTCATCATGAACATCTTCAAATTGGTCAAAATCATCTGAACTACAACTACTTTGAGATGCAACCTATGTTTCTATTCGTTTGTAAATTTCGTCATCAATATTTTTTTTTCATAGATTCCTCGGGTTCATTACAAAGAGGTAATTAAGCAGCGTACTTTTTATTTACTTCAGTACATCTTTCCTTTATATTTTCATTTTTATTTTCCTTTATCTCTAAGTCGTTTTTATAAATTATTTTTTTTTTAGGTACGTCATCCACTTTATTTCTTTTAATTGAAGCTTCCAGAAATGCAACATCTCTATTTATGACTCCTTTTTTCGATTCAGATCTATGAATCGATAGCTTTTTGTGTTGTCGCTGTAGTCATCAAATATTAACTTTGTGACTTCAAAAAATCAAATTTGTTCTTTGGGAATAAATACTATTGCAGAACATCCAAAAATTTTCATGTGATGCAGATTTGGCTTATTTTTGATCCATACTTCATAAGGCGTCGCGTCGGATAAGGTGCAAGTGGAAGATAGGTTCACAATATATGCAGTTGTAGCAACCGCTTCTACCCAGAATGTAATCTGTAATTCGGCATTTAAAATCATACATATAGCTCTATCAAAGTTTTATTCATTCTCTCACTGAGACCATTCTGTTGCGAAGTGCATGGGTTAGATGTCTCGTCCAGTATTGCGTGTTTCTTCAAGTAGGCCTCAAAATTATTATTTTTATATTCAGTTCCACTATCACTTCTCAGAAGTTTTATTTTTGTACTTGACTCATTCTCTACTCTATTATTAAATTCCAGAATTCTTCAAATATTTCACTTTTATTCAAAGTAAAATATACATGTACTCAACGATAAAAATCGTCAGTGAAGGTTACAAAATACCTTGTTCCTCCTATAGAAGTATGCTTCATCGGTCTACATATGTCACTGTGGATGAGTTCTAGCAACCTAATTGCACGGGGGCCTTCAGAAAGAACGATTTTTTTTATTTGCTTGCCTTTAAGACAGGTTACACAAATGGAATTTCCTGTTCTTGGTGATATCGTAAAGCTATCAAGTTTTACGCCTTCTGTACAGTTAAGTATTTTATTAAGATTAATGAAATTTATGTGACCTATCCTCTGGTGCCATTAATAAGTATCATCATCAGTCTTAGTCATAATATATTGCATTTTTTTATTTTTACAAGTACCTAACAGATATATGTCATTAATTAATTAGGCCTTTGCAACTAACTCATTACTTAGATTGTAAATTTTTCAGCCATATTTATTAAATATTACTCTGCATCCACTTTTAATTATTTTGATAACTGTCAGCAAATTTGTTTTCAATTCTGGTGCATGTAAAACATTTCTCATGTATTGAATTGGTTCTGCCATCTTTTGCATTTATCTTAATACATGCATTACCGTAATATTCTACCTTTAATTCTTTGCTATTAGCAATTCTTATGCTCGATACTGGTGACGAAGTGATATCAATGAGCCAGTCCCGGTGCATGGTTATATATAGATGCCCCTGAGCCAACATACCAAGAATTGGAGTCATTTGCTGTTAATGCTGAAAAGGCTCCGACGTATTCTGTTTTTCTATCTGTTTTTTTAGCACTTGTCTTCTTATGCCAACATTTTTTAATGAGGTGTCCGTACTTATTGCAATTAAGGCATGTAGGGCCTTTCTTTGTCTTGAATTGATCATTTTTGGGCTGATAATTTTTTAATTTTATATAAAGTACGTTAGTGTCTGATGTTTTTACTTCCAGTAGTGATTTATTTTTCACTAAGTCAGCACTAATTTTATGCCGGGACTTTTCAAACCTATAATCTTGGGCCTATACATTTCTAGTAACTCTGCTAGCATTAATGTACCTAACGACTCATCGTCCATACTAAATTTTATATTATTTAATTTATACGCAGCTATCTTTATTTTTTTATATAGTTTTCGACTGATAAACTGTTTTCCAAATTGGTATTAATGAGTTACTTTAATAAGCTTACCTTTCGGGTCCATCCGCTGTCTTCAAATGCCTTTGTTAAATTTTCCCATATCTGTTTTCCATTCTGAGCATCTTGAATGTGGACCTACAAAATCGGGTCAACTAATAGTATTAACTTTGACTTGCCTTTTATGCCTTGTTTAACTAAGTTAGGGTCAATAACCACTGGTTCTTTTAAAACACAACAATATAAATCTTCATGTTGTAAATATGGCTTTATTGCAAAACTCCAACTAGTACAATTGTCACAACCCGTTCGTTTCTCCATTGACATAGCTGTATTATTTCCAGCCATTTCTATATAACATTCAATATTTAAATAACTGAAAAGAGAAATCAGTCGTGAGCGCGGCAATTAAAAGTAGGTTATACATCCGATTTTACTTTTACTATAATATTAATTCTTTAAATATTGTTCAAAGCACAAAGATAACTTTAAACGGCAGACTTATGATGGCCCATAACTCATAACGTTCTCACAGCCCTCAGTGTAAAATACACATCTGACGGTGTGGCGCGTAATCGCCACCACAGCGTGTAGTACACTGTCATGTTACTTTTGTTTCGCCATGGTCTGTACGATAATCATTCCTTCGGATGTCGGGCCTTGGGCTTCATGGATGGGCAGAACACGGGACCCTTCTCCCTTTCCAAATACCTGGACAATAAATAATTCTTTCTCTACCTTTCTCGTGGACTTCGGATGCTTTGATACATCTCAGTCGGTCCACAACTCCTTCAGTTTCCAAGGATACCACTATCGCATCGATACTTATGTTGCAAGAGGATATCATCTCTCCCGGACCCGCGTCTCCCAATGTTGACTGCAGCGAGCTTGCCTGAGAGAAGGGTGATTTTCTCCCCAAGTGAAGCAGAGTTGTCTTGTTTTTGTCCTAACTATTCTGCACTTGCTTCCCTCAATATTCGTCAGGGATAGTGTGTTGAAGGTCGCCCGCTTCTTTCTCGTTTTAAATGAGCTGTCGTTCAGACGTACTGCGAATCCGAAAGAAATTAATATCAAGTAAGTTCACATTGAGCAGCAGAAGTTTATTCGAGTCTTTCAGTGTTGCAATCCATGAAGATAGCCACTGGTCTAAGTCTTAGTCCTGACCTTCCTTTCTCCCCTCATTTCAGAATTTCTCCTTTCATGCTTATGATGGTCGGGATGGCTTGGATCAATTCGGTAGATCTTTCTGGGGGTGTTTGTACCCGAGATTGATTTATAGTTTGTGCATCTGTTTGTGGATTTGTGTGTATAAGTGTATATGTGGGTATGGCACTGTTCCTTTTGAACACGACGCGAAAGATGTATTCCGTATATTCCAGAAACAACGTTCTAATTTTAGAGTCGGCCATAATGGGTATTGTTTCCAAAATAAAATCCTTTTCTATTTTGTGTTGTAGCTGAAGACGAGTTGCCAGGAAACGAGAGCACTCCAGTAGTATATGCTACATGATCTCTTCGATATCTGCGTCGCACTCGCAGCCAAGGCCATCCTTAAGACGAAACTTGTACAAGTAAGACGCAATTCTACCGTATCCCGTCAGGATTTGCACTTGTGTAAGGATCAACCTACTGCCCTTCACGACAGAGAATACTCCTTCCACATTCGATAGGAAACGTCTAGTGACTTCTCCGGTGACTGACGTTTAATATCTGTTCTGCCACCTGAGAACAGACTTGTCTCGAATCTTTTTTTTCGACGTAGGGCAGGAGGATCTTGTTGTAGGTCGGTGGCGATTCAAAGCACAAATCCGTTGCTTTAGCGAGCTGGTCAGCTCTTTCGTTTCCTGGCGTGCTTATGTGAGTCTTCAACCAGAATAATTTAATATCTCGGCCCTCCGCTCTGATCTCCCGAATTTTCTCCCTGATGGACTTAATTAACGGGTGTTTTGCCTTTCTGTACATTAACAATTCTAGGGAGGACTCGTAATCACTTAGTACGCTGACTTTCGGCTCTCTTTAGAACTTAATCAGTGATATTGGTCTGTGCAGCGCGTACAATTCCGATTGAAAGACCTTACAGAAGGGGTCTAAACCAAAGGTGAAGCTTGTAACTTCCTCGTTTCTAGAGGTTCCTTTTTTGGTTTTATAAAGTGGCAAATTCTTGTACCCTCAATTCCAGCGGGAGCAGGCCGGACAATTCTAAAGCAGTGTTGAGAGATACGGTGCCATACAATTTACAGATTTTTGTGCGAAACCCCTTTGCAGCGCATCTAATCAGTTCTTATTAATTAGGAAGGTCACTGCCGGGACCATGCACTTGCAGCGTTTCGCACGATAAGCTCTATGAGAGCAACGTAAACGGTCCTGATGATTTCGAGATTAAGTCCTAATGTTAACTTCGCGGAACAAGCCAGTTGCTTATAAATGTCTGCCGCTCTTTTGCACATGGCGGTACATGCGTCTTGAACGTTAGACCTTTATTGATGATTAAGCTTAGTATCTTCAGCTCGTTCACAAACTTGATCTGACTGCCAGCCATTAGTACGATGGGAAGGTCTTACCTCAATTTCCTCGTAAACAGGATGATTTTAATTTTATGAATGGCAAATTTAAGTTTGTTACGCTCCCTTCATCGCACGATAGCCCGCAATAGATTGTTGGCCCTTTTCTACAGAGATTCGATAGATTTGCCTGAAAAACCCAGAACTTCATCTTTCGAAAACGCTTGAATGTGGACATCTTCGTCGAATAGTTCATCGAGCAGTGAATCAAGGATGATGTTCCAGAAGGTCGGTCTGTGTATTGACCCTTAGACGTAACTCTCGGTCGCCTCCTTTTCGCTCGTCGCTCTCGCGTAGTTCACTACTACCCGGAAATCTTTGAGATATGAGTCCACTAAGTGATACAGGTTCCTCGGGCATCTCTTTCTGGAAAGTTGGTTTTTGATAGCTAGCCACCATGCTTTATCAAAGGCCCCCTCTACGTCCAGTGATACAAGGAGAGTGGAATTCTTCTTCTCCCTCTCCTCTTTAGATGTGTTAACAGATCACAGAGGGCGTCCTCGGTTTCGTGTTGGGGCACGATCCCGTACTGCCTGTGGTTAGGAAATACATGGCACTGCAATCGATACACCAAAAGTTTCTCGATGATTTTTTCCAGGACTGAAAGAAAGCCTATCGCCTTGTAGGACTTTGGATGTGTGTAATCTTCCTCCAGCGGTTTCTGGGTCGCGACCACATGAGCGACTTTCCATTGCTTCGAGAAGTGTCCTAGCGACAGGCACTTATTTACTATTATCGAGAAAATTCCTTCTGCCGCGTTAATGACATCTCTGCATATGTCAGCTGTTAATCCGTCCGGCACGGGAGCCTTTTTCAGATTTTATGCTCTCAGTACCGATTG